>QJNX01000007.1:0-471734 GCA_004155925.1 Monosporascus sp. MG133 | reverse complement strand
GCATTGCCCCACATGCGTCCGGGCAGACCTTGTGAGCAACTCTCCAGTCCGGGGATCGAACCCAGCACTGGTGGAGTCACCCACCGTCATGCGATCATTATATTACGGCTAGCACCATTACCGTTATACCACCGGGGCATTGACAAAAGATTGGTGGAATGATCGCAATTGTGGCAATCATTCTGGTGCGTACAGCTGCTTATATACTGGAGCCATAGCTGTCACGGACCCCCGACCGTAACAATATTATGCTATACGTAATAAACCTAAGAATAAACCTCAAGGATAATCCTTAAGAACGCTACGTAGTAATAAAACTACTTTTATAAAGAAGTTGAAGACATTTTATTTTTAATACAAAGAATTAAATTCCTATATTATTTTCAGGTAATGTAAAGTGTTAAAGGCATATAAAATAAACTATCTTTATTAAAAACATATAACGTGGGATATATATTTAATAGCGCTAGTATTATATAAAATATTAGATTTTTAATCGTAAAAATAAAATAATAATAATTTAACGATACTTATTTTTTTAATAACAATATAAACTTTATAAGCTGTTATTTTCAGATGTTATATTAATTTATTTCTTAAATATATTATATAATATAATAATATTAACTCTTATAAAATAATTATAATCGGCAATGTAATGTAATTTTCTAATTAATAATTTAAATAATTAATTACAATATTAATTAATATTAATTCTTTCTCTGTTAGTTTATTATATTAAAAGTAGTTATTATGATATTTTAAAAATAACAGAAAAAAATCCACTTCATAATAATCCTTTAATACTTTATATTATATTAGTAAACATTATCGTTTAAAAATAATATTTGGTTAATTTTAACGATAATACTTATATTATTAATAAACAGGATAAGAACGATTAATACACTTAATATAAAGCGAAAAGTTATTATAAATAACTTTAACATAATAACTTTAATAATATTTAATATTAAGTTTGTTAAAAAAAGGTTACTTTTAGATAATAATAATAAGTTATATAGTTATGGCCCTTATAATAGTAAATAATAATTTGTAATTAATATAATAAGTAATATTAATTAAAAGTATTTTTTTAATTCCTTATATTATTCGCTAAATACATTAAAATTTTATTAAACATAGCTGATTATTATTAAAGTTTTTAATATTCTTAAAATAATACGGGTATTATGTTTTAATTTTAATTTAATATAACTTATTCTTTACCTAGGTTTTTTTAATTATATTATCGATATATAAACCTTATTATAAAAAGGGTAAATAACTTATAATTTATATATAACTTTATATTTATCTTTATATATTATTTATAATATTTTTATTAACTTAAATATTTGCTCGTTATAATAATAACCTTTAATTAATATCAGTGCTTAATGTTATTTTGGTTTATTTTAATATTGGTTCTTAAACCCTTTTTTAAATATTTATTTGTATTTTTTATAATCAAGTTTAATAAAATATCGAATGTTATAAAATATATGTCCCAATGGCTCAGTGGTCGCGAGCCTGGGTGTCCTTTTTTCGCGCGCTTGCTGCAGGCCTGAGCAACCTACAGCTTGCGACTGGACAGCTGGTTCGAATCCAGCTTGGGACAGCGTTTTCTCGGCCGCCAACCCAATGCACGGACCGTTTGAGAGCTTGCTCCTGCCTCGTGGCGGCACCTATTGGAGTGGTTAGGGGCGTTGGAGCTTGGGCGGGGCTCTGGAACCATCCAAATATCGTGTACGTAATTGGGTTTGTTACCGTAGCTATGACCCCTCTTAGTTTTTCATCCGGCCCGCCTGGGATACGGTTTTTGGAATGTGTTCTCCGGTCGCGTCGTATTATTAGTCCTGTATGTATGTATTTGACCGCGTCGCGTTATTAGATGACAACCGAGCATATATGTACTTACTGCCGTGAACCAGGCGTTAGCATGTAAATAGCTTAATACCTTATTAATAACACTTTACCTTGCATATAAAATATATAAATCAGCTTTATTATATATAATATCTTACCTAGCCGGCTTGATTTATTAAGTTATAAAAACATTTTAAAACTTACGAAAGAAATTATAAATAATAAATATATATTAAATTACACCCTTTAATAATTTATAAAGCAGGTATACTTTCTTAAAGCTTAAAACGTACTTTTACGCTTAATTTTAAATAAAGTATATAAAATTATATTAATACTTTTATTATTTATACACATGTTACGGTTATCTTCTTATAAAAAGCCTACTTTATAATATAAGCTTTTAAAGATTTTATCGAGCTTAATAAAACCTATAAACTGTTAAATTTTTTATATATTACAGGCTAATATAGATTTTAATATATAAAGTATGTATTTTCTTATTATTTTTTCATTTCGTTTTAAGATTATATATATACCTAGGATTTAAACTTTATTATATATAATTAATATTTTCTATACTACTTGCTTTAAGCTTTTTTAAATATCGATTACCCTTATTTTCGAGGATTAAATCCTATCCGAAAATTAAAATTAAAATTTTATATATTTAAAAGAGTTTTTATAGTTGGATAATAATATCGATTATTTTAACTCGTCCGGTAACTTTTTAAAAATAAAATTCTTTAAATAAGATAAATTTTATAAAAATCTTACAGTTACGAATTACTGGTATTTTATATTTGGAATTATCCGGTATATTATCTTTATTAATAATAACTTAGAAAGATGTCGGAAAAACGATCGAATTATAAGACTGATAAAAGTTTATAAAGCCTTTATGCATATCTAAGATTTACCGCCACGATTTATACGTAACGTTTACTGCGTAAAGATTAACATCTTCCGAGCTATATTAACCCTGCTGAACCGTAGCGGGCATAAGATTTACCAGGGTCGAGGCCTCTCTTAAATTAATCTATTTATATTTTTAATTCGCTTTATATTAACATTCTTGTCTTATTTTTAAAGGTATGTTTTAAAAGTATTATTAACGACTTTAAGCTGCATTTATTTAAGTAAGAAATAAAGATTTATTATTATGACCAGAGGGCTTGGCCTTTTAGCGGGCGCTCGGGGGTTGTGGAAGACATTCCCGATGTAAACCTTAAGTTACGTAACATGGATCCGGGTGGATCTAACGGATCCAAAGGGATCTATACATTTAAGAGGGATGGATCCGAAAAAATACTCTGGATCTTTACGAATCCAATTTGCCTATACGATACAGATCCGGGTGAATTTAACAGATGTAAACGGATCCGAATTTAAATATATACGCTTATTATTTCTATAAATTTAATAGTACCAGTTTAAACTATAACTTAGTTACCTAGATTACCTTTAATATCTGTTATACCCAGACGTAATTAAACCTTTTATTTATTGCTTAAATTCCTAGAGCATTACGGCTAATATATACCGTACGATTAAGGTTAAGTAATTAGTTAAGCCACTCAGCCGTTACATTTATAGCTTTTATCTAATATATATTATTACCAGACCTTAAAACTCGTTTTAATAAATTATTAACGGCGTTTATATCTTATAATGTTATACCATACGTTAAAGAAAGCGTAATATTATATTTAAAAGTAAGTAAAATAAAAACTGATTAATAAATACCATATTATCAACAAGTTGTAATATAATTAAATATGTTATAAATATTTAGATTTATATGGGAGAAATTTGTTCAATATTAAATTATTTTCTATCCTAATTATTTAGTAGTTGTAAGGCTGCGTATTGCATTCCTACGCGGAAGGCTTGAGCAACCTGCTGCGTGCGAAAGACAGCGTGTGAATCTGGGTTAAAATGACGTGTTTTAAATACTGCCAAGCTTAATATACGAACCATTTAGGAGCTTCGACTCCTGTATTATATCGGCGATAATTAAAGCTATTTAAGGGCGGTATAAAAACTATTAAGATATATCGTATACGTAATATTCATTTATTACTGTAGTTACGACCTTTATCAGTTTTTATTCGGAATGCCTATAGGTACGGTTTTTAAAAGCCCTTTTAATTATGTACTATAAGTAACTATATATATATATTATAATTTTGCGTTAGCGTTAGCTTATCTATAGGTAGATACCTTTATAGCGGTTTTTTATATTAAAATACTTTTATTTATTTTTATTTTAATCGTTATAAAAGCTTTATTTTTAATATATTTTAATAAAATATTTTTATAAATTCTGTAAATATAATAAAAATATAAAATAATGTTATAACAAATATATTTAATTAATAAATTCATGCTGATATATTAACACTTTGTAAATAAAAGAATTAACCTTGGCGTTTTAATTAAAATCTTAAAATTTATGTAAATCGATTTAATTTTTATCTTTATAATTATAGTTTTTAAAGTTAACAGATAATTTAATAAGAACGATATTTATATCTTTACAGATTTTTCTAATCCGTTAATACTTTTTAGGCCTTATATATATACTTAAAATTTATATTTACTTTTTCTTTTTGTTATAAACATAATCGAAAATTATCTAATTAACGACTTTTACCTTATATTCCATTTCACACTTTATATGTCCCCTTTTAATCTTAATTAACCTTATGTTTTATTATTAAGCTTATAATTTTTAAACTCTTTATCTATAATTAATCGTATGATAATAGTAAAGATTTTTAAATAACATAATACATCAATTGTTATTTAATAAGAAGGAATACCTGAATCCCGTGCGAAAACTATATACTAACCTGGCGAATATCTAAGACGTATAAAAAGATATAAATATTCTTTAATTAGCTTTCAATGTAATTTTAATAATAAAACGTTATAGTTTATATATTGCTCGCAGATATAAGAATCGAGCTTTATATACCGAAAAGTTAATTTATAAATTGCTTATAAATATCTTTGAAAATTATTTATTAAATGTGTAATATTATAAGGCGTTAAAGAAATGTAATTTCTTAATAAAAAGTTAAAGGTATATGATATTTATTTTTAATCTAATATTTTAGCGTATATTATACTTTTAATAATATCGTAATGAAATATAAGAAAATGTTTAAAAAGCTATATATATCTATAAAACTTATAAACCGGTAAAATAAAATAAAATCTACTGAATTCTATAAGTTCTAATTAGGGGTTTAATGTATTCTTAATAAAGTTACTAAATAATATATAATATCAATTCCTTTATTAAATTTATTAAAACTTAACAGTATTAATAACGATAAAAGGTTATAATTAGTAAAGATAAAAGATATAGAATTAGAAAACTAAACTTTTATATGATAAAATTAAGGATTAACGAGTTTCTTAAAATAAAACTATAGAAAATAGGCCGCTTTATTATATTAAGCGGTTATTAGTAATAATAGTGTTAAAAACTTAAGTTACTAATAGCTTTAAAGTATACGACTTGCTTATATATTTAAGATCTGAATATATTATCTTAATAGGACATCGCCTTTTTATAAAGTAAGTTATAATATATATATTATATAATTATTATTAAGAAAGAATAATAAGAAATAAATAATAAAAATACTAAGTTATAAGTAATGTACTTATTAACTAATTAATTAAAGAAAATACTATTTTAAACCTTTTAATAATACGTAAAACTATTTATTATTATATAAAACTATAAAGTAGTAATTAAAAATTTAAATACGCTTTAGCTAACATATTATTTAATTATAAAGATTATATCGCTAAATAGATATAAATTAAATATAACAGCTTTAAAATGTAATTAAATGTTATAATTAACCCCGTAAATATGCCAGCCGTTAAAACGTTATATTAAGTAGTTAAAAATATAAAATGCGGCCTATATTCGGAAATCTTACCGCTCGATCGGCGCATACGATGTTCCGTCACTAAGCTATTCAAAGCCCTATGCATACAAAACCGTACGTAATTAGCTTAAGACAACATAAGTGAAATCTTTATGAGCCCATTACGCAACCCTTAGGAAATCACTAATATTGTAATCTAGACTCTAGTAGTCTCTTCAGATAGCTTCTCAATAGCAACCATCGCTCCTATAACCTCTTTTAGTTAGTAATGGTCCTTCTCTGTTATATCCGTCGTGGGGAACGGTGGAGGTGCGAATCCTGCGGCTCTTACCAAATTTAACGGGACGGACCATTATTAACTCAAAGAGGTTAGAGGAACATTGGTTCTTATTGTGAAGCATCTGACACTTAATTAGTGCATTAATAGTGGAGTGCCAAGAATAATCTTTTCAAGGACGATGCTGTCATCCCACTAGGTCGCTAGCGTTGTCTCAACCCCCCATCAGCCTGGGCATAGTGTTCCGTGATATAAGTGCACCTTGTCCCGGTGCGTCGACCTGCTGTAGAAGATTCAGTTACACTCCAGGTTTGGGAATCCATCTCCCTCTGGAGTCCGCGCAATGAGAGCGGCCTCGATATCAGATTGTGACCCAGAGCAAGGTCGCTTGAGCAAAAGATTACGCCTCGCTTGTGACGCATGCCACAGGGCAAAGGTACGATGCTCCGGGGGAGATCCCTGTGAAAAATGCCAAGACTCGTGCGTGCTCCCAACAAAGACGTGAAGAATCAGAGTTCATGAGTTGGAATTAACATCTTTAGGGTCGCAGGAATGCAGAGTGTCAATATAGCTACATGGCTAAATTGGGCAAACCGAAAGGCAGTCGCAATAAAAGGACGCTCGAGAAGCTGGCGTCCGCCGCTTCGGGCCCTTCCGCCCGAAAGGATGTCAGCGGTTCGGGTTCGGTGGCACCTCAGCCGCAGTCAATAGTGACGTCCCCCCACGGGGTCCAATTGCAACCGCATGCGACCTGGGTCGGTCTAGACTTGGACTTCAGCGCCAATACGGATAGCCTTCCTGGAACAGGCCCACTCCATCCGGGCTTCTCGTCGGTCAGTAGGCACGGTCTCTGAAATGACATCTAACATGGCTACCTATCTAGGTACCTTCGTAGGTATACGTCATGTTGCTAATATCAGTTGGCACAGACAAGCTCGTCGAGTCAGTCGACTAGGAGAGACTTGTGGGGCGTGAACGGTGAGCAAAGAAGTAATAGGGGTTTATCATGTTTCAACCCATCATTTTTCCTGTCCCTTAGCTGATAAATCTTGCGGAAACCATGTAGATGCTCAACCATCTCAGCTCAATCGGGTCAGCACCGCCACCGACGAAAACGAGTCCGCGGCACATGTCGAGGAGCAGTTTGCGATGGACTTCTTTGCAGATTCGACTGATGCGGACTGGGAGAGGCTTATAACGGGCACTGGGGCCGAGAGGCAGCCACGTCCTGGGCCTACGCATGGCGGGCTTGACCATGTTCATCCTGAAGTTGGCGGTGAGCCAAAGTCCAGCTCCCAGCAGAAATCACAGGTTGATGAGGAAGGAAACCAGAAGGGACAGAGCTGCACGTTCAATTGCTTCAGGAGACTCACCAACCGTCTCGGCAATTTAAACACCATGGAGCGGCAGCCGAATATCATCTGTCTAGAAGTTACGCTCTCTAATGCAGATATAGTCATGGGCTGCGCTCAGAGGGTACTGGGGTGCTACTCCTGTCGGCTGGATTCCAAAGTGCTGCTGCTGCTCATGACAGTGTTGCAAACGGTGCTAAACTGGGTACGAGTGGAATACACAAGCAGTCAGCAGAGAAAATGCGCGCGGGATCTACCGGCAATTTTTTTTGGCAGCTGGAAAGTGCCCGAGGCGGACGGCCATCTCATTAAGGGCTTGCTGACACGAAGAATCCTCGCCACTTGCGAGTCCGTCGTAAAGGTCCTGCGTCTTCGATTGGACGAAATAGCACTTGATGCAAGCAGAGAAAACATGACCTATCAACTCATGGATGCCGAGTCACTCCAGCATACGTTACAGCGGTTGGCTTCGTCGTTAAAACAGCTCATGGAACTTATTAAGGCGCTGTCGCAAGACCGCGAGATGCATAATATGGATGAATAATTTATGCGACCTGTGAGCAGATACGAGCCGGGGCCCCATTGAAGGTTCTCACCAGCAAGGTACTGAGGGCGTTTGCGAAGGCAGTGAGGAACATCAAGGTGGTGAGGTAATATGAAGGAGCTTGAGGACTACCCAGGGTATTATATATAGTACTAGGAGAACCAGGTCAGAGGGACGCTCTCTGTCCATACAACCACCCAAGCAAGTTATCATACAAGCAAACCAGCTGTGTGGCCAATATACAGTCAAGTCCACCTCCGGTTGTTTCCATCTGAGTTTATAACACCTCCATTTTGCTTATACGAGATTTTACCAGGTTTTCACTGTTAGAAACAAATTGGTTATTATGACGGCTAACAGCTTAACTAATTATGAAACCTAAGTCGTAAGGTTTATGTTGGCAGTAGTTCTAGGGGGATGTAAATAATAGGTCGTACGTTTGGTTCCATCTGGAAATAATAAATATTATACGTAATCCGGTAATTAAGTTTTAATTAAAAGCTAATATTATTTACATTATAAAAAATAACGAACGTATAGATATTACTTTTAATTCGATGTACTTAGATCGGTTTAATCTTAATAATAGTAATTAAGTATCTTTAACTCTATCAAACACCTTTAAACCGGTATCTTAACTTAACCGGCCTAAGGCGATAAGTTCTTATTAATCTAATTAAATATATAAAACTGGTTTAAGTTAATTACGTTAAAAATGTAACTTATATTTTTTAATTATTTGCTAATAAATTAAATCTATTTAATTATAAAACAATTCCCCGTTTTTAAACCCCTTATACCCTAGCAATAATCCATCCATGCTACTTATTTAATAAATAACAATCATTTTTATATAATAAATTTACTTATTTAGCTGTTATATTTAATCGCACTAAAAAATGAAAATCCCGGTAACGTAAAAACGGTTTAACTTTCTGAAAACGAATTAATGATTATAATTTTAATATATAGTTAGATCTTTCATATTTCCGTTAAAAATTTAAAAAATTAAATTCCAGGAGTTTATTTTAATTTTCATAATCTTTTCGATTTTCAAATTTAACAATAAAAAAGTAATAAACGAAAAAGCCCGGTTAAAGTTTTAAAGTTTTTTATTTTAAGAAAGATTACTTCGGTTAAATAACGTTTTAAGAGATATAATAAGAATTATAATAACGTAATAATAAGCTATTAAATCGTTGAATTCATTTATGAAATTATATAAAATTATTACAAAAACGTAAAATTAAAATATTAAGTAAAAAGTTTAAAGTAAAAAATTTTTTAAAAAATTCGAACGTTTAAAACGAAAATAATAATTAACCAATAAGATTACATTAGTATAAAACTTTATGCTTATTAGTTAATCTTCCCTTAATAACCTAAACTGGAATACTTTTAATTCCGGCGTTTGCGATATCATTAGTAGAAAACGTTTAAAAAACGATAAGTTTCCGTAAAGTTTTTCACAAATTCTTAGGTATTTTTTAATTCCAGGTAATTTCTTTGTTTAGCTAGGTATTACCGTTAACCGTTTTTTTCCAAATGTCGAAAGCTTTTTCCAGCTTTTATACTTATACGTCCTCCGTTACCTTCTTTTCTTACACGGTATAAATTCGAATTATATTTGCCGTTAATTCTAACAAGAAGGTATGCAATATTAATGTTACGGCTGCACCATACCGTTGCACCAGGGGCAAAAGATCGGTGAAATGATTGCAATTGTGGCAATCATTCTGGTGCGTACAGCTGCATATATGCTGGAGGTGTGTCACGGAGACCCCGACCGTAATAATTAAGTAAATTTTAAATATAAGGCAAGATTTTAATTAGTGGTTACTTTTTTAGGATCTTTATAATCTTATACAGTTTAATATATTTAAAATGAAGTTTTATATAATGTTGTTTAATTTGGATATATTTAATGATTGAATAACTAATCTTCGTTTTAAGAATTTAGTTTTTAACGGCTTTTACTTATAATACTTTTATATTTAAACACGTACGAATTTGTATTCCGGTTTTATATTTAAAGATAATCATTGAATTATTTTTAAATACAGATTACGTTAACGTTAAATAAGTTATTTCGTAAGTTCCGGTAAACTCTGAGTATAAAAGTAAAATTAGCATTAATTAATATTATTTTAACTTTTCGAAAGAACTTTTATTAGAAATTAATTAAGTTATTAATAACGTTTTAATGTAATTGCTCAGTTCGTAATTGATATAATATCATAAGTAAGTTTCGAATATCTGGTTAGTTTTTTTTATTTAATCATTTATTTACGGTTTAAAAGTGGTTAAAATCTTATAATTTAAAGCTAACTATATTATAAAAGTTTACGAAAAGTTTAAGAAAAAAGTGTAACACCTTTATCGAATACGATCTTTATTAAAAGAATATATATATATTAAGAAGATAGTAAAAAAGAAACCTCGGATAATTATTTCATAGGTTTATTTTTGTTAAAAAATAAGATGTAAATAATATATTTTATATTATAGAGGATTATAAAATATTATCTTTATGTACGCCCCTTAAAATATTTTATAATAATAACAATTTAATAATAATATTAAAGGCCATTAAACTTTAAGGTTATTTTTATAAATAATAATAATTATAAGTTTCCGTATAGTTTGCTACGGCGTACTTGAAGATTTGTTGTATTAATTATATTGTAGAAAAAGATATTTATTATTAATTATATTTTCATTCTTAAGCTTTATTCTTAAGATTTATTCCTAAGGTTTACAGCCGGGCATAATGTTCATCACGGTCGAAGCTTATCGGCAACCACGCATCAGTCTGCTTTAGAGTGAGGTTCTATGGGACTGTCAGATATGTTAAGATCAGAGTGAGAGGAACAATACGGATATATTAAGCACCAGTTTGAAACTTGCCCTTCCTCTTTAAAAGATGGCAACGAGCAACTAGCTATATAGCAATCACCCCGCGACGGCATCGTTGCGATCGCGTAATAATAACCCCTAAGACGCTTAGGGCGTTTTTAATAATACGCGCCTTTCCTTTATACTCCTTGAGCCTTAATGAAACGTTTTCCTCCCTAAATCCTTATCTTGAAAGGCGTAAATAAAGTTATTGTTAATTTTTAACATAATTAATAAATTATTGTTATTAAAAGAGTATAATAATTTTGGAACAAATAAAAATAAAAAATAAGTAATAATAGAATATAACCTTTATAACCTTTTTTACATCGGTAATATAGTTAAGGTAATTTATAATAAAATAATTAAAATCGTAAATTTTTCCGACAGAAAGTTTCTACCGTTTTTAACATACCGCCTTTAAAATTTAAAAAGCATCTTTTTTTCTTTAACCGTTTTTTTATATTTAAATATATCGGTATATAACTTAATTATAAGTTCGTAATAAATTTATTTTTAAAATCTATTTCGAACCTTTTTCGTATTTTCGTCCTTAATTCGTAACGAAATAAATTTTATAACCTTTATAATTTTTATTTAAACTTTTTGTAACCTTAAAATGTTTTTTTTAAATAGTTTTAATATACCATCCGATACATCCGTTAAAAAGCGAATTCGAATTATATAAATATTTTACGAGAATTTTTTTAACTTTATTAATAATTTACTTTAAAAGTTCTTTTAAGCAAAACATTTCCGTTACGTAATTATAATAACCTACTTTTTGAAAAATAATTATATTATTAATAAAATTTCGACAACTTCGGAAAAAAACGCTTATTATATAATAATAACAAAAATATAATAAACCTATAGTTACGCGTTATTAATATTATAAAAAATTATCATTAATTCGTAATAATAAATTTCCGTTTCTTTTTAAGATATGGTAAAAACGGTCGTAACTGTTTTACGTATTTTTATCAAGTACCAAATTTAATAAGGTAAATAACGTTATTATTTTAGCCCCTATAAATCTTTTTCGACCTTAAGCGTTAAGTTATTATTAATACGTTTATTAAGCTGAAAGGAAATCAAGTTTCCGTTAAACTTATTTTCGAAAAAGATTATAATATATATATATATATAAATATGTTCTTTTCGCTATTTCGTATTAGCTAGCTTATTACTAACTTTTTACGAGGTCGGTATTAATCCTTTAATTGTAAATATGCATATTATTTAAGTTCGCTATCCTAATACTTTGCCTGATAATAACAATAACGTCTCGACATTATAAAAACTTCCGTTTTCCTTTACTTAAAAGATATCTAAGTTATTAAAATGCCCGTTTCCTTGTCGATACAAATACTTAAGAGCTTTCGTTTTAGTTTTTTATTAAATGTATAAAAGATTTTCAGAAATCTTCCTATAGCTGCTTATTAGGCTATCGTTAACGCTAAATATATTAATAATGATGATAATAACCTTTAAATATTTTTAAAATGGTTTTAAGATTTCCGCTTTAATATTATTACGAATTAAATTTAAGTTTATATTAAAATATTTAAATAATTTATAAACAACTTATTAAAAGATAAATATATTTAAATATATTAAAGATATCGTTTTTAATAAATAACGACCAATAATTAACGCTTTCTTTATATTATGACTTTTTTATTTTATCGCTTTTTTAAAAAAAGGAAATTTGATTTCTTTAATTTTAATAACGTTTTATCCGGTGTAGTAAACGTTTCTGATAGGTAATCGTAAAGTTTCCAAATATTTTTTTAAGTGGAAAGCCTGCCTATATTATAAGGTATTATTGGTTTTTATAATTTTTTCGGTACGCGAAAATTACTTTTATTTTTTAACGTTTTTCCATTTTTATACCGAAATCGGGTTTTCGCTTTTCTTTTTAAGGTTATCCTTATTATATTACGGTTTTAATAGCGATGTAAGGAAAACGTTATATATTCTTTTATATCAAGATAGAAATCGTATCTTTTAAGTTAAATTCGAATTTATAAATTTTATAATATAAAAGGGCTTAATATACTTATTGGAAAGCTTTTTATGAAACATTTACTGGTTAATCTGTTTGATGAAAACTTTTACTTATTACTTTTTTCGCAACTTTTTCATAAGACGGCTTTTATTATAATACTTTTTATATGTATTTTATGCTTTATAAAGCTATTCTTATAACGTTTCTTTTTTTATATCGTTATAATGTTTTCTTAAGCTACTTTAATAGGGGTAAAACTTTTGAATTAATATCATATAAACGTAATATTTTTAAAACTTATAAAATATACCCGAAAAATCTTTCGGCTGGTAATATTATGGTTATTAAATATTAGTTATTTTTATTATATTCAAGTTATACTGCTAATAAATATAAGACTTAATTTATTTACTTTAAGTTATAAAATATTCGGAAAAAATATTATAAAAGTTCATTTTAACGTTCCTTTTATTTATTTATATATCAATAAAAGGTTATATTTAATATCCTTTAAGTTAGGAAAAATTGTGAGAAAACCTATTAAAGATTGTTTTTAAATACAAAGTCATAATTAGAAATTATATTATCTAACGTATTATATCAAGTAAAGATATATTAACAAAGTATTTCTGTTAAATTCGTAACAGTAAATTTCCTTATCGGTGCGATATAATAAATATATTTCGTTATTTTATTTTTTATAACGAAAATAACGTTATAATTTCTTTTACCAGACGGTTTTATAAATAATAGTAAGCTTATAATAAAATTTATATTAATTCTCTTAAAAGGATGATTCGAAATCTATAACGAAACGAATTTTCCCTAAGGATAATATAATCTTGTTTTAAGTTTTTAATATTTCGTTTTTATGCTTTATAAAAATAATTCCGAACTAACCATTTATACGTTTTCGTAAAGTTAAAATAACCTATTATAAAAAGATTAAAATATTAATTAACGAATTCTTTAGGTAAAACCGGGTTATATAATATATAAATTATATCATTATATTTTAATAACTTATCCCTTTTTTCTATACCTTATAATTACTTACCCGCTTCGCGTCCCCTAAAATATTTTATTTTTTAAATTTTGCTAAAAATAAATTAATTCTTTTGGTGTACTTTAATAATTAGAATAATTATTAAACTTTCTCCAGCTAAAAATACCGGTTAGATAATATTATTAACGTCTTATTATCGTAAAAAGAATAATTCGTAATCTATAGTCCCAGCCAGTATATATCTTACCTTTCCGGATACATCGTTAGCCGCCTTATTTTCGGGCTCGTATACCTTTATTTTTAACGAAATATCCGTAACTTTATCAATAAATTAGTAAATACTTGCAATTCCGAAGTTTAATTGAGATATTTTTATTCTTACTTTTTTTTTAATATTTCAATGTCGTGTTTCCTACACCTTTTTATCTTCGTTATTTCGTAATAAATCGCACTCTTTTAACAAGTTATCGGTTAGATTATTTTTTCCAGGCCGGAATATAGGAACGACATTTAGTGTTACAAAATAACTTCACTATTTTAATTATTTCGTATTATGGTATTATTTTAATTCTAAATATATAAAGTTGAAACAATTCGTAATAACTTTAATAAAATATTACAAATAATTATTAAAATAACGCCATTTTTTAAAACCGTTTACGGTAGCCAGCAATTTACTATCTTTTATAACATAATAAATCTTTTCCGGTATTATTTTCCGAAACCTAAATAATACTAAATATTAACGGTTTTCATAAAAATGGAGTATAATTACCCTAACAGTTTTTCCAGACGTATTTATTTCGATAGAAATAAGTAACGATAAGTTAAAATACCGGAGTATTTTCCCTATTATGAATATTATTTAAGAAGTTTTAAAAATTATCTTTTTCCGTTTAAATAATTATTTAGAACTTTTAGCATTTTTATAAAATCAATATGTTAATGATATAAATATCTGTACATAATTTCTATGAAATTTTCGATAAAGTCTTAGAAATTAAAACAAAAACTTAAATCTTATAAACTTTTTTTAACGTGGGCTGTTCCTTCGTTCGGTGGCCAACTGTTGCTGCTAACAGACCAAATATCAAACTGGTTTAACATCTGCTAAATTTAAACGGCTTCGACGCGACTTTTTTATCTTAATACTGTTCGGTAAAACTGAAAATCTCAGAAAGAAAAATAACATTATATAAAATTTGCATTTATTTATATTCGCGTATAAAATATATTTTCTTAATCTTTCGAATATTTCGTAAATATATTACTTACATTTAACTGGGTTTTTGATATATATCAAAATATCGTCCAGGTAAACGATATAAATATTATCTATTAAATGTGTTAAAGCTGGGGTAATATATATTTAAAACGTAATTAAAACGTTAAAAAGTTTAAACGGAATTAATAAATATTTAAAATAGCCGTCTTTCGTCCTAAAAGTAGGTTTTTATTTATCGTCTTTTTTGATACGTATTCGACGGTACTCAGCCTTTAAATCTGGCTTCGTATATACACGAACGCCAGCTAAACGATCCAGGACTTTTAGTATTAAAGCTAACGATATACGTTACTAATTATCCGGTTAAACCCTTTTATAATTAATACAAAACGTAACATATTTTTCTTTTTTAGGACAAATAATAAATAGGTTCCATTTAAATTATTATGACGATTAATATTTTTTTGTTTTTCTGCAACCTTTAAACTCTTTTTAAAAACTTTAAAACAAAATTTAAAATAAATCAGAAAAGTATTAAAAAGGATCTTTTCCTTTCGTATAGATTTATTGCAAATTTATGTGATAAATATTTTAATATCCTAATAACATTTCTTAAAAAATAAATTAACGTAATCGTTATATTTTTTCTATATTTTTCGTATCATTTTACTTTGTATTTTTTAATAAAATTACCTGGCGTTATAAATATAATAACCGCTATAATTGTAATAAAAATACTATCTTATAATTCGTTCGTTAAGTTAACTAACTTAATGTTTTTGCGTTTGATTTAATATTTCTCTTTAAATTATAACTAATTAATAAATAAATTTATTTTAAAATTATAAAAGTCCTAACGTATTATCCTGGTCTTTTTTTACGATAATGAAATAATATCTTTTCCATTTCGTACTATCAAGCAACTTTATAATCCGAATTTATAACGTTATATATCTATATAGTATTGTAAGGTTATTTAAGTAATAATTTAATTCCGGTCCGGATTTTAATTGAAATAATTAATCCTTTTTTTCGAATGTTTTGCAGCATATTATATAATAATCTCTCTTAGATTCATTTAACCTCAAAATGTTATCTATAAATTTCTCCTAGGTACTTTTAAAGAATAATATAAACGTAACAAAAAGTTTTTTTCCCATTAGCAAAGGTTTTATATAAAGTTCGAATTAATACTTAACAAAGGGTTTTTCAAATATTTCGTTTAAAAGTAACTTTTTTTGCCATAATTAAAATACGTCGTTTAGGAATGAAAGTTAGGTATATAGCCCCTTTTAACGTAATAACCACATATAAACTTTTTAAATATATTTATTATGTTTTAACTCTTTTTAAAAATATACGAATTTATAATAACTTATTTTTTCGTATTTAAAGCAAATTTTCTATAACATTTTTAAAGGTTGGTTACGAAATACAATCCTATCTATGGCGCAGTTTAAGTTTTATAACGGTTATAAGCTTTAAACTAATTATTAAGTATTAAAAAGTTTCTATTTATTCGTAACGTAATTGGGGCTTTTAAAGCAAAAACCCGAAAAAATAATTTTATATATAAAGCTTTTTATAAGCCGTATTTAAACTTTTACGCGCAATAGTTACGGATCCGAAGTTTGCTGTATAAAAACTAACCCCTTTTGGGTAATTAAAAAGTTATTATAAAGGGTTAAACTTAATTATACATTCGATTATTACTTTAATTTATTAAAGATATACATATATTTAATTACATATTATTATTTATTAAACTTTTAAATACAGTTTATATTCATTTATTAAATTATCCGTAATTACCGAAAATATAATTAATAATATTTATAAAGCTGTTGAAGTAATTTATTATTAATCTTCTAGAAAAAGGTTCGACGTCGTTAAATATTCTGGCAGCAAATAGTTCCGAAATAAGGAATATTTCTAAATATTTAAGATAAAGTTGACTTTAATTAAGAACTTTCTTTATATTAATAGTTTTATTATAAAGCTTAAAAGAATTAGCTTATAACTTTTAATATCATATATTTCGTAATAAATAAAAAAATATATAATCTTTTTCGTATTTAAGTAAAACCTAATAAAAATTGTATTAAAGCTTTTAGGAAAGATATAAAGACTTTTATTTATCGTATAAATTTGCTGTTTTTTAACCAGATAATTTTGTTAATTATAAGGTTTAATCCTTTTTTAACCGTAAATACAGATTTTTCACCTTTTTATCTTTTTGTTTTATAGTTTTCCAGAACTTACTTCTAATTAAAAATTTGGATTAAACCTTAACACTTTCCATAAAGGTAAGGGTAAGTTATTATTACAAAAAAGTCTTTTAAACCTTTACCTTTATTAGTAAAAGATATTATATTATCGATGAATTAAAAACTATTTTTAATAAAAAGTAAATTATTTAATTTAATATTGATCTTTTCTTATCTAGTAACCGGATTTAAATATGTTATTTACTTTTGGAACGTTATTTTATAAGATTGTTTTTATCAAATTTAGGAAAGTTTATATTTAATTAAATCTTGAATTATTTATTAATTATTATTTAAGGAGTTATTAAAATATAATCAATTTATTATATATTTACTTGAAGGTATACATAATATACGGAATAAAATCTTAATTTATAAGTAATAATAATATAAGAAATAATTCGAGGATTTATTTGTTAAAACAATTTGCCAGCTGTTTCCTTAGTTTAAAAACAATACCTATAGTTCAATGTTTAAATTCATAACTAAGAAACGAAACTAAATGAATATTATCTATATAAAACACCGTTCGTTATATATCCATTTAATACTTAGTTAATATATCGTAGATTCATGTATCTTATATAATTTACTCCAAAATTACTTAAATTACCTAAACCACTTAAATTACCTAGATCTTGGCGCGGGGAAAGCCAAGCTTTCCCTATCCGAAGTCTAGCCATACGGAGCCCGTATCAGGCTCCAAAGGCAGGTTTCTCCAAAGACAGTAATCCCAGTTCTTGTACTGTAATAACCAAATCCTTATTAACCCAATTAAACATATCGAGCTGGTTCGAACCACAAACGTAATTTAGGACGCACGTCGGAGACATGTCCTATATCCCTTGACCGTCCGCCTACAGGCCAAGCCTGCTTATTATAACAGTTATACGAAGTTTAATATTTTTTATACTTTATAAAAAGCGCTTTATATCCGGCGTACTATGAGGCAATATTAATAACCATGTTAATAAGATGTTTAATATATAAAGGCAGTAAGTTAGAATATAAGTTACTTTTATACATCTAGCTAGAGAGTAAAAAAGATATTAAATATTAGATACCGAAAACCATTAATCAAATATTGTATTCAGGTATGAAATCTATCATATTATCTCGTATAATAATTTTTTATATATTTAGCTAAGCCTGGAAAATGAAGCTTAAACCTATATCAATCCGGTAAATATTATATACCGTATAGAAGAATAGTTTAAAAAAAGAATCTACTGTTATATTATATAAAGATTTAACATAAGATTTATCCGCTTATAATGGTAATAATATGTAATACTTTTCAGCTATAATATATATCATTTCGCTGATTATCAAGGCGAATTTACTTTCGTTTAATTCGTTTACAGTCAGATGTTCTTATTTAATATTAATAGATACTTATAAAAATTTATTATTTAAAATAAGAAATTCTTAGAAGAATTGATTTAGAACCTTAATATATTATAGTCCAGACAGTCTCGGCTGCCTTAAACGGTGGGGACTGTAGGAGGATAGGTTCGATAGTAGTCCCAGGGTTACGTAATTAATGATAGTCGAATGCTACATCAGCTAGCTCAGGCCTCCGTGGCTTGTTTTTCCGCATATACTTCTGTATTACGCTAAAAATTAACCAATCAAATCTCATAAAACCGTAACAAGCTAGTAAGGCCTGAGTGGTAGTTGTGCGAAATAAAGGTCCGTTTTATAGATCGTGAACAAAATTGCTAACTTTTTATTTATTTATTTTCTAAATTAAATGATTTAAAAGCAAAAATATTTACGTAAATAAATTAAGCCTAATAAGTTCAAAACTTAATAACTGCGTTAGATATAGGGTAATACGTACATAACACTTCTTTTTAAATTTCTTAGATAGTAACTGCAGTTAATATAGCTAAGTTTAGATCTAGGAAATGGGCCACCGTAACGGCCTTATGGCTATGATATCATAACTATCGGTCGCATTATTATATACCGGGTTTCCTAAGTATATTCTGAATGGGAAAACCCGGATATTAAATTTTTCGGCCGTACAGGTTATCGTTATTACGTTGCAGCTTTAAGAAGTTATTATAACGAACCTGTTATATATCCACCTGGAGGTATAAGCAATATCTAAAATGGGGTTCTTGATTTGCAGGTAACAATAGCATAATAAATAGGATGTTCGTTAAAAAGGTTTGCGGATTTTTCTTTTAATCGGAAAACGGTACCTTTAATTAAAAACTTAAATTAATAATTAAAAAGCGAAACTAAATAGGTACAATTTATATAAAAAACCGTCCGTTATATATTTATTTAGATTTAATAAGTATATCGTAAATCTGTTTGATTTATGTACTTTATATAATCTAATTCCAGATTACCTAAATTACCTAAATTAATTAGATTACTTAAACCTTAACGCAGGGAAACCAAGTTTCTTTTTGCCCAAGGTTTATCCGGTCGGAACCTTTCTTAAAAATTTCCGAAGATAGGTTTTTCCAAAAACAGGAACACCTATTCCTATATTGTAATATTATTTCCCCTTTCCAAAAAGTTTTATCCCAAAATTAAAACCGTAAGTAACCTTTTTATCATTTTATTAAAAAAGTTTTTCTTAAGCTTTTTTTAGCTAACTTGATTATAATAAATCGTATTTAAAAAGAAAAAGGAAAAAAGAATTACGCCCGAACCAGCGTAACTTTCGTAGCATTCGTATTAATTTAATAAAAATATTTAATACCAAAACATTTCCTTGTTCTAACTATATTCGGTTAAAAAAATCGATTATTTCTTTATTTTGGGGTATTAAAATTACAACTATTATATTCGTTACCAATATCTATCCTATAATATTTTAACCATAAATTCCTTAAAAAAAGTAAACGAAACTTAAAATCGTTTACTTTAAAAGTAACGAAAAATTAAAAATAACTTTCTAACGTACCAGAAAATTACGAAAAAAAAAATAATAGAAAAAAGGCTAATTAAATTACGGCATTAACAAAATGAAAAATTAAAAAAGTTTATTAAAAAGTTAAAACAGTTACGTTTTTAATAAAACCTTTTCAAAAAAAAATGCTTTAATAATATTAAAAAAAAGTTTAAAATTAAATTTATTAAAAAAATAAAAAAAGATTAGAAAAAAAGTAACGTCGTATGGAAACAAAATAAGCGCAGCTTGCTTTAAAAATAAATGCTGTAATAAAAATCTTTATTTTCTCGGTTAAAACGCCTCAAACCTAGATTTGGGCGGAAAACCGTTATCGCCTGCAACCTTGGCCGCACTAAAGACGGTCGGTCAGGATTTTGCCGGTAAAAATCTTCAACCAAATCTATCGCATTCGTCAGGTACTTAAATAATTCCCATATGTTATTTTCAGGTAAGCAATCCATCCACTTAACTAAGTACTAAATTTTATCTTTAACCATTTTAAAATCCAATATTTTTTCGACTTCGTATTCGTTATCGTTTTTTTCAACTTTAAGGTTCTTTTTAAATAAGGCATTTTTTAAGGCTAATTCTAATAAGAAAATATAAAATATAATATATATTTTTTTTAGTTTTAGGTAATAATAATTTATAATTAATTTTTAAAATTAGTTTTTTAATCTTAAATAAACCGAATCTTTTAAAGTTATATTTATCGTTAAATTCTTTCGTTTTAATCTTAAAAAGATTTATTATTACGTTTTATTTTTAACGTAATACATAAATTTTATCTTCTTTCGTTAAAATTAAACTTTGAATTTTTTCATTATAATATTAGGCCATTTTTTGCTATAAAAATTGCAACTTAATTTAAAATCGGGCCTATATCGTTTTAATTTTTATTACCATTATTTTTACTCGTAAAATTACTGCAGTAATAATTATTATCTTACGTACTAACTGCTCGGATCGTTAGGTTATTCCGTTATATCCATATATAGCTATATAAGGTAATATATCTATATTTTCGTTAACGGACGTATTATAAGTTATTTGTACAAATAATAAAGATTTAACCTAATTACCTTATTAATAATTAACGTAACTCCGAAAGTATTATTCTAAGGTTTAGTTTAATGGTTTTTTCTAGCTATCTATCTAGGGATAATAAGCTACTAAAAATTTAACTTTAATATTAATTTGTTAAAAAAAACTGGTACCGAATTTAGATAAAAAAATTTATCTTAATTAAAAATAATCTTTTATAATATTCCGTATTTATCGAAATAATATCGAATAAAAACGTAAGTTGATTATTTTACCGTTACGATTCCTTTAAAAAATAAAAAGTACTCATATTTAGTAAGTTTATTAATAATTACTTATATTATATCGTATTTAATTTTAATAACGGGATATTTCGATATAAAAAAACCAGTAATAAAGTTCTAAGTTATAATATTTGATTTTTTATTAAATATATTTATAAGTTATAATAAGTTATACGGCTTATAACGGGTTACTTTAACTTTATTATAAAAAATATTATAATTTTTAATTACTTATTTAATTATCTGGCGGAACTTTAAGAAATTATATTTTTCTTAACGTTGTTTAATAATTTAAAATATTTTTTACTATCCATATAAAAAGTTTTCGTAAAATTTCTTATCAAACTTTTTTTAGTACTAACGGAGGATATAAATTTTGCCGCGAAATAATAACTGGTCCTTATCGTTTCCTTTTAGTTCTTTAATTTTCTTTTGTTTTTTCGGATTATAAAATTTTTTAAATTAAGTTAACTTTTATAAAATAAGTTATTTTAGGGTTATATATAACTATATTATCTAATTATCTTTACGATATAACATTTTTATATATCGCTTAAAGATTTTTAACTTATAATCTTTTTTTCAGTTTAAAATATCCGCTTAAATATTTTCTTTACCTTTAATATAATAAATTTTAAAGTTGAATTTAAATAAAAAAACATCCCATTTTTATAACGTTTATTTAATTTTGAGTAGTTATAAATCGAATAAAACTTTTATGGTTTAAATAAATATTAAATATTCTTTTAAATTTATTAAAAAACGGTTCCCATTTTTTAAGTATTAAAATAATCGTTAATAACCTTTTATCGTAAATGGGATATTTAAATTTTACGTTTTTAAAAGCTTTAAAAAAGTATATTATTAGGTACCACTTTCCGTTATTTTCTAGCTGCTTTAGAATTATTTTAAACCGTTTTTTTTGTTATAATTTAGCAACTTAATTATTTGAACGTTAATAATTCTGTGCTTAATTTTTTTAAGGTTTTTTTTATTTCCTTTAAAAATTCGAATTCTTTTTTAACGTATTTTTTAATAATAAGCTTAATTAAGGGGCTGGCAAATTTGCCGTAATCTTTAACCAAAGGTCGTATATAGCCGGTAAATTCCAAAAATTAACGGATATTAATAATAATAGCGTTATCTAAGATCGGCCAGTTTTTAACGGTTTCCAACTTCGAATTTTGCATTTAAATTTGTCTGAAGGTAATAATAAAGCCTAGAAAATTTAGCTTTTAAATATATTAAACGCTTTTTTTAGCGTTTATTAATAAGTTGGCCTTTTCAAGTACCTTTAATATTTAAGCGATATATTTCTTATATTTTTCTAGAATTTTTAAATAAATAAAAATATCGTTTAAATAAACGAAAATAAATTTGTTTAGAAATTTCCGTAGGATAATAGTAAATATATACTAAAAACTGGCTGCGGTATTAATTAACCCTTATGGTATAACTTTATATTCGTAATATCCATAAATAATCCTAAAAGCAGTTTTTTATTTTTCGTTTTTAGCCATACGAATTAAATAATAACCATCTGGCAAATTTAAGGCCGTAAATTATTTGGTTTTATTAATATTTTCCCTTATGGTATTTATTAACGTTAGGAAATATCCATTTTTAATAATAATATCGTTCAGTTATCGATAATTATAAATTCGTTAATATATTAAATCTTTATTTTTATCGATTTTAATTCTATTTTTTTTATTTTTGGTATTATTATAATTAAATACCTTATAGGTAATTCGGATTGTTAATTATAACCTTTTTTCAGGTTTCGTTAAAACTTGTTTAAAAAGCCTTAATTTTTTTAGGATTTATATAATAAATTTAATAAAGTTTTAGCTAATATTTTTTTAATGGGAATTTTGTAATATATTAGTTATAATTAAGCAATTTTTTTCGGGTTCGTTCTTTAAAAGGTTTTTTGAATTATCGATATTTAGGAGGTATTATTACCATTAAGTTGGAAGGTTTAATTTTTTTTTAATTATGTAATAAATTTTATTAGATTTTTCCTTAAAATTATCCCATAAAAACGTTTAATTTTTCCAATTAATCCGTAAATTATTAAAACGAAACCATAATATTCTTAAAATAATGTCCTATTTTAAGATGACGGCGATATTAAAAGTAATCCGTTTTGAATGTCTTTATATTTGGATTACGAATTTCTTAATTTTTCAGAAAATTTAGCCGTTATCGTAAGTAGATAAATTTTTATTAACTGTTCGTAATTTATATGATTACTGCTTATATTTCTAAGGAATTTGGTATCTTTTAATTACTTTAAGGGAGATAAAATTTTCTTTTGTTCCGGAATTAATTATGGCGTTAAATATTTTATTTCCATAATAAATAGGAGTTTCGATCTAATTCCGTATTTTTTTTTCGCATAAGGTTTTGTATATAAAGGCTTTTCCCTACCTTATTTTCGAAGGCCTTTATAGTTTTTTAACTAATGTGCCCTAGGGGCTAAAAGGCATTTTTATTTACGTAATATTTTAGCCGTATGCTTGATATAATAGTTTTTTATATACTTAAACCATTTTCTATTACCGAATTAGTATTTAAAAATAACTATTTTCTTTTAGCTTTTTTTAAGGTTTTATATTTTACGAATTATCTGGTTAAAACGGTAAATTTCCGCAAAGGGCATTTTTATAGTTAAAAGTTCGTATTTATTACATAATATTAGTAAATGATATAAATACTTTTGCGCTATAACCTTTTGGTTTTATTCTGATTTAGGGTATAAGTAATAAAATTTCGGATAATTTGGCCATTAGGGGGTTTTTATGTATCTGTATTTATTATTTAATTTTGTAAACATTTTTTCGTTATATTCTGGCCACAAATCGTTATTCTTTTTAGTTTATTAATGGATAAGATAATTATGATTATAATAAGTAATAAAGTTTAAAAGCTTATAATTATTTGTTAGAAGTTTTGGATATATTATATATTCCGGTTAAATCTAATAATTTGGGAATAATTATTTATAGTTACCGAAATCTGTTCGTAATTAACCGTTTTAGTCGTATATCTTATATTTTTGTATATAAAGGTAACAAGTATATCCTAGCGTAATAGTTACCCTGGAGGCTATGCGTTCTAGATAGTATTTGCAAGTTTTAATTATAATATTCTTGCAAATAATATAATTTTCATATTCTGGGTCGTCGTTTTTAACCCTGCTGGTCGTAATAATAATAAATTCCAAATCGGCAGAAGTAAAAATTTACTTTCTTTTTATCTTTTTCTTCGTTATTTATATCTTATTCGGCCGCGCGGACCTTTTTAGGGCTGGGAAATCTTTTTTTTCTTGGAATTCTTTTTATGTAGAAAATAATACTCGCTTCTAAACTAACCCTTTTTGCTACAGTTAAAATATTTAACTTTAGATTTATCTTTTTTGGATTCCGTTAAAATAATATTAGTTTCTTTTTAAGATTTATCTTTTATATTTTTTTTTTTTTTTTTGCTGGAACGTCCGTCGTTACTCTGTCTGCTGGTACCTTTTTTTTTAAGGTATTGATGAAAAGTGCGTTAGTCGGTAATAATAACCTTATTTATATAATTTTCGAAAGGTCCCGTTTTAAGTACCCTAACTATTTTATTTTTAATTCAAGGTTTTAAGCCGTTATAATAGGGGAAAAATAACGTATTTTATGAAAATTTGAAAATAGCTATAAAACGGTTAAATTCGGTTACATATTTGGTTGTTGACGTAGTTTGCCTTAAGTCGTACATTTCTTTAACTGCGTATTATTATTCATCCGTATCCTTATATAAGGCTTATATTCGTTTTTTAAAATTATCTTAATTATTAAAAATATAATTAATAATATCCAGGTAATCGTTAGGGTAATTTATCAAATAATTTTTAAAGATTGGTTCGAATTAATTAAATATTTTTCTAGTAAGTAACTAAAAAATGGTTATTATTTTCTGGTAATTTTCCGTTAAATAACTTTCGTAATATTCAAGGTAAAATTTAGCTTTAACCAGGAATCCTTTTATATTAATAGATCCATTATAAGGTTTGGGGGGAATTAGTTTGGAACCTTTAATATTAGGTATTTTATGGTAGGCAGAAAAAAGTATAATCCCTTTTTGATCTCGTCCAAATAAAGGAGGAGCTGGAGTTTTTGGACGAGGAATGGTTTTTAAGGGGATGCAGAAACTTTTTTTTTTTTAGCTATCGGATAAGTTTGGTATTTTCTTTCAAAATTTTATAATCTTTTCGGCTATAAGGTTTAGTCGTTTATTAGTTATAAGCTTTTTTTCCTTTTTTCTAACTTTTATATCTTATTTTTTCTTTTCCTTTTGGTTAGATTTTTTAAGCTGGATTTTAATAATTTCTTTAGAAGTAAAGCTAGGTTATTGTTAGGATTTTTTTTTTAAACCTTTAGCTTTAATGGTTATAGGTACTATAGTATCGATTAACTAAAGGATTTTTTAATAAGGGATAAATTATTTAATTTAATTATTAATTTTTATTAGTTAATAACTGAAATCGAATATGTTATTTATTTACTAAATGTTATTTTATAATATCGTTTTTATTAAGTTTAAGGAAGTTTATATTTAATTAGGCCTTAAATTATTCGTTAAGTATTAATTAAAAACTTATTAAAATATAACAAACTTATTATTTATTTACCTAGAGGTATAAGTAATATCCGAAATAAAGGTTTTAATTTATAGGTAATAATAGCATAATAAATAAGGTATTCGTTAAAAAAAGTTCGCGGATTTTTTTCTTAATCAAAAAACAGTACCTTTAATTAAAGATTTAAACTAGTAATTAAAAAGCGAAATTTAATAGGTATTATTTATATAAGAAATCGTCCGTTATATATTATAACAAACCTGCCATACATCCACCTGGAGGTATGGGCAGTATCCGAAATTGGGGGTCTTGATTTGTAAGTAATAATAGCATAATAAATAAAGTATTCGTTAAAAAGATTTGCGGATTTTTCCCTTAATCGGAAAAGGGTATAATTACTTTTAATTAAAGATTTAAATTAATAACTAAAGAACGAAATTAAATAGGTGCTATTTATATAGGAAACCGTTCGTTATATATCCATCCTGGATTTAATAAATATATCGTAAATCTGAGAGATTTATAGGATCTATCCTAGATTACCTAAATCCTCCAGATTACCATATCTTGGCGTAAGGAAACTAAGCTTTCCTTATCCGAAAATCAGCCGTAAGGAGCTTATACCAGGTTCCGGAGGCCGGTTTTTTTAAGATAGGAACTTTTATTCCTATATTGTAAAATTACCGTAATAATAACTGGGGCCTTACGTATTAATTATTCTGGTCGTTAAATTGTTACGTCGTATCCATATACGGCCGTATAGGGTAATATACCTATATCCTCGTTAACGGACGTATTATAAATTATTTATGCAAATAATAAAAGCTTAACCTAATTATTCTGTTAATAATTAACGTAATTTCGAAAATATTATTCCAAAATTTAATTTAATCGTTCCGTTTAATTATTTATTTAAAAATAATAAGTTATTAAAAACTTAAACTTAATATTAATTTGTTTAAAAAAATTAATACCAAATTTAGACGTAAAAAGTTTATTTCGATTAAAAACGATCTTTTCTAGTATTTTAAATTTATCGAAATAATATCGAATAAAAGCATAAATTAATTATTTTACCGTTATGGTTCTTTTAAAAGGTAAAAAATACTTATATATAATAAATTTATTAATAATTACCCATATTATATCGTACCTAATTTTAATAAGGGGATCTTTTAATATAAGAAAATTAATAATAAAATTCCAAGTTATAATATTCCATATTTTATTAAATATATTTATAGGTTAAAATAAACTATACGGTTTATAATAAACTATTTTTACCTTATTATAAACGTTATAATTTTTAATTATTTATTTTATTATCTAACGGAATTTAAAAACATTATATTTCTCTTAAAATCGCTTAATAATTTTAAATACTTTTTGATATTTATATAAAAGGTTTTCGTAAAATTTTGTAACAAATTCCTTTTGTTACTAACGGAAGATATAAATTTTGCCGTAAAATAATAACTGGTTTTTATTATTTCCTTTTAATTATTTAACTTTTTTTAATTTTTCTAAATCGTAAAAGTTTTTAAATTAAGCTAATTCTTTTGGAATAAGTTATTTTAAGGTTACATATAACTATATTATCTTATCGTCCTTATAATATAATATTTATATATATCGTTTAAAAACTTTTAAATTATAATTTCCTTTTCGGCTTAAAATATCCGTTTAAATATTTTCTTTACCTTTAATATAATAAATTTTAAAGTTAAACTTGGACAAAAAAATTATTTAATTTTTATAACGTTTATTTAATTCCTAAATAGTTATAAATCGAATAAGATTTTTATAATATAAATAAATATCAAATAATCTTTATTCCGTAAGGGCTAAAATAATTATTAACAACTTTTTGTCGTAAATAAAATATTTAAATTTTGCGTTTTTAAAAGCTTTAAAAAAATACGTTATTAGGTACTACTTTTTATTATTTTCCAGTTACTTTAAAATTATTTTAAAGATATAATTTAAAACGTTTATTTTAAGTTATTTTTTTTGTTATAATTTGATAGCTTAATTACCGGGGCGTTAATAATTCTGTCTTTAATTTTTTAAAAAACTTTTTTTATTTCCGTTAAAAGCTCGAATTCTTTTTAACGTATTCCTTAATAATAAGCTTAATTAAGGGGTTAATAAGTTTGCCGTAATTGTAAACCAAAAGTTATACGTAACCGGTAAATCTTAAAAATTAACGAATGTTAATAATAATAACTTTATCTAGGATTAACTAATTTTTAATAATTTCTAATTTAGATTTTTGGATTTAAATTTATCCCGGGGTAATAGTAAAATTTAAAAAGTTTAACTTTTGGGCATACCAAACGTTTTTTTTAACGTTTATTAATAAATTAACCCTTTTAAGGATTTTTAATATTTAAGCGACGTATTTCTTATGTTTTTCCAAAATCTTTAAGTAAATAAAAATATTATCCAAATAAACGAAAACGAATTTATTTAAAAACTTTCGTAAAATAATAATAAGCATATATTAAAAGCTAGTTAAAACGTTAATTAAACCTTAAAGTATAATCTTATATTTATAATACCCATAAATAATCCTAAAAATAATTTTTTAATTTTCGCCTTTAGTTATTCGAATTAAATAATAACCGTTTAATAGGTTTAAAATTATAAATTATTTAACTTTATTAATACTTTCCCTTATGGTATTTATTAACGTTAAAACGTATTTATTTTTAATAATAATATCGTTTAATTATCGATTTTAATTTTATTATCTTTTATTTTTGGTACCATTATAATTAAATATGTTATAAATAATTCGGATTCTTAAATATAACCTTTTTTAAAATTTCGTTAAAAGTTTTTCCAAAAATTTTTAATTTTTTTAAAATTTATATAATGAATTTAATAAAATTTTAGGTAATATCCTTCCTTAATAAAAATCTTATAATCCTGTTAATTATAATTAAATAATTTCTTTCGAATTCGTTTTTTAAATAATTTTTTAAATCGTCGATATTTAAAGGGTACCGTTATTATGGGATTAAAAACCCTAGTTTTTTTAATTATATAATACATTTCATAAAATTCTTCCTTAAAATTATCCCATAAAAACGTTTATTTTTTTTTAATTAATACGTAAATTATTAAAACGAAACCATAATATTCCGAAAATAATGTTATATCCTGAAATATCGGCGATGTCGAAAATAATCCGTTTTAAATATCCTTATATTTAGATTTCGAATTTCTTTATTTTTCGGAAAATTCGACCGTTATCGTAAGTAAATAAGCTTTTATTTATTATTCGTAACTTATAAAACTATTATTTATATCTCCAAAAAATTCGGTATCTTTCGATTATTTTAAAGAAAATAAAATTTCCTTTTATTCCGAAATCGATTATAACATTAAATATTTTGTTTTTATAATAAATAAAAATCTCGATTTAATTTCGTATTCTTTTTTTACCTTACATAAGGTTTTATATATAAAAGCTCCTCGGTACCTTATTTTCGAAGGCTTTTATAATTTTTTAATTAATATATTTTAAAAGCTAAAAAGCATTTTTATTTACGTACCTTTTTTGCCGCATATTTGGTACAATAATTATTTATACATTTAAACCATTTTTTATTACCAAACTAGCATTTAAAGATAACTATCTTAATCTAGCTTTTTTTAGGTTTTATACTTTACAAATCATAAAATTAAAAAAATAAACCTCTGAAAGGGATATTCCTATAACTAAAAAGTCGTATTTATCGTACGGCATTAATATATAACACAAACATTCTTACGTTATAACCCTTTAGTTTTACTTTAATTCAGGATGCAGGTAACAAAACCTAGGATAATCTGGCCATTAAAGGATTTTTATACATCTGCACTTATCGTCTGATTTTATAAACGTTTCCTCATCATATCTTAACCAAAAATCGTTATCTTTTTTGGTACATTAATAAATAAGGTAACTATCGTTATAGCAAGTAATAAAATGCAAAAATTTATAATTATCTGCTGGTAGCTAGGATTTAAAATATATCGTACATTCCGGAAGTTCGTAAAGTTCCGGGGATAACTATTTATAGCTACCAAAATCTTTTCGTAACTAACCGTCTTAATCGTATATCTTACATTCCTATATATCGAAATAACAAATATATTTTAACGTAATAGTTACTTTAAAGCTCGTTTGTTCTAAATAATATTTACAAACTTTAACCATAAAACTTTTTTAAATGGTACAATTTTTATAATTTAGGTTATTATTTTTAACCTTATTAATCGTAATAATAATGAATTTTTAATCGGCGGAAATAAAACTTATTTCCTTTTTATTTTTTTCCTCGTTATTTATATCTTATTCGATCGCGCGAACCTTTTTTTTAAGCTGGGAAATTTTATCTTTCTGAAAATCTTTTTAAGGATTTCCTTTTTTCGTTAAAAAGTAACATTTACTTTTAAAATGGCCCTTTTTGCCATAATTAAAATATTTAACTTTAAATTTATCTTTCTTAAATTCCGTTAAAATAATACTAACTTCTTTCTGGAATTTATTTTTTTTTTTTTTTTTTTTTACTATTAAAACGTTTATTATTATTTTATCTACCGGTTCCTTTCTTTTTAAGGTACCGATTAAAAATGCGGCGGTCGGAAATAATAACTTTATTTATATATTTTTCGAAAGGACTTATTTTAAGAACCTTAAATATCTTATCCTTAACCTAAAACTTTAAGCCGTTATAATAAAGAAAAAATAACATATTTTAAGGTAACTTAAAAATAATTATTAACCGGTTAAACTTAATCGTATATTCGGTTGTTAACGTAATTTGCTAAAATTTATGCATTTATTTAACCGTATAATTTTATTTATTTACATTTTTAAACGAAACCCGTATCCGTTTTTCGAAAATTTTATAACTACTGAAAATATAATTAATAGCATCCAGATAATTATCGGGAAAGTTTGTTAAATAATTACTAAAAATAAATTCGAATTAATCGAATATTTTTCTAGCAAGTAACTAAAAGATAGTTATTACCTTTTGGTAATCTTTCGTAAAAAAACCTTTTTATTATTTAAGATAAAATCTAGCCTTAACCAGAAATCCTTTTACATCCATAAACCTATTATATAATTTGAAAATAATTAACTTATAACCTTTAATATCAGGTATTTCATAATAAGTAAGAAAGGGTATAGTTCCTTTTCGTTCTTAACTAAACAAAAAAGGGGCAAAAGTTCGCAGATAAAGGGTAGGTATTTTAAAAAAAGGTATTAAAATTTTTAATCGGGAAATAATTTTTAAAAAAACGGAAGCCTTTTTTAATTATTGGGCAAATTTAGCGTTTTTTTTCTAAAGTTTTACGATTTTCTTAACCATAAAATCTAATCGTTAATCGGTCGTAAGTTTTTTTTTTTTTTTAATTCTGTAATAAGGACTTCCTTAACCTTTTTTTTTTTTCCTTTTAATCGGACTTTTTAAATTAAACCTTAATAATTTCCTTTATCTCCTTAAGGGTAAAGTAAATTGCCATTAAAGGGAAGAAGATTTTCCTTATTCTTTAAATTTAATAGTTACAGGTATTATATTATCGATTAATTAAAAAATTTCCTCGATAAAGGGTAAGTTATATAATCCGGTTGTTAATTTTTTATTAACTAATAACGGGAATCGAATATGTTATTTATTTATTAAATGTTATTTTATAATATCGTTTTTATTAAGTTTAAGAAAGTTTATGTTTAACTGGACCTTAAATTTTTCGTTAGCTATTAATTAAGGAATTATTAAAATGTAACAAATCTGCTATATATCTACCTAAAAATATGGGCAGTATTCGAAATAGGAGGTTTTAATTTATAGGTAATAATAATATAATAAATAAAATATTCGTTAAAAAAATTTGCGAACTTTTCCCTTAATCAAAAAACGGTATAGTTACCTTTAATTAAAAACTTAAATTAATAATTAAAAAGCAAAATTAAATAGGTACTATTTATATAGGAAACCGTTTATTATATATCTATCCTGGATTTAATAAGTATGTCGTAAATCTGGGGAATTTATGGGATCTGTCCCAGATCATCCAGATCCTCCAGATCACCACATCTTGGCGTAAGGAAGCCAAGCTTTCCTTACCCGAAGATCAGCCGTAAGGAGCCCACACCAGGCTCCGGAGGCCGGTTTCTCCAAGACAGGAACCCCTGTTCCTGCATTGTAACATATATCTATTTAGATTTAATAAGTATATCGTAAATTTATTTAATTTATGTAATTTATATAATTTAGTTCCAGATTATTTAGATTACTTAGATTAATTAGATCACTTAAACCTTAACGCGGGGAAGCCAAGTTTTTCCTTGCCCGAGGTTTATCCGGTCGGAGCCTTCCTTAGAGACCTCCGAGGACAGGTTTCTCCAAAGATAGGAACCCCTGTTTCTGTACTGTAATAGTTATTAATTTAATTAATCGGAACGCCCTTTTTATTACGATCTAATAATTATAATCCGTACGGATAAAAGAATAACTAGACAGGTTTCCTTTATATTAAGTTACTTTTAGAAGAACTATAGCGGAATAATGTATGCGGTAGTTACGTTGTATTATAGTATAAGAATAGGCGTTCCCGTCTTTGGAGAGACCTGCTTTTGGAGCCTGACGTGGGCTCCGTGCGGCTAAATTTCGGATAGGGAAAGCTTGGCTTTCCCCGCGTTAAGGTTAAGGTGATTTAGATGATTTAATAAGATTATATAGATTATATAGATCTACGATATTTTTATCAAGTGTTGGATGGATATATAAAGAACGGTTTCTTATGCAGCTAGTGTTTATTTAGTTTCTCTTCTTAGCTATTAATTTAAGCTTTTAATTAAAAGCGTGGTTTTTTAATAATAATAAATGTCCGTACATTGTTTAACGTATAAACCCCCGAATTATTTATTATATTATTATTATTTATTAATTAACATTTTATTTCGGATATTACGCATACTTTTAGGTGAATATATAACAGGTTCGTTATATTTTGATAACTTTTTGATTAATACCTGATGAATGATTAAAGTCCTAGTTGGGTATAATCTTTCCTGAACTTAGTGAAGACGATATTATAAAATGACGTTTAGAAGATAGATAGCAAACTCGATCTCCATTATTATTAATCGATAATATAGCGCTCTTTATTACCAGATCTAAGGGTTTAGGAGATCTTTTTTCTTCGTAATAATAACTTATCTCTACCCCTAAGAAGAGTATTAAAGTCCAGTCCGAGGAGTTCGAAGTGAAAGAAGTTGAGGAAAAGTACAGACCAGAGATCCAGAAGGGAAAGAAAAGAAAGCTTACGGCTGAAAAACGATTAGACCTTTTGGCCGAAAAGGTTCTGAAGTTAAAAAAGAAAAAAATTAACTTTTTTCGATAAATAAAGACTTTCGATTTCTTTTAAAAAATTCCAGTACCCCTTTATTCGGTTTTATCCAGATCCGGGAAGGAATTATACCTTTTTCCGTTTATTATAAAATGCCTGATATTAAAAAAGTAAATGAAGCGATTAAAATTGTTAATTATATTATATTATATAACTAGTTATAGGGGTTTTAAAACGCGTATTATATTTTACTATAATCTGTTTACGAAACATATATAGTCCGGTAAAAGGGAGCCTTTCCGTATATGGAATGCTAGCGCACCCCCTGCTAGCTGACGGTTTGCTTATTAAAAATTCGCGGACTTTTTCTTTAATTAAAAAATAAATTTTCTAATTAAAGGCTTAAATTAATGGTTCAAATGCGAAATTAAATAGGTATTATTTATATAAAACCCCGGTCGTTATATAACCATCGCCATTAAGTAAATATGTTCTAAATCTGTGTATTCTGTATGATCTGGTCCCAGATCACCCAGATCACCAGATCACTTAGATCTTGGCGGGGAAAGCCAAGCTTTCCCTCATCCGAAGATTAGCCGTGCAGGGTCCTTGCCAGGCCCCACGGGTAGGCTTCTTCAAAAACAGCAACCCCTGTTCCTATACTGTAACACTTTCTGAAGTCTATGACGAAATAAATATAACTCGTACGGCCGAAAAAAATAATATACGAGCTTTTCTTATATAGAATATATTTAGGAAGCGCGGTACATAATACTGCGACCGGTAATTATGTTGTTGTAATTATGAGGCCGTTGCAGCCGTTTATTTCTTAGACCTTTATTCAGCCGTATTAGCTATATTCCCCGTTTAAAAAAATTAAAATCTTTTTTTAATTATATAAACGTTAGCTTATATTGGACGCGCATATAAAGTATTAAACGTATGGAACGTAAATTAGCTATATAATAATTTTTGAATAGAAAACTTTTAATTTTTTTAAAGAAATAGAAAAGAATATTAATAATTTTGGTGGCAATATATAAAACGGACCCCTATCTTGCGCAATTACCACTTAGGCCTCGCTGGCTTGTTACGGTTTTATGGGATTTGATTGGTTAATTTCTAGCGTGATATAGCTGTATACTTAGAAAACAAACCAGGGAGGCCTGAGCTAGCTGAGGCAAATTATAGGGGTCTTTTTTATAAGTTATCTCCCCTGGGCCACTATCATGCCGATACGGGGTTAGGATGTAGATGTGTATAAGAAATTATATGGTATGTGACCTGGTAGATAACGTTCGAGATAGAAACTGGCAACCTACGATAGATGTAAGCACCGAACCGTCTGCAAATTCCAATCTCAAACTAATTTGGATGCGATTTTACCTGGTCGTAAACCCGGAGGAGGTAACTAACTAACTATGCCCTTGTGACTTGTATAGTATCCTGGTAATACGGCTCAGCTTGCCCATTCCTAGGCCCTCAGCTAATTGGTTGGGAGACTTTAACGCTTTGGGTATCTTTAATCGCCGATGACGCTTTGCCTCCGACTTCATGTTGGTTTATATCAGGTATTCTAGCCAGGGGATCCACTTAGTCTTAACTTACTTGACTTTTGACTAATGTGATACTTATGCCTAATTTAGGTAGCGTGGCTACTAGCGCGAACTACTGGTACCTTATAATGTTTTAACAACTTCGTCTCGTACCATAATAACATGCATGGTCCTGTTGTGTTGGACCTATTTCCTGTTAATGTTTCGTTCTCTCGAGGCAATTCCGAAGCACTTAATTTTCCATAGGTATATGTCACCAAGGGCGTCCCTCTTGCACTCGTCCATGCCCCTAGTCTTAAAGAACACCGACACGCATATTGCCACTCGAAGCGAAGATGGGTGCATTTCCCCCGGAGCCAGCCGACTTAGACTGGTCGGCAGTGAACCTCGCAAACCTGCCCAAGACCAATGGGCACGTAGAAGTGCACTATTCGACATTGAAGCAGACCTGGGGCGAGCCGCAGCTTGTCAAAGACCCATACATGCGGGTGCACGGGCTGGCTCCAGGCCTCAACTATGGACAGCAATGCTACGAGGGGCTGAAAGCGTTCCGAACCAACAAGGAGGCACATACAATCCACCTATTCAGACCGCAGGCACACGCCGCACGGCTTCGCAATTCGGCGGCCATGGTGTTGCTTCCCCAGGTCCCTGAAGGGCTCTTTCTTGAGTGCGTACGAATGGCTGTGGTGGCTAACGCCGAGTTCGTGCCGCCTACAGAGAATGACACAGGCTTCCTGTACCTGCGCCCCGTGCTTTTTGGCGCGGGACCGCAGCTGTTGCTGCAACCACCCGAGGACATTATCTTCGCCGTCTATGTAGCGCCCATGTGCAGCCCTGTGCACGGCACATCGGCCGTGGACGCCCTCGTCCTGGACGAGTTCGACCGCGCTGCGCCCCGTGGTGTCGGCGCTGGCAAGTTAGGCGGCAACTACGCCCCTGTGTGGCCTTTCTCAATCAAGGCTGCCAAGGCCGGTTTCGCCATCACCTTGCATCTGGACAGCGAGACAAGGTCATTGGTGGAGGAGTTCAGCACAAGCGGCTTTGTTGGCTTCGTCACCGCTGATGGAAAGCGCGAGTTATACGTACCTGAAACCAACAACGCCATACGCAGTGTTACGAGCGATTCCCTCCTCGCTGTTGCTAATGAGCAAGGATGGAAAGTCCATCGTGAAAATGTATGCTGGCCTTTATAAATATCTCGTCTTGTTTTGACGTCTTGAACCCTACTAATTAAACCATGCATGTCACTGATAATAGAACAGGTTCCGTTTGCTGGGCTCAGCCGCTTTTCTCAAGTCTTCGCGGTAGGTACTGGTGCCACCGCCGTGCCCGTGCGGTCAATCACTCGTCCAGCAACTGGCGAGAAGTATATCTTCAGTCCTGATGGACCTGGGACGGACCTTGTGAGGAAGCTCCTGGAGGTTCAACGAGGCGCGCACAATCTAGATCCAGACTGGTGCTGGATTGTCAAGGACACTTGCGAGGAGCTTTAGTCCTGGTTAGTTGTCGCAGAATAGGGGTCACTTGCTTAGTCATCAAGCCCCAGGGAACTGCATACGCCCCACAACGACGCTGTTGCGGGGCTCCCAGAGTATATATAGAACTTCCTAGCCACCACTCTCTAGATTCCGAATGATCCAGGACAATTCACGCTTTTCACACTCTATGCAACCTTTTCCCGCGATCAGCCTAACTGTGACATTAGTAAAGGTCCCAAATCATGCCAGTGGGGAGAATTGCACAGAACCCACACAAAAGACACGGTGCTAGTCCTCATCTAAAGTAGGTGTTACAGCATAGTCAACTAAGGAGGTAGGGTCATAGAATTAGATAGAAAAATTCAATCAGACTAAATGAGTGTGCGGACACATTGTGCTTTTGTAGATCTAAGGTACCCAGTGCGCCAGACTATAGACTAATTAGCTAAATTAGGTATATCAGACCTACTTTCACGAAATGTGTTCGGTTGACCTCAAGGTCAGCCGTTTTTACTTAGGAAGGCCTTGAAATGGGCGGCCCAATTCTACGTATTCTTGGCAGTAAACATAACACCCAGGTACGCAGTAACTAAACTCTACATTTGGAACCGACTTTTCTTCCCAGAATCGAGCAATCGTGAAATGGCAACCCTCCTTTGCATGCATTCGGTGATGAAGTCTACTATCTGAGAAAGCGAATTACAATTCCTGACCACATGTCTGAGATGAATGCCCGGCACGAAGAGAACGACCAGGCATTGCAGTACTAACGACAACTGTGATAGGTACTGGGAGGTGGGACCTGGGGCATACCTACAAATAGAGTATCCGGACGTCATTTCGAGAGAGAGACCTCCATCATCTTCAAGTCCCTCATGTACAGCCATACTACCCCATGAGAAGGGAAAATACGTACATTGTCGCAAAAGCGACGCCACTATTGCGTGGTTAGCAATAGCGTTATATATACCCACGACATACATATAGAAAGAAGGCGCCTTGCGCCTCGTATCTCTCGAAAGCATATAGACCAAGACTGCAGACCTCAAGTGTTCTATATAACGTTGAAATTATACATAAGTACATAACATTAATCCGAGGAGTTTAATTGGAAACGAACGGATACCTTGTACAGAAACCTCCTGCAGAGACCTCACAAGTCTTCTCCGCTGAACCTAATAACGCTAGGCCCCGGCCTCTTCTGCTCCTTTGAAACATTCCAAGGTTGCCATATTGAAAGAGTTGTGCTATTCGCATATTAGTTTTTTAATAAGCTGCACATTACCTTTTTTTGCACCTGCCATCGGCCCGTCATTTTTCTGACGGCCCGTTGATATCATAATTTCTTTTCGATAAATCAATTGCCCTAATAAAAGCGATACGGATTATATAATAATCGTCCTAATGCGATATATGTGCGTTAGCATATTATTCGTTCTTTTCGTTATTAAGCAAGCGTCATTAAATGCGCTATAAGGTACGCTATAAGGTGCGCTATAAGGTGCGCTATAAGGTGCGTTATAAGGCTGAACCTTTTTAAAATACTTTAAGCGACCCCTTTTTCTTTTTGCAATTATAACCTTCTCCTATACCTCATATTTATTTATACGTATCTTTATAACAGAAAAATCGCAAAATTAAATAAATTTTAATTTTATTATTTACAGTTAATAAAGATTAAAATAAAGAATAAAAGCCTTTTAAAAAAAGCTATAGTGTTAAGTTATTTAAAGATAAGCAATGCGTGTTATGAGGTGATTGAAATGGTGGCGGGTCGATGCCAGGTGTAAAAAAAGTAATGTGGCTCTCATATAAAAAGCTAATGTGCGAATAGCACAACTCTATTGAAATGAACCGATTTGCTGCCGTGACTTCGAGCCTCCTCTAAAATCCTTTTCCTTAGGACCGCATATGCACCCGTAAGCCGTAATTGCAGCGCTAAAGCAATGGCAGAATGACATCAGGAATACATGGAGCATGTAGGGTTACGGTTAGGATTAATGTCGGTGACAATCCGGCGACTACAAATTGAGGGACAATATTCGCCGGACTGGAGAAAACTAGCCAGGAGCCAGCTACGATCGCACTTAAATTCTAAGAAGGATTCGGGACCAATCGGATAGAATCCGGGGATCGTGTCCATTCGTTGATTGTTCCTGGGTCGATATCGCCGGCAAAACACGTGTGCATCTTGTAGTAATGCTTCTAATTCGCTATGATTTTGGCCTGTTCTTTTCATCCAGAGCCAGGCCCCAATAAACCGAATCAGGTTGATCAGGGCGGCATACATAGTTACCTTGAAAGTCTGCCAATTTATCCATCTTACATCCAGTATCCAACCGCCCGGGCCTTGATTTCGTACATAATTATACCGTTTTATGCATTTGTCAGGAGAGCTCCTTTAATATCCCTCTTACACTGTACTGCGCTCAATTTTATCCTACGGCTGGGTTTGGTGATGGACGATATGAATTTTTTCAACCCGATGGTTTCTCCCATCTTGGCGCTTCCTGTAGCGTACCTGGCGCACCTTACCCCCCTGTACTTGTTCATCTCTATATTAATTTGCCTCAACCTCAAAATGATGCCACTAGCGCACACGGTATGTCCCTCCAGATTCGAGTCGTCTACATGAGTAATGACGTAGCTTTGGCTTGCAGACTCGCTTGGCTCCATCGTTGGCACGCCTTTTCCTGTACCCAACCAGGCCGCCACCAAGCGACGCCTTGTTCCGGCCCTGGTCGATGCGCTCCCGCACTTGCATGCTCGAATGTGATGCAAACTTGCACAAGTCCAACAGTACCTACCTCATAGATCTGGATATCAGCCGCGCGGAGCTGCTTACGCGGCTCTTTGCGCACGCGCTTCGTCGCACCCGTGCGGGGTTGGTCCTGGCTGGTGTCGACATCTCGTTCCGCCGCGAAATCCGTCCCCTCCAAGCCTACGAAACTCATTCACGCGTCTTGGCCTGGGACAACAAGTGGATATATGTGTTGTCATATCACACCAAACCCGGAATCGTAGTGGACGGAGACGCCGGCGAGGACAACCTGGGTTGGCTTGAAGCCCTGTTGGGGAAGGCTGAGTCAGTGCAAACTCAGAGTAGCAGGACAACTGGGCTTGTTTTCACTGTTTCCGTTTCAAAGTACGTCGCTAAGGCCGGCAGGCGCACAATATCACCGCGCGATCTGCTCAGGGCCGGTGGGCTCTTATGCAGCACAGAATCGGAGGCGAGGCGAGTAAATAGCCTAAACATCCTGCTAAACACCAAGAATCTTCAGAATCTGTGATCTCTAGCATATTAAATATTACACAAGGCTTGATCACTTTACTAGAGGTTGACTGTGTGGCCGTAGAGAGACTAGTTATCTAGGTGTTTTTGTTACTGTCCGCATTCACTGCTCCAAGTTTGGGAAGCACTATGCACAAACATACATGTATACGGCACCGTCCTATAGGGCCAGTGTCTGAGCCTTGGGTGAGCGCATTGATGACTACTACCACGACCGCTTCTGGGCTCTTGCCCGATTGGACCCCAATGCCGTCACCAAGGCGGTTGCGGAGCAGTACAGCCTCGATCCGGCCCGAATCCTAACCTAAACGCCTGTCGTTGCACACTACTACCAGAAGACTTTCTTACCCAAGCTTGAGAAACAGCTTGGATTATACACAGTCATCAAGCCTCCCCCGAACGTCGGCACGGAGCGCTTCCAACGTGCCGTAGCCGTGGTTGTCTCGGCCTGCGCCATTCCCCGCACAGGCATCATCCCCATCCCCCAATGGGCCCGTGCAGATCGTGCTGGCTGGCGCGAGGGTCTGGCAGCCCGCAGTTTCATCTCTACCCGAAGCCATTTCTAGGCCCCCTCCCGCATAGGCTACGGCATGCCCTTGTCTTTCTATACGCTCGTTAGCGACGTGGCCAACTGCCGAGACGACGGACGCTATCCGGAAACAAGCTTTCCCTGTGGAAGACTAGCCTCATCCATGCCCTTACTTGTCGAGTCCCGTTGTGTTCGCACATGCAGTAAGCAGTAAGCGTTTATGCTGGCATCTAAGGGCTCTCGGCCTCGTGCAGGGGAGGCTTCGGTGCCCTCTGGCTCGCGTAACTCTAAAGCTTGGGGAAGATGCCTCGGCATCTTTTCTTCCGAGGTTTAGAGAGTTCCAAGTAGACAAACCAAGACCAATTGTGAGGCTGTTGATTCGTAGTTAAGTGAATGAATCACTTGGTCTCTAACGTTATAGATTATCTATGTTTTTGGCAATGCGCCTGACTCATGTACCTTTTTGTGAGCCTCTCCAACAACCAGGTCTGCGACGATGTCCATTGCTGTCCCGTTAACCTGGGCAGACGACCTCTCATCTAGTCTTCTTTCGACTTCTATCCCAGAGATGAACATTGCACTTACGCCCTCCAATCCTGCAATGAACACTCATAATAAGCTGGCTACGACGAAGTGGCAGATCGTAGAGCCGATCTCCAGCCAGGAGCCTTCATCTTTCACAACCCAGAAGAAGTGGAGCGTGAGCATGTCACTCATTCCCATAGCAACCACAAACAAAGCTGACGGTGCCACGCCTAACCGTTTGTTGAGAGTGCCGAGATTTGCTGATAACAAAGTAAAAGGTATCATTAGCTTGAATATGAGCAGCGCCCCTTGGGAAAAGGGGTCAAACACTGGAAGAAGTCGGCAAACGCTTTCTAAGCTGAAGGACGAGATCGATGCGATATTTCCTGAGCCGAAGAAGGCTGATTGTAGGAGAACAAAGAAGAACAATGCCACACGCGAATCAGACAGCCTCAATGGGCGAAATTGCGGCACCGCGTTGACCGCAGTTATCGATCCATTGGCCTCCTGAGCTTGTCTGTCAGGGGGTCTGTAAAGATTTGGTTATAATGCTCCAGTCGAACCCACGTGAGCAATGTTATGCAATAAATGGCGTAGAAAAAACCCTCCTACGATATAGTGAGACACACAAAGGTTGGTGCGAAGGTCAAGAATATAACCACTAATCTGTGCAAATAGTGACTGTTGGGCTGATACCGATGTGCCAGTGACATGAGCAGGGAGATAATCAATATTAGCCATCCGGCCACTTGATTGCCACGAGGCAATCCGGCCTTTGCCTGCAGAGAGAGCGCACTGGACTGCGTGACGATTATTGCAAGCAACACAAGGCCGGCCTGGTCCTTGGTTAGCAAGCTCCCTTGGGAATGAGAATTCGTACTCACCTGAATGCTAATCAAGACCTTTGATATGTGGTTCTCCTTGTACAATGGCTTGGACTTGGCTCCAGAAACGTCGGCAATTACCTTGCCTTCGAAAGCGATGTACAGGACTCCAATCACCAACATGGAGAATCCACCGAGTACACTGCGACTATGTCGCAGAATAGGGGTCACTTGCTTAGTCACCAAGTCCCAGGGACCTGCAGACGCCCCATAACAAAGGGGTTGCGGGGCTCCCATACTATATGTAAAGATTCCTAGCCACCATTCTGTAGAACCCGAATAATTTATAACAATTTATACTTTTTATACTTCATGTAACCTTCATTTGGGATTAAATTAATTATAATAATAATAAGCCTGGTATTTAATTATATAAAATAATTAAGGTTAAATTAATCGTAATTTTTATTTATTAATTATAAGCATTATTTAAAAATTTTCTTATTTAATATATCATATAATTTTAGTTTTAAAATTATGATTTTCAAAATTAATTTTAATTCGTTTAGAATCTTTAAAACCTTTTTCAACCTTTTTTTTCTTTTAATTTCTTTTTCCGTGAGGTTTAATATTTCAATAATTCCGATATATTTAACGGTATTTACTTTATAAATTATCAGAAATCTTTTCCATTTAAGGAAGATATTATGTAAATAAAAGTTTAAGCGAAAAAATAATTCGTAAAATTTTATTTAATTAATACAACTTTTACGAAACTTTCGTTTAACGTAATGATATTTAAACAAACTTTGCTAAAAAAAACCTTAAGAGTTAAAAAGAAATACGAATTTAATGTTAAACTTTTCGAAGAAAATAACCGGAAAAGATTACGAAAAGTCTTTAACATCGAAGCTAAATACGGTAATATTCAAACATAAATTAACGTCATAAAAAAGATTCAAAATTGTAAAAGCTTTTAAGTTTCTTTAATTATTTTAAAAAAAGGATTTAAAACCTATTTAAGGTATTAAAAACTTAATTTATATGTTTTAAACTAAATAATATTACTATAATATATAAAAGATAGCGTAAAGTTTTACGCTTAACAGCAATGAAAAATGTAAAGCTAAATTAATAATACCGGACTTAATTGTCGGCTTCTACTGAAATCAAAGCATATAAATTTAAAAAGAATTTAAGGATTATTTACGGTAAATAACTTCTTAATCGTTATAAAAAACGTTTTAGATTAAATTAAGGATAAAAGAATTTATTAGCTGTAACCGGAATAATTTCTTTAATAAACCTATTTTAACCAGAAAAAAAGAATTTAAGGTTTAATTTTCGATTATATATTACGAAAATAAAAATCCCGGAATATTTGCTATAATATTATAAAGATTATTTTCCGAATCAGAATAAACTCCGTAAACCGACGTAAACTTTTGTTAATAAGGATATTAAAAAGGATATAAATTCTTTTATTTAATTACGTTAAATAAAAATTATTATGAAAGATTTATTAATAATAGTGTTTTACGCTACATAATTACGAAAATATCCGTTTATAGATTTAAATAACATAAATAAAAAATTCAAATATAATCTGAAAATATCTCAAAAATAATAAGTATATATAATTCGAGAATAACCATTTAAAGTTCCTTAAATGAAAAGATTAATCCTGAAAAAAGAGCATAATTAATATTTAATATTAATATTAATATATAATTCGGAAATATCACCACGGCGTTAATTAATTTATATACCTTTAATACCGTTAATCTTTTTTTAAGGATTTATATTATTATTTGGTTCGGTAGGTACCTTTTATCAGAATTTACCTTAATCGATAACTACAAAAGAAGGTATTTAATATTTCGGGAAAAATAACGAATAATTTAACTTTTAGTAGCAAAATAATAATAAAAGGTTTTTATATTAATATCATTTTAAAAACTTTATTAAAAAATGTTTAAATTTAGTATTATAACTTGAATCGCTCTTCAAGATAAAAGAAAATTAACAAAAATATTATTATTACGAAATTCGTTTACGGATATAATTTAACTTTCTTTTAATATAAAATTTTATCTTTATATTTAACAAATTTACTTATAATCAAACCAAATTTAATGGATATATTAATATTTCATTTAATTCGTAAAAGGAAAAAAGGAATGTTATAAAAACGATTAAGGGATTATTTACGTCTCCATATAAAAATAAAAGTTTTTAATATTTTAAATCTAGCTACTTGAAATGCATAATATTAAAACTGTTTGGTAAAATAGTAGGCATGTTATTATTACTGGAACGGTACGTTTTAAATAATTTTGAAACGATTATTTATAAGCCGAATTTTTGAACGTTTTTAATTTTCTATCCGGAATTATTTAATTATTTCATAAGTTATAAGAAGTTGAATAATCCCTAATAAATAAAAAGAATATAATAACAAAGTTTTCGCCTCTTTAACGGTCAATCCGTTTTAAAAAATAACGTTCCGTATTATTAAAAACTTTAAGTATTAGGTACGAAAATAATATAAATTCTTAATTTATTAAATTAAGCAGGATAATAATATTAACACGATCGTAATAAAAGGCTTTATAACATATTAAGTGTATTATATTAAAAAAGGAATTAAGCTTAAAACGCCCTTTTTATATATTAAAAAACTTATAAAAAACAATAAGTAAATATGTTTAAGAGTTAATAATAAAATCTTTAAAATAAAATTAAAAGGAAATGTATTAAAAACTCTTTATCTTAAAGTAATAAGCAGGGTTAGGTAACTTTATAATATAAGCCCGAATTACGTTTACGATCTGCTTTTTTCAAAAAGTATTCATTCGTTAATTTAAATAATATTTTCGTTAATATTATTCCGTCGTAATTAAGGTAATTATTATAATATTTGGGTTTAATTGGATTGAGATTTTTATATAGAGCATATGAACGTACCCGTTAATAAAAAAGGGAAAAATAAGAATAAAAGAAATCAATGTAAGGAATAAAATTAAAAGTTTATATTAATTATGAGAAGTTACCGAATTTATAATAATTACCAAATAGAAATACACGAATACCGTAAGTTATCATTATACGTAACATTAAATCTAACGAAAAAATTCGTATAAACCAAAAAGAAAAAAGAAAAAAAAACCCCTTTTTTTATTTTATAAGCCGGAAGCTTACGGAAAATTTATATATTTCCGAAAAGGTTAATTAAAAAAATTCAGTTTTCGCTCTATTTAATCTAAAAGAAACTTTTATATAAATTATAGCAATCTAAGAATTATATATAACCATATAAGGTTTTATAGGACTAAGGTATGCAATTTATCTTAACCGCAAAAACCATTAATCAATAATTGTATTTGAAGATGATGGCTATAATATTTATTGTGTGGATTATATATTTAATGATTTTCTCTGTATTTGGCTCAGCCAGGAAAATATGGCTTGAGCCTAGATTAAACTTGTATAAAAGTACGACGTTCATATTAATAACTTTTATAATTTATTAGTTATTATATTATATATTTTATAATTATATATTTAAAATATCCTCTACTAGGTCTAGCAGCTATCTTATTAATTATATATGTAATGATTTTCTATATATTTGGCTCAGCCTGGAAAATAAGGCTTGAACCGAAAGTAACCTTGCATAAAAGTACGACGTTTATATTAATAACCATTATAATTTATTAGTTATTATAGTATATATTTAGTAATTGTATATTTAAATTGTCTTTTACTAGGTATAGTATCTATTATATGGATTATATTTGTCATGGTTTTCTGTATATTTGTCTCAGCTTAGAAAATATGTGTTGAACTTAATTTAACCTTGTATTTAAAATAGCTTTTAAATTTTTAATTAATCGAAAGATGAATAAACTCTTTTAATTATTTACCTAGAAAAAGCTTTTCTTTTCGGTTATAAAAATAATTACTATATTTTACTGATTTCTTCGTTATTTTATTATTTTCCCAAATAATATTATAACGTAAATTTAGATATTATAAAAAGATGTCTGGTTAAGTATTAATTATAACGTTTAGAATATCACCGAATTTTGAAAAATTTATTAATAAAGTTTAAATAGGTAAATTAAGGTTTAGCAGTAATTTAAAACTTATTATTTACCTTTTTTAAAACTTAAGTTTATTAACTTTTTATAAAATCGGATTTAAATAATTAAATCTTTTTATGAAGTTTATTTTTAATTATTTTAATTCAGAAAAACTATTATAATTTTCTACTTCTTAAAAATATTTAGCTTGTTTGTATTTATGGAATTGGTTAATTAATATGTTTATAATCCTGTTCATTATATATTGTAGTAATATTATCGATTTATAAAAATAAAAATACTTTTTAACTAACGAAAATAATATAGTTGGTGAAAAACGGGGTTGAAATTTACATCCTATAATATATTAACAAAATTTTTAATTAAAATATAAACGATTTTTTAACCCGTATAATACCTTTTTAATTAGAAATATTTGGTTAGGCTATAAATATTTTAAAAAATGAACCTACGTTAACGTAAACGTTTATAACGTTATATTATTTAAGCTTTAAAATACATTTAATTATAATAATAATTTAAATTGAACCCGTTATTTTATTAACGTAAATACGTATATATTTTTATATCCGTTTTTAAGTTATGAATTATGTCCTATAACAAAACGGACCTTATATCTTTGAAGTTCTTTCTGTTTATTAAATTTATAAACGTATATTTATATATACTAGAGTTTTATTATTCTTTAATAAAAAGTTAATTACCGGTTTTTTGAATTATATTATTTATAGTTTTATTAATAAATTTATATGCTTTTATATAATAATTTCGTTAACGAAATTAATATCTAGCTTTTTATAACTTTACCGTAATAACGATAGGTTTTATTAGTATACCCGGTTTTAAAACTGAAGTAATAGTTTTATTCTTAATATCTTAAAGCTTTTTCGATTAAGGTAACATCCATTTTAAATCTTTATTTTCTTTAAATTTCCATCATTTACGCGCCGATTATTAATCGTATTAATATATTAAATTAATTGTTTAATATTACATACGGCTTTTTATAATTTATAACTGTACTGATATTTATATTTTCGGCAGGAAACATCCGGAAAGTTTATATTTTTAGCCCGTGAAGTATTTTTATCTCTTTTTATTATTTTATATTAAATAGCGTAATAATAGTTTAACGCTATCTTTATTATTTTCGTCGGCGTTATAATCGTAAAAAACATTAAAGTAAACGTTAATGGTAATTATAATTTAAAACCCGGAAATAACTCGGATATAACAGTCGTATAAAAATAATTAACTCTTTACAAATAGATCTGTTTTTTTTATTATCGCGTACGTTATTTTAGGCGCCTGTATTATGGTAGAACTATTTTTCCTACCTAGCCGGTAGTTAAATTACTCCGTGTAAGTTTTTATCTTCCTTTTATACATATATAAGGTGGCTATTAAGCTATTTAAGGATATTTACTTATTAGAATATTTATTATAATCTTTTTTATAATGTATATAAGGTTAATCTAGGTTCAAGCCTTATTTTCCAGGCTGAACCAAATATACAGAAAATTATTACATATATAATCCATACGATAAATACTATACCCAGTATCTTCGAATACGATAACTGAATAATAGTTTTCACGGTTAAGATAGATTATATACCTCAGTCACATAGAACCTGAGTTTGAAGCAGAACCTTACTTTAAAACAGAACCTTGATTTGAAGCAAACTGATACGTGGCTGCCAATAAGCTTCGATTTTGATAAACCTTATACCAGCTGGCTGCAGTAAACCTCAAGGATAAACCTTAAAAATAAACCTTAAACGTAAACCTTAAGTACGCATAAAAGGTTATGCAAGCCTTTGCCAATTTTACGGCTAAAAAGATCAGATGTTAATTAAGAAAGGTGTTAAAAACATTAACCTTAATCGTTCTTACGGGTTTATTAAAATAGCTGAATTATTATTCATTAAGACAGCTAAACATACCGCGTAACCCTAAATAAATAATACCGGTAATCCGTAAATATAGGATTTCTAAAAAAAAAAAAAAAAATGGTACAAAATTCCTATAAGGCTACCGAACACGCTAAATCTATCGCTACTATTATCGAGCGAAATATTTTATCCCTAAAAAATCAACTTCGGGTTTTAATTTTCGGATACGATTTAATCCGCGAAAAATTATAATAATACATTTTAACAGAACTTAAGCCGAATAATATAGAAATTATGGAGAGATTATTAATAAAGGTAAACGGGAAAATTAAAAACCGGTTCGAAAATTTCGAATTTTAGATTTTAAAATAATGCAAAAAGAATTACGAACGATAGTTTACCCGGCTGTTCCAGATTACGAAAAATTTCTAAAATTCCGATAAAAATGGACATGGATAAAAGCGGGACTAGGCAGTCTGCGAAAGGGATGGGTTTTAATAAAGCATAGGAATTAAGGTAGCAATCTATCATTTTATCTAATTTTGTTTATACGATTACGTTCCTTAAAGATGAAGATTTTTATAACGTATAAAAGTTTATTATTAAAACTTTTAATAATACCTTAAAAAATTACCTTTTCGTAAAATGATAAGGTTCGAATAACGATATCTTTATTAATTAATAAATTCTAGATTTCGTTAATAATCGTAAACTTATAACTACGAAATAATTAATTTATATATTAATATTTAATTTAAAGTTTTTTATAATAATAGCTGTTATAACGTAAGTTTTATAGCTATATACTTATAAATAAGTTTGTTAAAATTTCATATTTAATAATATAACGCCGTTTTTATATATTAAATAAATATAATAAACGTCGTATAAGTTTTATATTAAAAGTACGGATTAAATAATACTGTTATATAAATTTCTTATAAATTTAAAAATATATACAATTAAAAACTAATTTAATTTAACGTTATGTCGTATCGTAAACGTTTTTTTCTTACTTATACTTTTTAAAAATTTTATACGCCTGTTTTTTATAAAAAACCTATCTAGACGAGATTAAAGGCTTAAATCTAATACTAAAAAAGTAACTAGAATATGTCCCGGAATAAATAAAGTTTTAAAATTTCGCTATCGTATTTAATTATTTACAAAAAGGGTTTATCCCAGTTTTTTGAAGTCTTAAAAGGTATCCAAACGTCAGAATTAATATATTTTAATTTCGAATTTCAAGGTAAATATCTTAAATAAAGCTTAAATATTTATCTGTAATTAATACAATATATTTATATCCTTTGAGGTTTTTTTCCAACTATATACAATCGATACTAATCTTTTTTCTTAATCCGGATACTTTTTTAAAAAAAAATCCTACATATTTACCTTTTAACTTTCTCTTTATTATATACTTAATACTAAATTACTATAAAACTTTTTAAACGGATTATTTTCGCTTAAAATTACTACTAGGTAATTATTTTAAAGCCTAAATATCCTAATTATAAGTACTATATAATACCGTTGCTTATATGCGACAGTTTGTTCCTTTATAAATTAATATTCCATTTATAAATAACAAAAACTATATAAATTATATTTACGTTAATATTTTCAGTAATAAATTAATTAAATTTAACAGTTAACGTAGTAATAACTTAATTATATTAATTTCAACTATAACTATTAATCTATTAGTTATATTATTAACAACGGTTTTTCGAAATTATTTGAATAATATTAAATTATATATAAAATCCTTATAATAAGCTACGTCGTATAAACGTAACGTTTTCGGGCCCGTAACGTTTTACAATAGTACGTTTATTTTTTCGTATTCTTTAATCGAGACGAAACTTTTTTTTGCGAATATTCCGTTATCTTATGTAATTGGTTTAAAACTTAAACCTTTATTAATATTGATAAAAATAGATATTATAAATTTTAAATTTTAAATAAATAAATGGTTTGAAAAAATAAAATAAAACGCTGATAACGTTAAAGGAATTAATTAATAAAATATACGCTAAAATTCGTTCTATTCCTTTTAAAAATTTCTTTACCTTTATATAATTATTTTATTTTTAACCTTTAAAAATAAATAGTATTTTTCTTAACAGATTGATTAAAATCAAGTTTTAATTAAATTAGTTAAAATAACGCTATATTAAAAGTTCTTTGAAACTTTATTAAGGAATATATAATAATATTAAGCTATTTTATACGCGGGATTTAAGTAAGTTTTGTAATAAATACTTTAATTATCCGATTCGTTACCTTTTTACTTCTTAATATTGTAATCCGCCTAAAAACATTTACGGTTACTTTGTTTCGATTTTTGTCTTAAAAGGATACCTGCCGGTTCTCGGTTAATAAGCTTAAACTTTTCCTAATTAAGATCGTTTAATTTAAAAAAGTTCGTTATATTCTCATAAAACGTTAAAAAACGTTATTATAACGTTCTTTATTATAAGTAAAAATAAGTTACAATTTAATAATTTAAAAAATTAATTTATACCTTTATGTATCTAATCTTATTATTTGTAATTTCGGTCTTATTTATTATTTGAAATGTTATTTTTTAAATCCCGATAATAAATATTAATATTCTATATAATTCATTATCTTATACCATCGTCGTTTTCGTTTTGAGCATTTTATATCATTATTTTTGGGCCATCATTTCTTTTTATTTTATGATTTTTTATCCAGCTTTTTAATTAACTTCGAAACTTATTTTAACCGTTTCCCGTATTTTTTTAAAAATATTAATTAAAAGCTTACTATCGTATATTTTGCCACATTTAACCAGGTTCACGTATTATTTTCGTAGTTCTTTTTAAAAAGTTAAATACTAAAAATATAAATTCTTAGACTTATTTTATAAAGTTATTAATATTCTTACGGAAACTATCTTATTTTCGATTTTTGTAAATATATATTGCAAAATCTTAAATATACAATTATCTACTTTTTATTCTTATTTTACGCATATTTATTAAGTAACTCGTTCGGTCAGCTTTTTTAACGTATATAATTTCAGAAAATAAATTAATTACTTACGTTATTTACATTATTTAATAAAATCGGGTTTTTAAATAAAAGGTTATATCAGATTTCGTAAGTTTAATAAGTTATAAATTATTTTAATTACGATCGATATAATCTTAAATATTAAATACGTACGTTGTAAATTAAAATTTGCTTTTAAAACGATCTTAATTTCTAGGTCCCTTATAAAAATAACTAAGGATGTTAACGGTACGGTTATTATTATTATTATTATTATTATTATTATTATTTAACTTATATCGTATTAGTAATAAATGATTAATTAAAAAATACGCAAATTAAGCCAATAAGATTTTTAATTATTAGATATAAGGGATACCAGTTATATTATATTATATCAATCGTTGCAGGTGCTTTAAAACGCGTACTGCATTTTAATATAATCTAGACACAGAACATATATGTTCCGATCAGAGGGAAGATTTCCGTATATGGGGTGCTAGCGCACCCCCCCTGCTAGCTGACAATATCTAACCTAATGGTTTTAGTGGGTGTGCACTGATCGCCTCTTTAGTCCCGGTGGTCAGCCGGACCGTTCCATTCCTTCCCCACCCCGCAAAAAATGCTCTGTCCCAGAGGGCGATTCGCACTCGGCGGCCAGCGGGTGATAACTCGGATACTATCCCCATGAACGGTGGATACCCCTCCCTAAAAGGGAGATCGTCGTGAAAATCGTAGAAACTGTTACAATCGCTGTCTACGTTGTGGGATTGTCAGCATACATAACTGTATTTATAGGATGATTGACCTAGGCATGCGCATGAATCTAGCGTTGTTTTCATAAACGCGGATTGGTTTTCAAGCAATGTTTTAATTAAGAGTGTCTTTAGAAGGATGACTTTAAGAATCCTCAATTGAGCACGTAGATGACGGTTGTGAATATAGGAAACTTGGATGCTTGAAATGAAGCAGTGAGAGACCGTCTTGAATTCATCCAGTTGTATACCGTGTACCACGCTTTCAGTCCTGGATACTGATCAGCATGCATTGCATGCCGTCGATTCCCTTATTGCAACCCGCCGCTTAGCGTATGATTTCAGTTTTGGTGTATTCAGTATCCTACTAAGCACATAACAAAGAGCAGCCACTGATCTGAGGGCAGTCTGGTTCGCAAGTCGCCTATCCTGGAAGCCCGTCTGGTGGAATTACTACTTTTCGGCCTCGGTGATCTTTATCCACATCTCGCGATGCGTGAAGGTCACAGTCGACGTTTCCTTCCATCCCGCCTTGTCTGGGTGCGCCAGCTGGAAGTCAAACTGGCGAAACAACTGCTCATCCAACGTTAGCCTGCTCTCCAGTTCCCACACCTTAGTCTTGGAGACCAAACATGGCCCCAACCCTCTCGCAGACGGCATGGAGTGGAAATGATCAGTCTACTCACCTCCCAGAAGATCTTATTCAGCTCCATCAGCGCAACCTGCTTGCCGACACACATCCAGCGACCGGTACCGAAAACCAGCTCGACTGTCCTTTGCATTTCGTCCCCGTTCGGTTCGTCCAGGTACCGCTCGGGCCGGAACACGTCGACGTCCTTGCCAAAAATTCCTTCGTTTCGCATCATGCCGAAGTGGCTGTGACCGATGGCGGTACCGCCGGGAACCCATATGCCGGCAATCGTGTCGCCGCCCGGAGGTACAACTTTATAGTGGCCGTACGTCACGGCGGGCCGCATGCGGAAGCCTTCCCAGATCACGGCCTATGTGGGAGCGGGGTGTGTGAGCATATTGTGTTTTGCATGGAATTATGGATACTGGCAACGAGACTTGTGCTGAAGGGAGGTGACATGATAAAGGGATTGGGGGTTAAATGCTTGCACATACCTGGAGATACGGCAACGATTGCGCTTGCGCTAGGGCGATTGGCGTTGATACTTTGCCGCTGGAGACGGCGTTCTTGATGTCGGTCTTAAGTCGCGAGTCTGGAAGTAGAGGTGGACAAGTCAGTATAGTGTACGCCCGTAATCGCCCGTAATTCGTTGTCCTCCTGTGTACACTACCACAGTGATTTGTGGCATTGCTCAGCGTTAAGGGTGGCTTTTTAACGTACTAAATTAGTAGGTTAGTTAGTTTACATGGTCGTCCTGATATAGCGTCTTCTCCCTTCGGAAGCACTTACCAGACTCTCGGTGTTGCAATCAAGTGCAAAATGACAGAGCGGAGCACGATGGCAGTCGTATCGGAACTAGCGAAGATCTGGATCAGGGCCTCATCCTCGATCTCGTTCACGGTTAGTCCATGGCGCATGAAAGATCCAATCATGTCCCTGTCATCCTGCTTGTCCTCGGCGAAGCGTCTTTTGATTTCTTCCCGTCCAAGCCTGGTTTGTCATGTGCTGTCAGCTCGATGATGAACACGGAAATGGTATAGTAACTTAGAGACATGATTCGAATAAAGGAGACCATGCCGTCACGTACCCAACGACCCTACCCACCCATGCCTGGCTGTCGGCCTCGGCTTGAATCTGCTATTGATGAAAGACCAGCGCACGAAGGGATGCAGCCACGTAACATCTGATATCAGGGCGCCTAGGGCCGCGAATTTACTTATCTCCGCGCCGTATCCATACAAGTCTTCGTCAGCTTCCACCCACCCGAACTCCTTTGCCGTAGGCGAGTCTCGTGATGACATCGAGGGTGAAGAACCGACTTATGTCCGCGAAGTCGACCTTGTTCCAGCCGACATGTTTCCTCCGCATTACGTCGGCGAATTTGGCTATCTGCCCGTCGATGATCCTCTCCAGGTCGACATCTCGTCTGCTGTAGCCGCCCGCCACTTTAGCCTTCATCTTGTTGTGAGAGGTCGAGTCCAGAGCATCCGCTAGGCTGGGCCTTTGGTAGTCGATTCGCCCAGCGGCCCACCACGCATCGCGTTGGTAGATGCTCCGAGCGCCATTGACGTGCCTCCAGACGTTCGGGTCTGTGGTCACCAGGTAATGCGGTCCGGTGCGGACGAGGGGTGAGTTGTATTTGCTCAGCCCGAGGTGCACGGGGCCCACGTCTCCGGCGAGTTGGTGATAGATGGACCAGAGGTGGGAGAATCTGCCTAGGAAAGGGCCAGGAATGTGGCGAAGTCTTTACCATGTTGTGATAGAAGAGATGATGTACCAAGAGACGAAGAGGATAGCAGGGTATTTGAGGAGAGTAGTTGTGTCTAGCTCTGTTAGTTTTAGTATAGCCATGTTGATGGATTGCCTCTGGTAGTTCTTGTAGAGTCAGCTGGATCTAGGCAATAGCAGCAGACAGCCAAAAACACCTGGATGCGAACGCGTGGCTGGATTCTAGGAATGGAAGCACTAATATTTACGACAGTGTTCTCCCCCCCAATTCCCATTTCCCGCGAGCTTCTACCATCTAGCTTGCAGTGTTACACTTACTAGCCGAGGCTACCTGCGGTGCTCAAAGGACTGCACGTCTGCGTGCACGGTACACCATAGCGCATCGTGGGGTGATTGCGCCTTCAGGTCGTTGCATGCTATAGCGTGATTGGATAAGACTGTGAGGACTCATGCGAAAACGTCAGCACGGGAGTTAGGAGGGTTATTAGGGTTACGGCGGCAAATGCTGATCGGCGATTTTCTAACCAAGTGGCCCCTGGAACCAATCAGGGACAGTAGCTGCCTCCTCTGAGTGCTTCACGGAGCGGTTAATTATTGCCGACGCTACTGATGATATGTTCCGGCCGTCGGAGCATTTGATAAGTCCACTCCTTACTGAATGGTTAATATTAGGGGAGCTGGGTTTATATCTAATATCTTTATCTAGAACGTTAAGGTTAACATTCAGTCGATGATACTGGATCATTACAAATTAAGGACTTAATAGCAAGTTTCTTTTAACACTGGGACTTTCACACTTGCCGGGGGAGAGACACCAACTCTGAGCCCGACCCTTGAGCCCGACCCGGGCACCAACCCCTCAATACCACATTCCTACCCAGGGCGGCCTAGGAGTGAATGCAAAACTGTCGATTAGAAGACAGCCGCATCCTCGCGCTTCAAGGCGAGCATGCTCGGTCGTTCTAGGGGCTATTTCCACTACCGATCAGGACAGTATTTAACTTTAATGGGTATTATACTACGTTGAGCGTTAGATTAGGATTAGGGAGGCGCTATTCATACTTGCAAGGGTGTCTTCTTATGGGATACACACTATAGTTTGGCGGCCAATCGGCATGACCAAAGAAGATCGACAAAGTCGCACGCTTAGATGGCTTATCGAATGACTTGCCGAGGTAGGTACCTGGGGAATGCGATGCATAGCACAAAAGTTGGATAACACATAAGGACTTGAAAGATGTCCGCAAATATATACTTCATTAAGTATTAGGACACCTAGAAATATCGATTTATCAAGTAAGATAGCGGCCGCTGGAATACATGTAATGATGTAACGTCGCATGGACCTACAGACCGGTCTCAATCTCAGCCGTGTCGAGAAACTCCGTTATACGTAACTATAATATGCCGCTTCCCACCGAGTTGGACCAGAATATGTGATCGTAGCAGGTTATCCAGTACGGATGCGCTGCAGGTGTTTGCTGTCCGACGATGGAATCTGGGGGACGCACGTCAGTTCGACGACAGCAGGAACGTATGCCCATTCACAGAGTAGTAGATGCCATTATTTCTCCGTTACGTTGGTATATAAATAGATAGCTAGGCTTACATTAGGAGTGATTAAAAAGGCGGACTGCTTTACTTGTTGTATGTCCATTGTCGAGGCAAGTGTTAGCAAATACCAGACTGGTCTTTCTTACAGGCGGTTCGCCACGTAAGATCATAGGCAGTACCGTCCGATTTTCCATGATTATTTAAAGAAGGCGTTCTAGTCGACGACGTTTACTTCGTTCCGTATAAGTGTTATGACCTGAAGGTTTGGCCGATATTGGAGGACGGTCGGAGGATGTAAGACGTATCTCCGACGTGGGTCACGGGTTACGTAACTGCCTTAAAGGTCTTAAAGGGCTTGGCGCCTTAAATCTCTTAAGCCTACGATAGGGCTTAAAGGTTTAAGTCGTTGAAGTACCTGAAACTAAAAATAATATATATACGTCTATTAATTTTCTATAATTTAAATAATATTAATTAATAATATAATTTAACTATTTAAATATTTTAAATCTTTATTATTATTAAATATAAATAAACGTCCGATTTATTAATTAAAGTTGATAATTAATTAAATTAATTAATTATTTTACGTACAAAGTTTTATATAATAATATTTTAAATTTAAAATAATATTTCGATATATTTATTAATTAATAATTTCTAAGTTTTATTTACGAATTTTTAACGATATAATAAAGTTTAATAAAAAGGTTATATAAATTAAAACTTAATAAAGGAAAAGATATTTCGACAACTGGACGTAATTAACGTACGTATTATTTAATTAGAATTAAAAAATATCGACCTTATTACGTCGTTTTAAAAGACGTATAAAAAACATAAAAATAAGGGGAAAAGATTTATAAGCATAAGGCTTTTTAAAAAAAGTTTCGAACTGTTTAATTCATATTTATTAAGGAACTTAAAAAAGTATTAAAATTATCAACATTTAAACCGGTTAATAAGAATTTTATTAAATTATAAAAATTTTATTTAATATCGATCTTATTTTAAACTTTTTATGTAATGTATAAGGTAAATGGTATAAGTAAAGTTTATAAATAAGTATTTTCAAGAAAATGTAATACTATAATGTATATTGATTTTTAAAAATATGTTCCGTCTTTATTAAAATAACGATTATTAAAGGTATAAGTAATATATAATAATTATAAAGAATATAAAAATACGTTAAGGAATATTATAAATATAATAAACGAAAAAACAAAGGTTAAAATATAACGTAGAAATTTACGTTAAAAAGGTTCATGATTAATAACTGTATTACGTTCATTTTATTGGATTCGAATTAAATTAGGAATAAAAACGGTGTATAATCAAAACTTTTAAGGGTTTAAAACGAAAAGTTAAAAAAAATGCCTTTTTTAAAAAAATAATTGGAATTTTTAATTAATTATATGATAAAGGCGGTTAAAACCAACGATCGATAATACGTATAAAAACGTAAAGTGCTAAGTTTTATTATAATAAATTTAAATATATCATAAGTACAAGTTTCTTATAAAAAATAATACGTTTTACAGCATATAATTAAGATTTTCGAAATTAAATACTGCGTAGAAAATTTTAAAGTTAAATTAAGTGTTATAATCATAATAAAATGGGCTATTTTAGAAGTTAATATAAGGGTTTTAAAAAATGATATAATAATTAAACCCCTATATTTAAGAAACGATTAAAAGATTCGGACGGAAAAGCCGTAATTTTCAGTATGATTAGTCAAAAAAAGAACTTTAATTTGCTTCTAAAAATAAGAAAAGGATTACGAAAAGTTCGTGTATTTTCTTAGGCCGTTATTAAACGATAAAATATTATTATAACCGGACCGACGGTTATTTAATGGTTATAAAAGCACGACGGATAAAAAGAATTAATGTTAAGGTAATTATTATTTCGTATATAATAAAGAAGATAATAATAACGAAAATAGTAGAAATTAAATAAATAAATTAGAAAATATTAAGGATAAAATAAGGTCTTATGTCTGGAAAAAGCCGACCGATATAATAAGTTATATAGTATTTATTATATAAAAACCTGTAACTTCTAATATTAGCAATAATAGGAATATATTTAACGGCAGGTTACGCGTATATATTATTAAGGGCTTGATTTTATAAACTAAATCGGAAGGGATATTAAAATTTAAAGATATTACTAATATATTGGTATTATGATTATAAAAAATATTATTAATATTTTTATGGTAAAAGGAAATAGCTGAAAGGAGAAAGTTGTTCAAAAGAAATCTGATATATTATTACGATAAATATAATTATAAAATAATAGAAGAATAATTATAGTAAATTATTATAAAGGCCTTGTCTGAAGTTATTAATAATTTATAGCTTAGGTTATTATTTATTAAACATCCTAGCGAAAAATACAATTTATGAAAGACATCCGAAAACGAAACGAAATATAGCGTAATATAATACCAAATATCAACGAAAGTATTATATAAAAGATTACGAATATATCAGGCGAAAGGAATTTTATACGTAATTCCACGAGGTTAAAAATTAAATACGATATTAAGATGGATAATTAAAAAAGATTTAAGAATTTAATCGAAAAGATTAAGAGCGTATTAAAACGTTATGGCTAAGTTTCAAAATAAATGTTATTAATAAGGAAATTACAAGTTGTAAAAATAAAAAAAGTAAACACATTTTTATTAAAAAAGTTTTATATATAATAATAAAAAGGACGGAATTCTTTTCTATTATGGTTAAAATACGAATTAAAAAAATTTAATACCGCTATAGTAAATTATGAATCCAATCCGAAATATATTAAATTAAAGGTAATTAATGAATTACGTTTATTATGGAAAGTAAAGGCGAATTTTATAAGGTTAATAATGGAAAAAGCATTAAACTTATTTAAAATAATGGATAGGTTAATAACGAAATCAAATATTTTAGAATTTATATTAAAAAACGGAAATAAACGAATAATTTTAACAATATTTTAATACGGAATTAGGACTTAATTCAAGTTAAAAGCTGGTTATATTAGTATGACTTTTCAATTACTCAAAAGATTAATTAGGTAAAATTCGTTGAATTCTTTAGCGATAACAACGATTTAAACAAAGGATTTCATTATTAATTTAATAATAATAATGTTAATATGAATATAGGTATAAGAATATAATAAAACTCCAGTAATAGAAGACCACCATACCTATATAGAAAAGAATATAATAAATACATATAACGTGTTATCGTTATAATTAATGTACTATTATATTAAATAAACGACGATTTATAATATTATAAATATAAACGACTTTAAAAGAAATATATCAAAGTTAGATTATTAAACAATAACGAACAAGATTCCGAGATGATTTTAAATGTTAATAAAATAATTAGTTTTTACTTGATATATAACTTAAACGAAGAGAAATTATACGTATTACGAAAATATTTCGAAATTAAATTTCGAACAAAATATAGTAAATATTTTAAGTTATTAATAGATTATTTTATAATTTTTATACTAAAGAAAAGGGAAAATTACGGTGAGTTATTAAGTATTGATAATTTAACGATATTGGTTAAGGGTCGTATATTTTTACCCTTAATTATCCCAATAGAAAAATCGTTTGTATGGAATTTGATAGTTTATTATCTTAAACCTATGAAATGGGTATACTTTAATTCGTATCAAACCCGGGGATAAGTGAAGAATAATGTTTAAGAATAAATACGGGTTTTACAAATAGTTAATAATACATTTTATACTTATTAATGTACCTGCGACGTTGTAACAGTTGGTTAACTACGTATTACGTAAATATTTTAATAATTCTAATATTTAATATTTTGATAATATATTTATTTTAAATTCCGGAAATATTATAGAAAATACATTTGTAAAGTTGTTTTAAGCCTTATAAAATGTTAAGTTCTTAATAAACGCTGAAAAAACAAAGTTTATTGTAAGAAATATTATATTTAAAACATATTATTATTTCCGTATATATTAAGATAGACCTTAGGAAAACAATATTAGTTTAGGAGTAAATAATATTTATTATAATTACCGAAACTTCAGCTTTGTTTAGATTTGTTAAATATTATCGGAAATTTATTCGTACTTTTAATAAAATTGCGATATTTTTAGTTAACTTAAATTCTTTTTAAAAATGTTAAATTCTAATAAACGGCTGAAACGGAAATCGTTTTTTTAAAGAATGAAGAAGCTAATTATTCACGAGCTAGTATTAATTATGTATGATTTAAATTGTTCCGTAAAATTAAGGATCGATGTTTCGGATTAGGGGTTAAACGTAATGGTTGTATACCGAAATAATTCAGAAAACTTATATTTTATTGCCTTTTTTAAAAAAAATTAAAAACAACCGAAAGAATTATATTATTTTAAATAAAAAACTTTTAATTACTATTAACGGCTTTAACAACTTCTGATTTTATATTAAGGGAAATTTATATTAAGTTAAGGTATATATTAACTTTAAAAGTCTGACCCGGTTTAGTATTATCCGAAAGTTAACCGGACGACAATTCCGCTACAGAAAATAGCTTTCAGAACTTAGTTTCGTTATTACTTACAGGACAGGATTAAAAAACTGTGAAGTGGATATTATTAATAAACAATTACACTGAAAGGAAAAAGATTTTAATGTTTATATTAAATATTTAATTTAACAGAAAAAGGTTATAAAAGGTTACGATAAATCTTATTAATTAAAAAGAGAATATCCAATTTATAACAAAGAATTTCATAATACAAGGATTAGTTACCCGAAAAGGAAAGAATAAATAAAATTTAAATACTAGAAAAGATATTAAGAAAAGTAAATTTGCGAAATATATAAATATGAGTTACATGGATATCCTGGAGTTTATAAAATTATAAAACGGTTATAACGTAGATATTATTTCCTTAAAAAGAAACTAATAATAAAAAAGGTTATACGAAGATGTAATTTATATAATAACTTTAAATGTACGATACTATAAACCGTAGGGAAAGTTATAACCGCTACCAGTTATAAAACTGTTATAGAACCTAATTATTTTTAACTTTACTTTTAGATTATTAATATTAAAGAATCTAATAACTGGTACACATTAAGGTAGTATTTTCGTAATCGTCGATCGATTTACGACTTCTTTTACTTTTTATTATTTAGCGAAAATATAGACCAAAAGTAGCTGTTGCACTCTTTTTAGATATTTTATTACTATATATGAACTTTTAATGGACATCGTATCTGATAAAGGTATTTATTTATTTCAAAAATTTAATAAAGCTTTATAGCGTAAGTAAAATTAAATTATAAACAGACGGTTAAATAAGAAAACTTTTTTAAACGTTTAGGATTTATTTAGTATATTATCTTAATTCCGAGTAAAGTAACTAAGTTATAAAGTCATTAATAACTTTATTAGTTTATAATATAAATTATTAGGAAAGTATTAAGATAATATTAATTAACGATAATTTAAATTTTATATTAAAGGTTTATTAAGATTTCTAAAAGAAAGAAATTAATTAACGTTATAATTATTCTCATTTTAAAATAGTTTATATAGTTATATATGGCCTTGAAAATAAAATTTAAGTTCGTAGGTATTTAAATATAAAAGTATTATAATTAAAAATGGTTAAAAACATTAATATTCGGCGAGGGAAAATTAATTAATTTAGTTGTTAAAAATATTTAAACGAAAAGATTTAATAAAGAGTTTAATTTCAATTATATCGGACCGTATAAAGTGGCGAAAAAAATATTAAAAACTAATTACCACTGGGAATTATTTTTCAAAGTTAAACTTTATTTCGTTTTTTATATTTCTTTGTTAAAGTTAATGATTATTTTAATTTAAGTCCGTACGGAATAAGAAAAGGAGGTAACGGAGAATGTATAAATATAAAAGCTAAAAAGGGTTTTTAATATTAAAATGAAGGCTGGTAAAAGGTAGTCCCTGGTTAAGTAGAAGTATTATTTAAAATTATAGTTTTTTTATAAAAATGTATGAAAAACTTTTACGAAAGTTTAAAGTTTCTTAAAAGCTTGCAATAATAACGATGGAACCGTTCGGGTTGGAAATATTCCAGTTTACGTTGTCTCGTAACGACTAGCCGGTTTTTTTCAGTAATAAACTAGTTAATAAGAAAAGCGGTTTGCGCGGACGTAATTAGTTCGGTTTCCAATTATTATTACGCCTTTTTAAACTTTTTAATTTCTTTATTGTTTCCGTACCTTAAATATTTTAGCGTACTATTTTAATTTTACGACGTTACAAAATTTTCTGTTATGTTTAAAAACGATTAAGCTTATTAGTACAGAATAAAAAGTTTAAAAAGAAATCCGTTTTTTTACGTTTTAATCGGGTTTTTTTTCGTTCAGAAAGTGTAAATATAAAAAAATTAATTGATTAAACAAATCGTATAAATGATTTTGTTTATTATAACTAAATTATTTTTTAAAATAAAGTAAACCTTATAAAATTTTATTTAAATTTATAACGGAGAATATAAAACATAAAAGGATATATAAAATTAAAACGGTTAGGTTCTTTCGTTTAAATTAAAGCGTTACTATGTTTACGAAATTTCTATTGTTTAATATCATTAGGTTCGATAGCTTAAAAATAATAGAAATGAAATATAAAAAAGAAAGTTATTTATTAAGTAAATACGATAAATAAATTATTTTTTATAAGTAAGAATTTTAAAAAGAAAAGATTGTATTATAATTTAAAGCCTTAGCCAGTTAACAGATAATCGGAGGATATAGAATATATCTTCGACGTAGGTTACGGGTTACGTAATTAACTTAAAGGTTTTAACGGGTTTAAGGGGTTAGGCGGCGTAAGTATTTTAAGTTAAAAGTAATTTATATACGTTTATTATTATTTTTTTAATTTTAAATAGTATCAGTTTATATCATAACTTAGTTATTTAAATTACTTTTAGTATTAGTTATTATCAGACGTGATTAAACGTACGATTTATTACTTAAATTCTCATAATATTCCTGTTAATATAAACCGTATAACTTGGGTTTAAGATTTGATTAAGCTAGCCAGCCGTTATAATAAGTTAAAGACCCACTTTACGCAGTACCCCCTTCATGTCCCAGCCAGGTTTTTAAAACTTAAAGTTCATTTAAAGAATAATAAAAATTGTTAAAATTAAAAGGGTTTTAATTATATATTAATTCAAACATAATGTTTATATTTAAATATTTTTATTAATATATTTTAAGAAATAAAATTAAAAATATAAAAGGATTAATAAGATAAAATAGGCCTTTAAATATTATTTTAACGTATATTAAAATAAATTATATAAAGCTTGGTATTCTTCCTAAACAAGAAAATCACCTGACGTTACCTGGCGAGTCTTTCACTTTCTTACGACAGAACTCTTCGTTCCTCCTTTACAGGTCTAATTTGCGGTCGCAGACGCTGAACCAAGGGTGGCTAGGCCTTCATAAGTAGCAATGTAAGCTGTTGGCAGAGTTTTATGCGTCTGCCGTAGCCGAGGGTCGATTGTGAACTGTAGCTTAGGTTCAGCTCATTTCAAAATGGGAAAGTAAGACGACCTCTTCACCAACGCTCCACCCCACACCCACGTTGCGTGTTAATCTAATTACTAATTTCATTCCTTATAAAAGGTCTTTGAATAACGCTTTAAAAAATTAAAATTATTTATTTATTTATTAAAATTTCCTTTTTCGAACGATATATAACTTTTAGCTTAATTTCGTAAGGCGGAAGTAATTAACGAAATAAATTATAAAGGTCTTTTACGCTTAATTTTGAAATAATACTATAATAATACATAATATATACTATATAATATGCCGTATTAAAAGCGTAGCAATAAAAGAAACTTTAATCTATTAAGTTAGATATTATTTTATAAGGTTTATTCTTAAAGTTCATCATTAAGGTTTACTGCCTGGCACAAGGTTTATCAGAGTCGAAGCTTGTCGGCAACCACGCATTCTGCTTCAGAGTGAGGTTCTGCTTCAAAGTAAGGTTTTATGAGACTAAGGTATATAATCTATCTTAACCGTAAAAACCATTAATCAGTTATCGTATTCGGAGATATGAGGTATAATATGTATCATATAGATTATAAATGTAATAATTTTCTGTATATTTGGTTGAGCCTGGAAAATAAAGCCTGAACCTAGATCAACCTTGAATATATAATTTTATTTCCGAATCGTTTATGCGTTTAATATTTTTTAATTAATAGTAATAATTTTAAATATTTTAAAAAAACAAAATTAAGTAACACGATTTTTACGTTATTATTTTAAAATATAAACTCTCAAAAATCCGATAATTAATTACGAACCTTTTATTTTATCGGATATATAAATTATAAAAGGGAAACCGATATTTCGTAAACGAAATCGGAAAAAAAAAGTTAAAACGTTTTCGTTTACAGTAAAAATTTAAATATGATAGTTTTAAAATAAGGGTAAATTATTATAATTGTATATATTAATATTAATAAACGTTCGGTTTTATTATTCGTAATTCTTAAGGGTATTAACTTATAATAGTAATAATTCTTTAATTATATTAATAAAATATATAAAAATAAATACTTAACTTTTTTTATAAAACGATTAAACGAATATTAAAATCGGCTTATAATAATTTTACGAAGTTTTATTTTTAATATTAAACTCGAAAATTGTAACGGATAAGTTTTGTTAATTATCGGTAGCCATAATAATTGTATTATTAAAGACTTTATATATATTCTTTGCTAAACTAATATTTAAATTTTTTTTTAACTTTGTAACCTTTTTTATATTTTTATATTTTTTTTATATAAATATATTTTCCTCTCCCTGGAGGAGACGTAACCGTGTAAATAATTAGATAAAATAATAGATTGCTACTTTAATTCCTATGCTTTACTAAAACCATCCCTTTTACAGGAATCTTACTTTAAGGCGACTTCAGACTGCCTAACCCCGAGCCAGCTCTTATTTACGTCGATTTTTATCTGAATTTTAGAGGTTTTTCACAACCCGGAGCAGCCGGGCAAACCATCGTTCGTAATCCTTTTTGTATTATTCTAAAATTTAAATTTCGAAATTCTTAAACCCGTCATTATTATCCTTTTCCAGTTTTCTTAATAATATTTCCATAATATCTATATTTTTCGGTATAAGGATTATTAAAAATTAATTACCGTTATTTTCGTAAAATAAATCGTATCCGAAAATTAAAAACCGAATTCGGTATTTTTAGTTAAGGTTTTTTAAATTAACGGTACTGTTAATAATTTTAACCCGTCCGGCAACTTTATAAAGGCTTTATATCGTAAATAAAACGGTTTTTTAATAAATCCTTTCGTTACAGATTACCGGTATAGTATAGTTAAAATAATACGGCATGTTTAATTATCTTAATAAAACTGTGGGAATAATTAAGCGGTAAAACTGGTAAAGGCTTATACAGCCTTTTATGCGCACTTAAGGTTTACCCTTAAGGTTTATCTTTGAGGTTTATTCTTAAGGTTTATCTTTGAGGTTTATTCTTAAGGTTTATCTTTAAGGTTTATTGCAACTATACGGAACCGTGGAGCCAGCTGGCATAAGGTTCATCAGAGTCGAAGCTTATCGGCAACCACGCATTCTGCTTCGAAGTAAGGTTCTGCTTCAGAATAAGGTTCTATGGGACTAAGGTATACAATCTATCTTAACCGGAAAAACCATTAATCAGTTATCGTATTCGAAGGTATTGGGTATAGTATCTATCGTATGGATTATATATGTAATAATTTTCTGTATATTTAGCTCAGCCTAGAAAATAAGGCTTGAACCTAGATCAACCTTGCATAAATATATTTTTTACGTTAAGATAAAAGTTCCGTTATTAATTCCGTAAACGTTATTATAAAAAGGGTTTTAAAAGTATAATGCCAAATTATAATAATTTGAAAATATATCTTAAAACGTTAAAAGATAATAAATTTACTTTGAATTAATAAAGTAAAAATATTAAATAATAGGTTTTTTAAAAGAGGAAAAATATAATTAATATATGTATTACAAGATTAATTCGTATTTTATCACGTCTTACTTTCATTACTTAAATCATTATTTTAGATATTAAAATATTCAAAATATTTAAGGCTTTAACCCGGTTCGAAAAATTGCTAATAAAAATTAGTTTAAATTATAAAAATCTTATTAGACGGCTTTAATTTCCTAAATGCATATAAGCCTTTAACGAAAAAATATAATTCTTTTTTACCGTTAAAGTTTATAATAATAAATAAAATATAACCTTGAAAAAGGTAAAATTTAAAAAAGGTAAAGAAATATGTTTTAAATTAAATAAAAATTGAATAAAAATAATATCGATTAAAAAAATACAGGTAAAGCCTAACGCCCTTACCAAAACACTTTTTATTATTATTCGGCAAAATTAACAAAAAAGTAAACTTTTCGAAAACGAAAAAGATAGCGATAATAATTTTAATTATATTATTATATCTAACTGTTAATATAAAGTTAGTTAATTAAGTGATTATTAAGATATTATTATTTTCATTAAATGGTTATAATATTAATAGCTTTAAAAATAGGTGGCGCGTTAATAGGGTGAAGCGATAATAAGGAGGTTGCCTTAGCGCAACCGTGCTCGCTATAAATAAACGCACCTTTTATGCACTTTTTTTTAACTACGTTAAAACTTTATTAAAACTTAAGTATTTTTATTTTAATAAACTTATATAATGATATATAAGGGCAATATTAAATATTAATAACGTCTTTTATAACTGAAAGATATATACCACCTAATATTAAAACCCATTCAATTTATGTATAAAAAGTATATTTTATAAGTTTTACTTGAATTTGCCAGTTTAAAAAAAATTTAAAAAAGGGTTTCCCCGTGGTGCTCTTATGGTGTGCACTTAACCTTTAAAGTGCGATGTCTTAGAAGATAACGGGACGTGAGAAGCGATCAGCTGATCATCCACCGAAAAAAAAAAGGGAAATAGAAGAAAAGATATCTGGAGACGTAAGGACTATGGAGGTGCAAGCCTTCCAACTGCCTGCCGAAACTCAATATATAGTGCTGCTAGGTCGCTCCTACCAACACTCTGCCGCGAAGCCCTGTGACGCCTTACGATGTTAGATCTGTACGCAGTCCCCTGGCCCCGGACACTGCGAGAGTTTATAGGTAAACAAGTGGACATATGCCCTAGTGAATCATGACTCGAATCTTCCAAAGCATGGGTCCAGTACAAGTATGTGCAAGCATCGAGTTCACAAAGACGTATCTCCTGAGCAAATATTCGCCGGAGTTTCTTGGCGCGCAAGGCCCTGCACCGCCCCTGGGAGCAATGATATCAGTGCTGCCACAGTCCTGGCCGGGACTAAATCTGGATTGTATTCGATGTGAACTCCGAGACCTCCATCCTCCTGTTCACTGTAGTCGAACAATAGAGGGAACATCGCACCCTTTGGGCGCGCAGCCCTAGCAGCGCTTAGTTGGGTAACCTGCACATCTGGCCCAAGTGCCAAGGCCGTTTCCAGCGCATCCGACTGCCAATTGTAAATGACCAAGACGTCAATGAAATGGTCATTGCTTGATGCGAACTGGGACCGGATTTGAGCGTAGGGGACCTGTTGTTCGACGGCGCGGTGCGTGACCGAGGCGACCAAGTTGAGCAACGCGTCCGCGCTCGCCAGGTTTGCAGCTGACAGCGCCAGTCGTATTGGGAGCCGGTCCACAAACAAACCCATCATGCCGGCCGTGGCCGGGTCGTCGCGATTCATGTATGGAATGGCAAGGGTGACGTCTGAAGTGGCGAAGACGGCGCGTAGAGCGAGAGCTGTTGCTGCAACAGCGAGACGCTGTGAGTAGGGCGCACCTGTGCACCCATCGGGGCATGGGATGGAGACATGTTGGGAAGACCCAAGATGTGCTACCGTTTCTTTGGAATGACCATGATGACCAAGATGATCACGTGGTAGCATGCGAGTTTGCTGCATGCTCCCAAGAGTTTCCCTCCAGAAGGCAAGCTTCTTTTGCAGCTGCATCTGCGCTCGCGGTGTTTGTTGATAGATTTGAAGCCATCGAGCCCAGTCCGCATAGCCTATCTTTCGGAGCCCAAGTTTCTGTTTTGTTCCAGATGAAGTGACCAAAGTCTTGTCTGGCGATCTCTGGGCTCGAATATCCTGATAGTGGCAGCTCAGCGACTGCAGCAGTAGTGAAAGCGAAGCTCTGTCGGTTACGATGTGATGTGTCATTATTGTCACCTCTATAATATTCGTCACACCATCTTTGCTGCTGTTGTCGTCGCTCCTGTCCCAGATAACCAGCCTCAACAGTTGGTCTCTGGCCATATCGAATGGCGTGTCGACCAAAGCCTGCATCTGGTCGTCATTCCACTCGTCGCCAACAAAACATCGCGCATAAGCGACATCGTCACTAGTCACACGGCAAGGACGTCCCTGAGTATCAACGGTATACCGAGCTCGCAGGATGGGGTTCTCGCGCTGAACAGCTGTAAAAGACTTGACGAGAGCCTCCGTATCGATGGCACCCCTAAGGACGAATTGAACGATCGTATTAAAGGCTGACCTGGTGTCCGATGCTCTGTGGGAGTAGAATAACTCCTCCTCCATGTACGACAAGTGAGGCGAGTTGGACATGACGTCGCCTGGAGCAGTATGCGGGATTGACGAGGACAGATAAGCAGAAAACGATTCCGTCTGAGGATTCGCCGACAGAGAGGGTGTGCCATACTGGTCAATAGCGCGGGCCAGCTCCTTGAGGACCGTCGTGCGCAGGAGAAGCGCCACGGGGACGTGACGGCCAATCGAGGAAGCCAGCTTCCGAGCGGCTCTGATGGCTAGAACTGAGTTCCCTCCTATTGTCAGAAAATCTTGGTCTTTCTGTAATGGAAAATGTGGGTCCAGGTGGAGCAGCTCTTTCCAGGTTTTGCTGATCATTCTCTCTGTGGCCGTTAGGCTAGCCTCGCCATTCTCACCGTCACCTGCTTGGATCGAATTGTCACTGGCACTGCCCGACCTGCCCGACCTGCCCGACCACTCCGACACTGCCAGGGCCGCAAGTGCCTTGCGGTCTGCCTTGTAGTTGGATGTCTTGGGCAGCTCCGACAAGGCCATCATCTGCGAAGGCCGCATGTGACTGGGCAGCACGGCGGCAATTCTGGCACGCAAGGCGACCAAATTGACGTTTTGCGGTGTCACGAAGCCCACGACGCGCTTGTCACCCTCAGATTGCTCTCTGGGGTTATCTTCGTTACGAGTCTTGGCATGATCGTCTACGACCATGACGATGGCGTTCTGGACGCAAGGGTCCAGATCAGTGGCCAAGATGACGTGCTCAATCTCCTCGAGCTCGACCCGGAATCCGCGTACCTTGACCTGATTGTCGATGCGGCCGACATAGTTGAGATTCATCTCGTCGTCCCAATATCCGAGGTCGCCGGTGCGGTACATGAGTTGCTGGGCCTGAGACGAGGCGAATGGGTTGGGCACGTGGCGCACCTCGTCGCGTCCGCTATCCCCCCAGTACTCGCGGGTTATCTGCTCACCCGAGATGCAGATCTCGCCTGTAACGCCCTGAGCAACTGGACACTGTCGGTGGTCTAGCACGTACACGCTGACTCGTGGAAGTTCGTGACCAATCGTGACTTTGTGGCCAGGTAGGAGTTGGGCTGTTGTTGAAATGGATCCACACTACGGAAGCAACGGTTCGATGTCAGCGGGTTTGCGTTCCAGCTGTGCTGGGCACGCATGCATAATGGGACAAGATATGGAGACAAACGAATAAGCAGAGAGACATGTGTTCAGATAGACAGAGGCCCCGGAGTTAAGAAAACGGCTGAAGCTCACCTCGCTCGGGCCGTAGCCATTTATCAGACTTCGTCCAGCACCCCATACTTCGGTCATGGACTGCGGCACAGGCTCACCCCCCACTACTATCGTGTCGAGATGCGGATACTCGGCAGGAAGACACGCTGAGAGCACCGAAGGGGTCATGATGGCGGCGTGGACGCGTTTGAGGTGCTCGAACGGGTCCGTATGTTCTTTTAGAACCAGGGTACCACCGTAGCAGAGGGTGCCAAACATCTCAAGTGTAGCAATGTCGAAACCTACATGTTGTATTAGTCCACCTATCTCTGGCCGGTTGAGTTTGGGTGATTTGGAACTTGCCTGCTGAGAAGAGCTGGGCGATTCGACGAGCTGGTGCTGCGAAGAGCCGGACGGCCGGGTTTTCTATAACGTGCAGGATGCTAAGGTTGTGCAGTGGAACGCCTATTACTCGTTGTGGAAATGTTATGTTACCGGCCTGATGTGGCATAAGGATAAGGCAGGAAGGAGGGACGCACCTTTTGGAACTCCGGTAGTCCCTGAAGTGAAGACCAAGTAGATTACATCAGCGGTGTGCGTGACGGTCTCCACTGGGGTCGAATCGTGCTGTGCAGCGCCTTGCAGAAACTCGTCAACGACGATGCAAACATCACTCAGATGGGCAATGCCCTGTCTTCGAAATTCAATAGCTGACATGCACTGTCGATTCGCGGACACGAAGATGGAGGCGCCGCTTTGCTTGACTATGGTCTCTACTCGCCTTTCTGGGAGCGTCACGTCGAGTGGACAGCAGACACAGCCGGCCTTGATGACGGCCACAACCGCCACAATCCAATGTAGCGATCGATCCGTCAAGACACAGACGACGACGTCCCTGGGCGCCTTTCCCTTCAAGTGCCCTCTCAGCGCTCTGGCTAGCTTGTTAGATGCCTCATCCAGCTCTCGGTACGACATGGTGCCATCTTGTGTAGATTCTACAGCGCACAGCTCGGGCCACTTAGCCGCAGCAACCTCGAGTGCATCCTTGACTGTCCTGGGGCCGCTGTACTGTGCTTCCGCAGCAGGTGGTCGAATAAGGGCAGCCCTCTCGCTGTCCTCTAACAGTCCCGCCCGCACATCCTGGACGTACATGTTCCTTGGGTCCATAAAGCCTTTCAACGCGTTTCGGAAGTGCAGCAAAATGCTACGAACCCCAGAAGGAGCGTACCGAGCGGCATCGAAGAGAACACGGACTTGGAGTCCATCTTGGCCCTTTTTCTCGACCATCAGCGACAGGCCGAACTCCACCATGAAGTCCTGGCGCTCGACCGACCAATTTCCGTGCAGGGGCGGCACGTCGTACTCAGTAGCGATGACGGTATGCATGATGCCGTTGATGCTCTCCCCTGTCATGGCGGCCATAGCCTCAGCGGCGGACCACTGGAACTCCACCGTCTCCATCAGGTGACTGTGAATTGATGATACGAATTCTGATATGGTCTGCTGCTCGTTGCCAAACTGAATGGGGAATGGGACCGTGTTGATCAGAGGGCCGACGACGCTTTCCACGTCCACGTCCATGTCCACATCTGGGACGGCCTTGGTGATGAGATTGCGGCCCGATAAAACGGCGCCAAAGGCCACGCGGTCCGAGAAGGTGTAGTTGGAGAGCACAAGGCCCCAGGTCGCATACACCAGAGTGGACGGAACAACACGGAAGCGACGGGCTGCGTTTTCCAAATCACAAATGCACAAGTCCAGAGACAAGGTATGGTTGCTCATCCAGCTTGATGAAGGTGCTGCGGCTGAGACTGAGGTTGCGGGTGACATGGACAGTGACTGGGATTTAGGGAGACCCAATTCCGGGAACGCTGCCTGATTTTCCAAAAGTGCCCGGGCCCAGAAAGCAACTCCAGAGGGATCGCTCTGGAGCTGCTTCTGAGCCAATGCGACCCTTACGAATTGGTCCGGGCGAAAGGATAAGGATGGAGGGGAAGCATTGCGGCCACCACCTTGCAAAGCGGCCTGTACCTCGTTGAAGACGATGCTGAGGGACCAACCGTCGACCTGAGCATGATGCACCGCCATTAAGAGCGTCGACGCTTGGCCCGGCACAGTGATGAGTCGAAACGCATTCACGGGTACGTACAAGTCTTCCGAGGACTCATCGGCTGCCATGAGCTGCCTGCGCAAGTCGTGGGATCGCGCATGAATGACCGCGTCTGCCCGGTCTGACGTGGTTTCCTCGTGGGACCAATCCAAATTCACCTGCGGCCGTATTTTCTGTAGCCCTTCCTTCAACAGAAACGATGTTCGGAAAGCCGAGTGTCGCTGCAAGGCTCGATTCCACGCGGCTTTCATCCTCTCGATGTCGGAAGTGGTTGCCGGGTAAAAGGGAATACGGAGGTGCAGCAGCATGTAGTTGAGCCCAGGTGTTTTGATGCTCCCTTGCACCATCTTAGTCTGTAGGCTCGTCATTGGTCCCTTGGAAATATGAGCCTCCCCCTTATCCATTGGCTCGCTACATTCCCCATCCCCATCCGTGCCTTTTGCCTCTATCTCCTGCAATGCGTTACACACAGAATTGAGGTCTGGGAGGTCAAAGACGGCTTTCAGCCCAATCGTGAGATTTCTTTTCCGCAAGTATGATAACACTCGAATTGCCGCGAGGGAGTTTCCACCTAGCTCCCAGAAGGAACAGTCCTCGGCAACGTAGTCGAGTGGCAGCGAGGTTGCAGCCGCAACGGCTGCCTTCAATGTCTCTATCCTTGACATCCGTTCACGGGCACTGTGTCCATCTTGACCAGGGAAGACGTGGAGGCCGACGTGTGCAGGGTTCGAATGATTCTTCTCGTTGCGCTCTTCCGCCTCCAGCAGCCGCCGCAGTGCGTGGGTATCAGTCTTGCCGTTGACTGTCAATGGAAGGGCTTTCAAGGCCCGGATTTGATCTGGCACCAGGAAGTCTTCGTGCTTGCGCGCCAATGCCTGCCGTAGCGCTCTAATATCCTGAGTCTCTGGGGTGACAATGCCTACCAGCTGTTTCTGGTGCATGAGGGCTGCGGCCTCAAAGGCGCCTTGTGCGAGAAGTGCGGGTACGACCTGCGCCTCAAGATTGATCAGAAACCCGCGGTTCTTGACCAAACTGTCGATGCGACCAGCAAACTCGAGACCATGCTCAGTCCTCCTTGCGAAGTCGCCGGTCCGGTACGCCCTCTCGCCACTCTTCAAAGTAATGAATTTTTCGGCTGTGAGCGCCTCGTTCTGATAAAAGCCCACTGCTAGCCCCGGCCCTGTGATACACATCTCGCCAAAATCGCAGTCGTCTGTCTCAGCATTTGATAAGTCTCCGTCCGATAGCAGCACCACGCGTGAACCTTGCATGGGCTGGCCAAGCGTGACGGGCTTCCAGGGCACGGCGCGGCCGATCAACGACATGATGGTGGTCTCTGTCAGCCCGTACGCGTTATAGATACTGCGGGTTGGCGTCCACCACTTCCGCAGCAGCGACTGAGATGGCGCCTCACCGCCTAGGATAATGGTTCGCACCTTATCGAAGGTGTCTTCTGGCTCTCCCAAGGCTGTCAGCACAGAAGGGGTGGCCACTAGGATAGTCGAGCGGGCTGCGCATTCGAGTAGATCATACGCGCTCGCTACTACCACCTGCGCCCCGTTGCACAACGCCGAAACCATGACGGCCACACAGGCATCGAAGCCGGGTGAGAATAAAAGCAGGACCTTATCGTCCGGGTTGGCGTTGAAGTTGAAAGGGGTTTCGTCGTCACCCTGCTGCGCGTAATTCAAAATGGCTGAGTGAGGTATCATGACCCCCTTCGGGGCCGATGTCGTTCCCGACGTGAAGATCATGTAAGCGAGGTCCGAGGGCTTGATTTCTGGCTGGCGTCGATCCTGTTTGATTCGATTTTCCTGCTCAGTGGCAGTCGGCTCCAACGCTGCTTTCACGTTGGAGCCTGATACGACATTGTACTCTGGGAGGTACAAGGCCCTGGCCGGAGTGCCCAGATTTATCACCACTCGTGCGGAGACTGTCTTCAGGGTTGTAGCTATGCGCTCCTCACTCCATGTTTCAACGTCGATAGGAACATAACAGGCTCCGGCTTTGAGGACGCCAAGAAAGCAGGCGACCATCTCGATGCTGCGAGTGGCTAGCACAGGGACAAAGTCTCCTGGCAGCACCTGATTCTGCTGCAGAAGCCAGGCGACATGGGACGCTGCATCCTCGAGCTGCCCATATGAAACATTCTTCGACCCAAAGGAAATGGCTACGTGATCGGGCTGTGTGTGTGCCCATCTTTCGACAAGGTCACAGACGGACTTGGCTTCCTTTCCGCCATCCATGGCTTCCCAGACAGCAGCGACACCAGTGTAGAATAGAGAGTTTGACTGGTAGCTATGTACAGAGATCAATCACCGGCAAAGCTGTTCTCCGTTGCATCTTATACATTACTTATATATCCTACTCCTAAATATGTACCTACCTTATATACCGGAACTCCTAACTCACAGCTTTGGTAGAATGGAACCCCGCTATAAAAAAGTCATACGCGTACATCACGATCGTCCGCACGTCGCGGAAAGGTATTATTTTATTTTATTTTATTTTATTTTTAAAAGTCCCAGAGGAAAAAAAGCGGAAGAAGGAAAAGACGGATAGAGATAGTCCTATGGTATCAGGCAAATGTTTACTATGTAAACTATTGTCAGGTACGAAAAAGTCGCGCTAATAACCATGTTACCCAAATTAGGCATAACTTTTATATGGGTTAACAGCAGGTACATGCAAGAAATTGCGGCCATTCTTGTAACATCTAATCCAAGTAGGTTATTACCAAGTGAGTCCCCTGGCTAGAATACCGGATAGTGTTTTAAAAACTTACCCCTAATACTATAGTAATGCATGTGCACGTACCCTTCGGAGACTATTCGGCACATAAGCCGAGCCGTGCACATATGTATATGCCTCGGCGTACTAATTGGGCCGAATGCCTGTGACAAATTACTATCGGCCGATGATTATTAAGCGACTGAAACTGTAATGGATTGAGTGAGAGACGCAGATGGATGCGAGAAGCGGATTGCAGCAATCGGCTGTCCCCAACTATCTACCTCTTTAGACCTTGGGCAGATACTGCCCGGTTTAACTCACCTAGGTGCACAGCCTTTACTCTCGGCCCCAGTTCTTCTTTAATTCCCTGTCTAATATCTGGGTTGTATATTCGCAACTGGCTCTAGCTGACAGCCCTGGTTCCTCTACTCTGCTCTTTCTAATCATGGACGACAATCCAGGCCGGTGGATTCTCCGGGACTCTTTGGAACTTACACTGAGTTTCTATAATAACCCCTCCTCAATAGTAAAATACTATCGTGACTCTTTTTTCTGTGTTCTACCAGTTGTGAAGTGGTCATGGCTTACGTAGTCCATTTACGCCCGAAGAGTCAGCTTTTCGCAAGGTCGAGAGGAAATCATCCCAACGGACTTTATATGTGCCAAGTTTGATGTTTGCCTTAGATGGCATGCAATCGGTGGGGCGTGGCCTGTGAGTGGAACAGTGTGACTGCTGGCGGCTTAACTAATTATTAACTCAAGTTGTACGGTGTATGTTGGTAGTGGTATTGTGGGGATCTGAGCAATAGGTGTAAGATATAGGGGATATTAGTTATGTTCTATTAGATGTCTAGTTACGTGCGCTTTCGTAACGCGTACTGATGTTTGAAGTAGTTTAGCTACGGAATATATATGTTCCGATTAAGGGGGGTCTTTCCGAATATAGGGTGCTAACGTACCCCCTGTTAGCTGACATACCCCCTTAACGCCTTGACGTAGTTATGACGTTAACCGTTACATTTTATCGCGTTTTAAAGCTATAATTTTCCATTTCACCTTTCCTCCGGCAATAAAATCCTTTTAATTATTTAATTCTTCCTTTAAAAATAATCGTAAAACGTTTTTTTATTAATGAAGGGCTTCCGTAATATTTATTAATTTTAGTTTCTTATTTTTTTAAAACTTTTAAAGAATTTATAAAATAAGACCGTAATTAATTTATTAATTAATATATTATTTATAGACGGAGGATTTATTTTAATTAAGTCCTTTTAAATTATTTTATATGATTAAAAATTATATATATTTACGTACCGTAGTTTTATTTACAAAAATATAATCTTAACGTTAATTAACCATATTATTTAATTAGATATCGTAATATATATTTAACGGATTAATACTTAAGATAACTTTAAACTTTTTTGAGAATTAAAAAGAATTATAATTTACGTAAGGAATACTAAGTTTTAATTTCATTATAAAAGCAATTATTATATTTTACTAACGTATCTGTTATTTTATTATTTTTAAAATAGCTTTATAAGGTAGGTTTAAAAAGGATTTTTATCGATCGTATTATTCGTAAAAAATAGGCTATTATAAATAATTAACGCATTTTGTTACAGTAGGGCTTAAGTCAGGTGTAACCAGTCTATTCCTATGGGGTAGGGTTAGAACAGAACAGACTCTTATCCCCTTATAAAGATAGGTAAAGGCCTAGGGCCCTTATATAGAATAAATGTAATAAGGGGTTAAAAAAAGGAAGGTGGGTTATATAGGGTGTGCCAGCCTTAGGCTGCTAGGTTTATTATGATAACTATCTCCCCTTTTTTTATAATGCCGGCCCGGCATTAGGTATTTATGTAATAAGTAGGGATAATATCGTTAAATAATATATTTTTGTTATTATAATCTGGGCTATTTAGGATAAGGTTTATTATACTTATAAATATATACGATATTTTTAGGTAACTGCTTTATTTTACGCTTATTTTTACTTATAATTAATTTAATTCCGTATATATATATAAATATTACCTAATTTTTCCTTTTTTTTTAATTTCTTTTCATTTTTACAGACTAATTTTTTTTTTACGTTCGTTAATACGTTTTATATTCGTCCACCTTTCGGATTTAAATAATACGTCTTTTATCCTCATTTTTTCATTTTTAAATTAATTATTACATTTTTTCGAAATTAAAATAAAAAAATACGTAACCGCCGTTATAGTTCGCGCTTTTATGGCGCAGTTTCCATTCCCGCTACCTACCTATATCGCTTTTATGTCGGCAAGCTTAAAAATATTTTTTATTTTTACCGAAAAATTTTATTTTTATTTTTTATACGTTTAAATTCCCGAATTCTTTTATTTATATTAACTTTTTTGGTAATTATGATATATACGAGTTTATAAATTAATTTATTTTTTATTCATTTTATTTTTATTAACATATCGGTTATTTTTATATATATTTTATTATTATAACTTTCGATATAATTTGTTTTTAAAAATTTATTGAATAATCGATTAAAATATTCGATTAAAAGGGCGAAAACGACGACGGGAATTTTATTTAAGGTGCAGATTTTAATTAACGTATTTTTTTTGCTATTTTCTAATAACGCTTTATTTAAACTTTTTTCCGAATACTTTTTACTTACCGGATAAAATTTAGTTTAACCGGCAAGGTCGATATTATTACGGTAAATCGCCCTATTTTCCTTATCGTTCCGGGTATAATTTATTAATATTCCGTCGGTTCCAAATGGTTCGTCGTAAGTACCAGTTAATAATTACTAATTATTACACCTTATTTCTTTTTCGTTATATAACTTCCGTACTTTTAACTATAAATATTTTCGATATTTTAAGGATTTTGTTCCGTAATTAATAAAATTAACCTATTATTCAAAAAAAGGTTTACCGTCGTTAAACGTTTCCGCGTTTATTATTTAAAAATCGTAATTTTGGTACTTACTTTGCAGCTTATATAGCTTTTATTTAAAAAAATAAACAAAACTTTTTACCGTAACGATAATACCTTTAAGATCGGCTTAAAAAGTTTAAATAATAATAATTGGGATAATAAGTTAGTTCGTTTCGTTATAAATATACGAAATCTTTTGGCTTAATTCGGTAAAGTTTTAAAATAATTACGAACTTTTTAAAAAAATAAATTCGATTTTTAATTTACAGTTAAAAAGGTATAATTCGTATTATTTTTTATAACGATTTTATAGGTTTTCCGGAACGGTATTATTAACGTTTCGGTATTTTTTAATAATAAAAATATTTTTATATAATTATTATTTAATTAATTTATTTTATAATTTCGAATTAACGAAATAATTTATTTTTTCGTTATTCTTATTAACGGTAATACCTGGTAATAACTTTTTGGACGTTTTATATATTTTCGTTATTAATTTATTTATATTATTTCGTATTATAATTACCTTTAAAAAGTATGTTAACTTATAACGTCCTTAAACTTTTAATCGGTACTTTTTTTTAATTTAGGTATTATTAATAAATAATTAATTTTAATTATTTAAAGTTTTAATAACTATATTAGGAAAATAAAATATAAACGGTTATATTATTAAAAAAGGGTTAAACGATATATTTAAAAACCGAGTTTATTAATAATACGAAATAATTTCATATATTTAAAAATTTATTTACGATATTTAATCCTTAAGTTTTTTGTTAATAATTTTATTATTTATTTTATTTTAAGGATAAAAGATTTATATTTATTATTATAATATTTTTTATATGTTTCGGTCGTTTTTTGTTATCGTTTTTTTTAATTTATTTCGAATTTCTTTTTAGCTTTTAAATTTTGGCCTGTATCATAAAATTCTTTATTAAGGTACCTTAATTTTCGAAAAAGGTTTTAAATTTAGGTTTATATTTATATAAAGCTTTTAAAAAAATGTTTTTCGGTAATATTATTAATTATAAAACTAATTATAAAGAATTTTTATGTAATAATTTAAACCAGGTTAATTATTAATTTCCGATAAAATAACGGAAATAATATGCGAATATTTATTTTATTTTTTCCGTTTATTTATCGGTTTAAGGATAAAAAATAATCGAAAACTTTTATTTAATTTTAATATAATAATAAAACTTTCCCCAAAATATATTAATAAATACTAAATTTTCATTAAAAATAATTTTTATAAGGGTTTTATAATAATATTCGATATTTCGATAAAATAATTTTATAAATATAATATTAATAATAATAGTAATAATTATAAAGAAAATATTATTTTTATAAATCGGTTTATTATTATTAAGATAATATTAACCTTACGGCTTTAATACTAAATTAAAGATAATTTAATAATAAAATTTATAAATAACTTTTTTATAAATAATAAAAATATAAATAATATTTATAATTTACCACAAGGCCGGTAATATTTCGTCTTATTTCCGAAACAAATAATATAATCCTTAATGTAATTTTATACGTCCTTTTTTAAATCCGGCTTAAAATATAACTATTTAATTCGTTACTGGGTTTTTCCTATGCCGAAATAATTAATAAAAGGGTTATCATAATATATTTTTAAAGTTTGGTAATATACGGCCTTTTCGTATAAAATATATAATCGATTTTTGTAATTAATTAATCTTTTAATATTAATATTTTATTAAAGATTTATGGATATATCGTCCTTAAGTTTTTTTTTAAAATCTGCTTATATTCAAAGTTACGTTTTTAAATTATGCGAATAAAGTTAAAGAATATTTTTAGGATTAACGATTAGGCTGGGTTTTATAACGCTTCCGTAATCTTTAATTTAGTTAAACCCTAATTTGCCATCCGTACCCGTTTATACGTAATTATTTTAATTAAAACCTTACGTTTTTCAGGCGTTTTTTCCGTAAAAATAACGTTTGTTAATATTTCCGGTTCGGAATATATTAAAAATAACTTAAGATTTACAGTTACTGTTTTTAAACGTAAATAATAATATTAAATTATCCGCGTTTCTTTTATATAATTAAAATATTTCGAAATTAAACTAACCGGATTTCGTTTCCTAAATTAATATTTAATTATAAAATTGAAAAATTTAAATAATATATATTACCGGATTTATTTATAATTAAATTTCGGAATATTTATAAAGATCCGTAAGTTTAAATAATTTAATTTAACCTTTACGATATATTTATTACTTTATAAATAATAACGTTAATATAAGAAGGATTTTACGATAACTATTATTTCCTAGTCGGGTATTCCGTAATTTAGCTTTATATTATTAAACTTTCGTAACCAAAACGTAATTTAATATTTCTTTAATTATCTTTTTATAACAAAATTTTAAATATGGCATATTTCGAAACGTCGGTTTTTATTAATATTTATTTTTCAAAATTGAAATATATTAAAAAAAAAGTACCTTATTAAATATAGTTACAAGTTTTTTAAAAACTTTTTTCGTTAACTTATTTAAAAATTTCGTCCCGGTTTTTTTTAGGTATAGGTTTTTTGAAGTAACGAATTAAAAAAACTATAATTTATAAAATCCTTTTAATTAAACGGTGGTGAAACTTATAAAACTTAATAAATTATTATATAACATTAATAAATTCGGATTCCGGCCATTTTTAAATGATTTTTATTTTAATAAGGTTTTTAAAAATTCCGTCCTTTACGATTACGTATTTAAAGAATTTAAGAAAAACTAATAAAATTAGTACTTAAAAAGTTTTGTATAAAGGTAAACGTTTTATAACTTTCCGATTACTTTTTATAGGTATTTCGTATAAGATTTTTTATTTGCCGAAAAAATTAATATATTATTAAGGTAAATAATGCAAAAATAATTAAGACTGCCTTAAAAACCTGGTAAATATAAATTTAAAAAATAGGAAAAATATTACTTAATCCTATAGGTAAAATAAAGAATTTATAATACCTATAACATATACGGAATACGGTTTTTTATTCGTTACCATTTTTAATACGGATTCGGTAATAAATATCCTTAAAATCGATTTTAAAACAGACCTTAATTTTTACGATACGGTTAAATAATTCCGAAATTAACGGAAAAATATAACGATTTTTAATCGTTACGTTATTAAATTTACGGTAATTTATATATAAACGTAATTTTTTATCCTTTTTGGGTACGAAAAAAATAAGGGCTTTAATAAAGCTAATTAATTCTTTAATCTTTTTATAAGTTTTTATGTATTCTATATAAACTTTTAAGTTTTATAATTTATTATAAGTTAAAGGATATAAAAAAATGAAAGGGTTTAATGCTAGGTAAAAAATTAATTATATAAGCGGTTTTTTTCGATTAGGTAAAATATTTATATTATTAATATTAAAAAATTTTATATAATTTCGAATAATTTTAATTTCTTTGGATATTTATAAGTTTCGTAACCGAAATATTATTAAATTTATTTTTAATATATAGTGAGTTTAGTGAGATAATAATAACGTAATCAGTTACCGGTTTTTGTAAATTTCCGCGAAAGTTTTTGGCGGAAATAATTCGAAAAATAAGGTATATAAATCGTAGTATTATTAATTTAAAGCCGAATTAAAGATAATACGTTAATTTATAATATTATTTATAATAATAAGCTAAAACTTTCGTCCTTCTTTAAATTCCGGTTAATAGTAATATAAAGGCGTTTAATTAACGGATATTTTTTTTCGTTTCGAAAAATAAGTTTAACCTAATAAATTCCGTAGGTAAGAATAAATATACTTTTAAGTATATTTAAGTTAATAATTTGATAAAAGGTTTCTATTAACTTATGTTTTAAAATAAAATTATAATTAATTAAATCGATAATATCGTAAGAATTTAAATTAATATTAATATGTATAAGAATTCTTTTGAGAAATAATTATATATAAGGTATAAAAGGTACGCGAAATAGGAATAAAAAAAATAAAGATTAGGCCTAAATTCAATTATTATATTTAAGCCCTTAATCCGTTTTTTATTCCATTCTTTTAAGGCAACAACGTTGAATATAACTTATTTTTCCATATTTAAAACAAATATTATTATTAAAGTTAAAGGTTTATTTTGGTTATAAAATAAGGGGTTAAATTTTGGTTTTGAGACTTTATCGTTAATAATACGATCGTAAAGCCGGTTAAAATTCGAATTCTTTCGGTTTTTTTAAAACTTTCGTTGTTTTTAATTATTACGGCCTTTTGGATTAAATGAAGGATTTTATTAAATTTTTATATTAGTTTTATTATTAGTATAATTTCGTCTAATATCCGGATTTTTATTATTATTTTTTCGTTAGCATTTTTTGTTAGTTAATAAATTTCGATTTCCCTTTTTAACGTTTGTTAAAAAATCCTATCGTCGAACTGCAAGGTTTATTATATTATTTTATTTTCAAGGTAATTAATTTATATATTTTACGATATTTTATTTAAGGGCTAGAAATAATTTAACGTAATAAAAGTCTGCCCGGTCCTTTTCGGAGTTTTGAATAGTTTGCTGGCTTTTTAATAATACAAAATAATAATTGAATTTTCGGAAATTTTGGTCTAGTTATTAATTGGTTTTTATTTCTTATTTTTCATTAATTTAGCATTTAAATTTTCCGATAATCGAATATATAATTTCGGCCATACCTTAAACGCTTCTTAATTTCTCGTTAAACGTATACGTTTTTTAATAGTTTTGAATTTAATTCGTATGTTAAAAAGCCGATTATAATTTTGTTTTATCTTATTTCGTACAAATAAAATTTTAGATTATTCTTTTTAGAATTTATATAATAAACATTCGAACATTACTTTATATTCCTTGATCCAGGATTTTTATTTAGCGTAATAAAATCGGAAGGATAACTTATCGTATTTGAATTAAATATATTTTCTTAAATCCATATTTAATTCCGATTTTGAATCGTTTAATGTTTATTTATAGTTCGAAATAAATATATTCCCGTTATCTTTTAAATTAAATAAATCATCCGAATTATAAGATAAAAGGTTATCTTTTTAATAAGTAAACTGTCGGTTTCTTTAAGGCCTTTAATAAGCGGCCTTTTTTTTTAACGCGGTTAATTTAAAACGTTTACGTTGATATTATTTTATTTTTTATTATAACGTTTTTTTATTTTTATATCCGATTATTAAATATCGTAAGGTTTTAATTATCTGAAGGTATATATTAAATTTTTAAATAAAGGTTTATAAACGTATTAGCTTAATTCCGTTAATATTTCCGGCTATTTTCGCTAGGGTTTGTATAATAATTTTCCGAAAAGCTTTAAGTAAAAAATTCGGCCATTATGTTCCTAAAAGGTATAATTATAAAGGTATTAATAGGTATAATTATTATGATTAGGGTTATGGGTAACTTTAAGGTAAAAAAGTTTGAATTGTTACGGTAAGGCTTAAATCAGGTATAATTAGTTTATTTTTATAGGGTAGGGTTAGAACAGAATAGACTTTTATTTCCTTATAAGGATAGGTAAGGGCTTAGGGCCTTTATATGGAATAAAGGTAGTAAGGGGTTAAAGAAAGAAGGGTGAGTTATATAGGGTATGCTAGCCCTAGGCTGCTAGGTCTGCTATAACACATTTATATTCCCGGATTATAATATTAACATTTTAGTATCGATTAAGTATAATATAACTTAACTAGCTGTTTTATAATATACGTCGTTAAGGTTTAGGTTGAATCGGATAAGTCGTAATATAATAAAGAATATTAAGTTACGAATTAACTATTACGTAAAAAATAAAAATAAGATTTAAGATATTTATTAACGAAATTTGAATAAATTAAATTCAAAATTCGGCAGGAATTCTACGTTCGTTATTCGAATACCTAAAAAATCGCTTAGAAAATTTTTAAAAATTAAGTTAATTATTTTATTTAAAATCTTATATTAAAATTTTAAGTTTTTTCAAATTTAACTTTAAAATATTTTGATACCGGAAAATTATCATAAATCTTTACTTCTGATACAGGTATACGGTTTCCGTATTTATTAAATGAATTACCGAAACTTTTAAGCTTTCGTATAATATAGTATAATAATATCGTTTATAAAAAGGAAGTATATACATTTTAACGAATTAAATAAAGGGGTTCGTAAAAAATAATATTAAGTTTTAGCTTTTAAGCGTTCTTATAAAGTCTTTTTAATATAATAGTTTTTTTAAAAATACCTGTAACGTTTTTAATTAAAAGAATTTTATTATATTAATCGAATTTAAAAACCGTTTTTATATATATTATGTTAGATACGTTAATGTTTATAAAACGTTTATAACGTTATAGTATTTAAATTTTAACTTAAAATTAGCCGGAATAATAATTAAAATTCGAAATAATTTTATTAATAAGAATAAATACGTATATATTATTATTAACGTTAGTAAGTTATTAATTACTTTATAAAAAGAATTTAACCTTATAATTTTTAAATATTTATATTTATTAAATCTATAAAATATATTTATACAAACGTGGAAAATCGATTTAATAAAACATTAATTAGTAATATTTCAGGATTATATTTTTTTATATTTGTTTTAAAAACGCTTTCGGTTTTGTGAAATATTCTTGCTAACTGGAATATATTTACCTCTTTATGGTTTGGTAAGGATAATAATACGTTACGCTTATATACCCCGTTTTGTAATTTATATACCTTTTTATATATTAAGGTATTATAAATTTCCGATTTAGGTAACGTATATTCCGGATAATTAATTTCCTTAAATTTCTACAACTTACCAACCGGTTGTTATACGTATTTATTAAAAAGCTTAAGCGTTTTATAATTAATACGGCTTTTTATATTTTATATTTGTTTTTAATAATATTATTTCAATACCGAATATACGGGCGGCTTACGTTTAATACTTATAACCTAGGCTTATATTTTACTGTTATTTTAAGTTCAAGAATAAAAAGGAAAATTCAGGTTTTTTATTTTCTATTAAGGTAATAATTATAATAATTATAAAGGTAAACGTTAGCGGCAGTAGTGGCTAAAGGAACGGTAATAACTCGAACATAACGATTATATAAAAATCAGAACTTTTTACAAATAAGCTTTTTTTTAATTCCGTACGTTTTTTATGTTAATATCTTTTTAAGGTTATTTTTTAATTTAACCGGTAACCGAATTATTCCGATTAAAATTTCATTTATATATATGTATCTATTAAATAATTATTAACTTAGTTAAACATTTTATTTATCGAAATAATTTATATAACTTTTTTTATTACGTATTAAGAATCGTTTTTTACGTTTTTAATATTATTTAAAGAAAGAACTTTGTCGTTTAATTATACGTTTTAAATAATAATAATTTTATTAATAAATCAGTTCTAGATTTAATAAATAATCGTAAACCGGTAATTAACGAAATAATTAATTCGTATTTTAAAATCCTTTTTATAACGCTAATTACTATAACGTAACCTATATAACCGTAAACCTTTAAATAAATGTATTAAATCTTTCGATTAAGTATTATAACTTTATTTAATAGTTCAAGTAAATATTATAAATTTTACATAAATTCTATTTAAATAACACGTATTTAAAGGTACGGTAATATAAGTATAATATAATTTTAACAATATATATGAATAAAAATAAAAATCACTTAATATTATTCCGTATCGTAATCCTTTTTTCCTTAATTACATCCCTTAAACGTTTTATATCCTTATTTAAAGGTTAGGTATATAATGTTAAAAGCTTTAATTTAATATTAATAAAAGGGGACAGGAATATATCTTATAATTAAATGAAAGTTTTTTTAAAGTTCGTTACCGTATTCGGATAGTTATAAAAATGCTTTATTTTAATCTTTTAAAACTCTTAAGAAATAATAAAACGTTATAATTCATTCAGTTTATTTTCGATTTTTAAGTTAAATATCCCAAATAAAGCTTAAATATTTATTAGTAGCAAATATAACGTATTATATTCTTTAAGGCTTTTCTTTTCGAAATTTATAATATTAAGAACGATTTTTTATCTTAATCGGAATATTCGTTTTTTAAGTTCGCGGCGTATTTATATTTTAACTTTCGTTTTATTTTATATTTAATATTAAATTATTATATAAGTTTTTAAACGGATTTTTTAATATAAAATTATAACTAGGTAATTATTTTAAAGTTTAAAAAACTTCATTATAAGTATTATATAATACCGTTAGTTATATATAACCGTTTTCTTATTAATAAATTAATATTTCGTTAATAAATAATTAAGGTTACATAAAGTTTTATTACGTAAATATTTTTAAAAACGAATTTATTAAATTTATTTAGTCCTAATAGCTCAGTGCTTACGAGCCCGGGTGTCTTTTTCGCGCGCTTGCTGCAGGCTTGGGCAACCTCAGCTTGCGGCAAGACGGCTGGTTCGAATCCAGCTTGGGACAACGTGCTTTAGGTGGCGCCAAGGCCGTTGCACGGACCATTCTAGGAGCTTCGGCTCTTGCAGTGAACCTGGCGACTATCGGAACTTGTGGTTGGGGGCGTTGAAGCTTGGTGGGGCTCTGGAACCAGTTAATCGTGTATGTAACCATTTGTTTGTTACCGTGGTTATGATTTACCTCAGCTAGCTCAGGTCTGGCTGGCTTTTAATTTAATATACAAGTACTGTTATATTACGTTAAAAATTAACTATTTAAATCCCAAATTCCCGTAACGAATTAACAAGGCCTAAGTTATAATTATGCAAAATAAGGGTTCGTTTTAGGTATTTTTATTAAAATTAGTAACTTTATTTTTTTTTAATAAAATTAAAAAATTTATATAAAAAAAATAATTTTGTAATTAATTTAAGTCCGATAAGTTTGATATTTTATAAACACATTAAATATAAGTTAATATATATATATAAATTTCTTTAATTTTGTTAAAAAGAAATTATAGCTAATATGGTTAAATTTAAATTTGGAAAATGGATAGCCGTAACGGCCTTATGGATGCGATAGTATAATTACCGGTCGTATTATTATGTACCGGATTTTTTAAGTATATTTTATATAAAGAAAGTCCGTATATTAATCTTTTCGGCCGTACGGATTATGGTTATTACGTCGTAATCTTAAAAAAGTTCCGAACTGAATTAATTAAAACGCCCTTATAATTACGACGTAATAATTATAACCCGTACGGATAAAAAAATAATTATACGGAAATTTTTTTAAATCATCTTTAAAAAGTTTATAAAGAAATATTATATGTAATAATTACGTTGTTATAATTATAAAAACGTTCCGGATTAAAGGTTTATTTAAAACGAAAAATTTAATTTAATTTCTTAATATTTGTATTAATTTAAATTCGATTCCGGAACTATATATATAATTAAGAAGGTTTTTTAAATTATATATAATTATATCTTTTATTATTTTATATATTTTATTATTATTATTAATTTGCCAGTTTTTAAAACAAATTCTAAAAATTTTATATGGGAATACTTAAAACGAGCCTTAAAAATCATAATTTGCTATCAGGCCCTATTTTTAAGCTTTATAATTTTTGTAGGTTTTTTGTGGGTCTTTTGTAGGTCGGTACTTAGAGCTACAGCTTTTTAAAAGCCCTAGCCATAGCTGCGCCGCAGGCGCAGCCATAAACTTAAAAATAGGGCCTGATTTTAGTAAGGTAAGTTATGACCCTTATACGATTTTATCCGGCCCGCCTTGGGTACGGTTTTTGGAGTGTCTCCTCCGGTCGCGTCGTGTTATCAGTCGTATATGTACGTATTTAACCGTGTTGCGTTATCAGACGACGACGTCCGTGCATATATGTACTTACTGCCGTGGACCAGGCGTTAGCATATATATAGCTTAATATCTTATTAGTAACACTTTACCTTGTATTAAATTTATTTGATTACGCGGTCATTATCGGATTATAATTATTTTAAAATTAATTTATAAATTTTTCTTTTTTATTATAATATCTTTTTCAGAATTATCTGAATGATATTAAATTATAGCCGAAATTTAGTACTAAATTACCTTATATAACCTAACGTCCCTTAAGTTTTTAAAGTTTAAAAAAATACCTTTATTCTTTTATATTTTTTATTAAAATGGAATCTTTTTTATATATATTCCTTTACCTTATATCGCTATTTGAAAATTTTAAACGCTGTTAATAAAACCAAAAATATATATCGTAAATTTTAAATCGAAAATAAATAAATTCTTTTAAAGATTAAACGTAATATTTATTATATTACGTTAATTTAATATTAATAAATATTTAAGGTTCGCTTTATTCCCTTTAGACATTAATTTATTTTTAAACTAATTAATTTCTTTATACTTTTTAATAACCGGTCGATCTTTTCATTACGGATTAATCGCTAAAGATTTAACTTTTTATCGTATGTTATAATTCTTTTATTAAAGCAGAAATTTACTGGAGCCTTTTTTTTAAAAAGAATTTATAATACTATTAGAGTAGTATTTAGTAAATGCTTAAGTACATTTTATAACGGATATTTTACGTATTTAATCTTTAACGTTTTCGTTTATTATTATTTAATCCGAATAAGAATTTTTACCGTTACTTTATTTCGATTTGCGGCCTGCAGTTTTTTTGGCTTAAAGGTTAAAATCTTTTCAAGATTATTTTAATTAAAGAAATTTATAAATATTACGTAAAAAGTAAAAAAGATTTTACTTTAACCTTTTTTAACATAAGTTATAAGTAATTTATAATTTAATAATCTTAAACTTTAATCGTTATCTTTTAATACTTTATCGTACTATTATTAGTTTCGGCCTTATATATTATTTAAACGGCTATTATTTAAATTCTGATAATGAAAGTTTATATTATATTTGCAAAATTAATCTAGGTTCAAACCTTATTTTCCAGGCTGAGCTAACTTTAGAAAAAATCATTAAACATATAATCCATACGATAAATATTATACCTAATATCTTCGAATATAATAACTAATTCATGGTTTTTACGGTTAAGATAGATTATATACCTTAATCCCATAAAACCTTACTCTAAAGCAGAACCTCACTCTAAAGCAGAACCTCACTCTAAAGCAGAACCTCACTCTAAAGCAGAACCTCACTCTAAAGCAGGTTAATACGTAGTTGCCGATAAGCTTCGACTCTGATGAACCTTATGCCAGCTGGCTAGTTCCGCATAGTCGTAATAAACCTTAAGGATAAACCTTAAAAATAAACCTTAAAAATAAACCTTAAAAAATAAACCTTAACGATAAACCTTAAGGGTAAACCTCAAGTACGCATAAAAAGCTGTACAAACCCTTGCCAGTTTTACGGCTTAATTATTCCCCCAACTTTTCGGATTACCTTTATCAAGACAGCTAAACATACCGCGCTATTCTAACTATACCATACCGGTAATCCGTAACGAAAAGATTTACCAAGAAATCGTCTTATTTACGATATAAAGCTTCCATAAAGTCGCCGGACGGGCCAAAACTATCGACAGCACCGTCGATTTAAAAAAACTTATTTCAAAAAAACCGAATTCGGCTTTAAATTTTCAGATACGATTTAATTTACAAAAATAACGGTAATCGATCTTTAATAATACTTATGCCGAAAAATATGGATACTATAGAAACATTATTAAAAAACTGGAAAAGAATAATAATAACGGGTTTGAAAACTTCGAAATTTAAGTTTTGGAACAATACAAAAAAATTTACAAACGATAGTTTACCCGGCTGCTCCGGATTACGAAGAACCTCCAGAATTCCGACAAGAATCGACGTGGATAAAAGCTGCGAAAGGGATAGGTTTTAGTAAAGCACAGGAATTAAGGTAGCAATCTATCATTTTATCCAATTATTTATACGGTCACGTCTTCTCGAGGGAGAATATTATATATAAGTTATTAACCTATACGATTATCGCGTTCCTTTTTCGTATATTATATTATTACTTTTATGCCATAACTTTTTATTATTTTATTATTATTCGTTTAAATTTTTTTTTTAATTTCGATTTTTATTTCAACCGTCCGCAGTATTTCTGATAAGTATTAATTAAAAGCTTATTATCGTATGCCTTACCGAATTTAATAAAGTTAGCCTATTATTTTCGTAAATTCTTTTTTAAAAAGATTTATTTTTTGATCGTTAAAAAAATACACTTTAAGATTTATTTCGTAAGGTTAGTAATATTTTTACGGAGATTTTCAGACTTCCGGTCCTTATATATATCTGTTATAAATTCCTAAATTTAGGTTTATTTACATTTGCTCGTTATTTTAAGCATACTTATTAAATAACCCGTTTAATTAGCCTTTTCGACGTGTATAATTCCTTAGCAAAATAAACTTGTCGCTTGTATCGTTTGCGTCGTTTAGCGAAACCGTTTTTTCGGGTAGAAAGTTCTGTCGGGTTTGATAGATTTAACAGATCATGGAATATCTTAATCAGGATCGAGATAATCCCATATATCAAACGCTCCCGTTCTAGATCGGAAGTCACCTTTGAAGCGATCCCAGTCCTTAGGTCCTTTATAAATAACTGAAGACGTCGACGGTACCGTCGTTATTGTTATTATTAAAATATATAAATAATTACTACTAATATACAGCCTATATCGTTTCAGCAAAAGCTGATTAATTAATAATAAATACGAATTAAGCGATTAAGACTTTTAATTATCAGCTAGCCATTAGGCCGAAAGATCATTTGGGATAAGCTTATTAAAATGTTAAGAGCAAGTTCTTATCTTGCTACTTATTTAATAATAAGTTATATACCTAGTTACGTTTAATAATAGCAAATGTTAACGGCAATTTAGGCAACTAAATTATATTATAAGCTTGTAATATTTAAACTATAAAGAATAACGAACGTATATATACTTCTTTTTATTTTTTAAAAATGGAACGTAATGAAATAAATTATTTTCGATTATTTATATATTAAATAAAAATATGCGAATAAATTATATTTTTTTCTTTATTACTTTATTAAATGTAATCGAATAATTAGATTTAAGCAGGCTCTAATTCCCATTAAAGTTAATATTTTAATAGTTCTAACCGTTTAAGGTAATTCAGATTAATTAAAGCATAATACGATTTTCCTTTTCCAGGACGTTAATTTTAAAAAATAATTTGTTTATTTTATATCGTATAATAAGTAGTTTTCCCTTTATTCCTTATTTGTTTTCAATCATTATCATATCCGTCCGAATTTTTAAAACTAAGAAACAGTAATAAATTCAGATCCGGATAGTTGTAAGAAACTTTTCCATTTTAATAATAAATTTAATAAAAGAATGCCGTATTATTCGGCTTATCATCGTATTAATCGTTTGGATTTTATCAGCGTCCAGGGTAAAGTTCGTTATAAATTTTACGTTAATAAAGAGCATACTTACTGCGACTTTAATAGTATAAATTCGTAAGTAATATCTCGGATTTTTCTAAAAAAAAACAGGATTAAATTAAACCAAAGAAGAAAACGCTGATATAATTTTTTGAAACGTTAATCCGTTTAAAACGTTTTCGTAAAATAAAATAAAATGTTACGTAAGAAAGTTATTAAATTAATTCCTCACCGGATAAAAGACTAAGGCAAAGTTAAAAAAAAAGCGGTTAGAAACCGAAACGTAAACGGTTAATTAAGTTAATCCTGTCGTCATTTTATGGTAATTCGGTAACGTGGACTGGAACGTTATATTTAATTTTTCCGACGTTATGAAAAAAAAGATTTAATAAGCGTTAGATTTCTGTAAAACCTTTTATAAGTTCCTAAGTAATTTTTAACTCTAGATAATCCTTCTGTTTAACTAGGTATTATTCTTCTTTCTTTTTAATATCTAGAATCTTTTTTTACCGTTTTGTATTTATACGTTTTCCGTTACATTCTTTTTTTATTCAGTATAAATTTAAATTATATTTGCAGTAATCTTTAATAATGAAATATGAAAAATTCGGCAAAGTTTATTTTAAGGCGTAACTTTAATTGGTAAGTCTTTTTCAAAAACTCTTTCTGCGACCTTACGTGGTTTAATATATTTAAAAGCGAAGTTTTCGTTAGGTCGTTTAATTTAGATATTTTTCGTAGCTTAGTAAGTTTTTCTTAAAAGTTAATCTTTTTACTTTTTTGGGCTTATAATATTTCTATACCTGGATATGTACGAATTTAATTTATGTTTTTTTATTTTTACGTATAATTATTTAAGTTATTTTAAAATAAGCATTAGTTTAACGCATATTAGTCCTTTTTATAAATTCTGAAAAACTTTCACTTTAAGGTTAAATTAACCTTACTTAATATTAGTTTAATATGTTTATAATAACTCTTATTCTAAGTTAATTAAGTTATTATTAATTCTCTAACTTAAATATTACATCCGTAATTCACATAATATCGTAAATAAGTTTTATATATTTAGTTAATCTTTTTTCTGCAGCCGTCCGTTTACGGTATAAAGCCGTTAGAAAACTTATAAATTAAACTCAATTGCGCTAATAAGCTCTGCGAGTGTTTTATGGTAAATATAATACTATTATTAGATACGATATCCATTAAAAATCCCTATATATTAATAAGATATCTATAAAAAACGCACGCTAGCTGTTATACGTCCGTATCATATACTACTAACTTCACTTTAATAAAGTACTGCGTACGCTGTAACCGTTTTATGGTTTTGTAAACTTTAGCATATTTATGTAACTAATATTTATATCTGTTACGTTTTAGCTTTTTTTTTTGTTAAGTCGAACATTTGGTATAGAACTTTAAGAACCTTTTTCTTTAGTTCTGGTGGTCTGCTAACAGCATCTGTTCTGCCGTTTTCTAACCTTTTTTATAGATAATAAGAAAATTAAATTCCTAACGATATTCTACGTAACAAAGTTATTAACTTAGTAGCTTTCGGGTAATAGTAAACCGGATAAAGTTCTTATACTTTATGTACATTTTAACCTAATATAAGTTTCCTTGAAGGTAATATTACAATTTTATAAAAGTGTTAACAATAATTAAAAATCCTTTATTTAAAATAACGTAATCTAATTTAATTCCCTTTAGCTTATAAAAACAAAAGATAATACGGTATAACTTGCCTTCATCGTCTTAATATCCGCCTATTACGATTAATACATAATCCGAAATATTAATTTCTAACTTTACGAAATAACTTAGATTGTATATAATTGGTACTAGGTCTTTAATAATTATTAATATCGGAAAAAGTAAAACTTGAATAAGCATAATAAAAGAATAAAAAAGAAATTATAATTCTTTAAGTTATTAAATTTTTAAAACCAAGCTATATTATTCTTTTAGTATAATAAAAAAACATTACCTTAAATCTTAATCTTACCATAACTTATTACTACTAAACGATTCAGAAATCGTCTTAATTGATAATGATTAAATGATAAATATATTGAATTTAAAATATCTTAAATATTTTAATGAATATTTTCGAATGGGTATAAAAGATCCGAAACGTTTTTATATTATCGACGGTTACAAAAATTATTATTTAATAAAATTCGAAAAATATTACGTTAATTACGATATTATTACGTTTTTTATAGCCGCGGATTCTTTATATCGGCTTTAACCCTTTAACCCTTTAATACATTTTATTTTATTATTTTAAAACGTATTTACTCGTTATCTATTAAAAACCTAATACGATATTATTATATTTATATTCTTAAAATAAATCGCTAATTTCTCTCACGTTTTTAAAGCTATTATAATAACCGATAAAATTACATTTAAAATCGAGGAAGTTAATTTTATTTTATTCGAATTTAATAACGTCTTTTTCGAATTCGAAATTTCTCTAGTTATATTTACGCTAACCGTCTCCCCGTTAATTTCCGCCGGCTTTTTTCTCCTCCCGCGAAAACTTTTAAAAGTACCCGTAAAGTAATAAATAAATGCATTACTTATAAAAATATCTGAAATTATTATAGTAGCTCGCCGATAAAAATATTTAAGTCGGTTAATTTTATAATAAAGGTTATATAATATTTTTGTATAAAGTAATTTTTTTTTTCGAAAACGAAACCTTTAATTACGCGAAATAAATTATATTTTAAATAAACGTCGGAAAATTATAAATAAACGTTTTTAAGAAAAAGGAATAGTTATTATATAAAAGAGATAAACTTTTTTAATCGAAAGAAAGGGTGTAATAATAAATGTAATAAATAACATTTGAAAATAATTATTGCAAAAGGGTTAGAATTAAGGAACGGAAATATGGCATTTGCCGCAAGCCTGGATATAAAACGCGTACTTGTGAAAATTTTATAAATACGTTTAGCGAAAAAGAATGCTATTAATTTTAGTTAATGCAAGATATTATTATTAAATTATTTAGATTAATTATTATCATGTGCTAAAATTAAGATCGTTTGCTTATATAGTTCGCCCGCTTATATAAGACGTTATAAGATTAAATTAAATAATTAAATAATGTTAATATCTGTTTTTTTAACCAGATTATAAAATATATTAACTATTAAGTATTAATATTATAAAATTTTATTATTAAAAAAAACTATATATAAAGTTATTATTAATAACTTAATTACGGCTTTGCTTTTATAATAGTTAAATATGAAAACTAAAAGCTATTTTATTTTTTATTTATTTAGGTTTAATATGCTTATTAAACGTAAAATAAATAAGCCTTTTGCTTTTAACCTTACTTTAAAACAAACATATTTAACATGTAAGTGTTACGTTACATGGCTATAATACCGCCATAGTGCTTCATAGCGTGTAGTATTATACTGGGTCTTATTAATAAGGCTTAATAAAGTCCCTATCAGTTAGCTGAACTATAACATCCGCCATGGGAATCACTTGCGACTTGTCCATAGTGTTGCTCTTTTCCTCTTTATGTTCCTTCATAACCTCAATGTTGTACCGCCTTAATAAATGCACAAGGAGCGCTTTAACTCCTTGCGCAGCGATGTATTGCCCTGGACATTTACGGCTGCCAAACCCGAAGACGGCCATATTGTATCGAAGCTGTAATAATCAAGGCAAAGTCAGCGATAATGGAGTTGCCAAAGCTGTTTTCCTTATGTTCTTTTTATTGACCACCGTCGTTCCCTGGATCACTGGGGAAAACCCCGGAGGGGGGTGGGGGTTCACTTGACGAGTGGATGGCGCTTTTGGTGGGTGAATGTGTGGAAGGTAGAGGGGGGGTAACACTATGAAATCGGGGGATTTAAATTCGTACATCTGTAGGCTTGATATTCTGGAAGCGGGATGGTCTGAAGTCCTCGCTGTCACTCCCCCAGAAAGGGTTCCGGACATTGATGGCCAACACGTCAACCAGGACCATGGTCTAATCAGATTTTCATATTTTAGTACTGAGGGCGACAATAGTTTCAAGGGAGGAGTAGGTCAGGCCGTACTTACATTCGGCTTTACCAGGATTCCTTTGAAGTTCTTAACCGACGGGGAACTTTCACCGATGTTGAAAACTATCGTCATACGAGATTTGGTCAGCGGTTCGTTCTTCTTCGTTGCATTGTGTACCGATGTAGATAAGGACATCCTTACTTGCAGGGGGCCGCAGACGTATAGTCTCCATAAAAGACCGGTGCAAATGTGTATCGCTTTTTGAAATATACTCATGCAGCGTGTCCCAGTTGGCGTCCACCTCGTCACGCAATTCCTGCTGAACCTGCTTATTGTCCGCAATAAGCGTAATGACCCAGGTTATTGCATGTACCATCACATCTAGGTTGGTCAGAATTATCTCATCCAGGCTGTGCATGAGCTGTCCCCTGAAGTCAGTCTAAATTAACCAAGGCATACTGACAAGTGACTCACGTTCTCCAATGTGACATCTCCAGCTTCGTATGCATCATAGAACAAGACCAGGGGCGTCTTGATGCCACGGGCGCGCCTTTTCTGTACCATTCGGTCATTGTACTTGCGCCACTCCGTGGTATACTCGTTGAGAAGGCTATAGGTTTTCCGATCGAACCAGCTTCCCCAACTGAAGCGATAGGGGCCCCCGATGACGGCATATGGCCACAGCGCGAGCCGCTTCTCAGCCAGGGCCCAGAGATCATCCTTCTCCGCGCTGGTCATGGCGCCATAGATCACGCTGGCAGTAACGTACAAGGGGAACTTCCTGAATCCGTTGACGATGTGAAAGCTGATTGTCTTTCCTCCTCCGCTCGTTTCAAGTCCGTCGGGATGCATGGAGGGCAGATCCTCGATGAACTTCCTGGCAGCATTCTCCGTTAGGTCGATCCGGGTAGCAGTGCCGTCGTGGCTGAACGCTGGATAAAAGATCTGGCGCTTTTGCTTCCATTCGTTACCTTCGAGGAAGCCTATACAGCGTCCAAGCAATTGGTCAAGAAACCATCCCAGGTTCGAGTGTTTGCCATGTTTTTCTCCATCCAACGAAAAGGTTCGGAGATCCTCAGGCGTTGTGATCACACTAACGCAGAAAAAATGCATCCATCAGCGAAGTGGTCGTGAAGTATGTACTCCAAGCAAGACGAGAAGGCGAGGAAGTTAACTTAAGTCAAAGACCAAATATCGGCAACAGAACCAGCTGGAAAAAGCGAAAGCAAGGAATAAAGACAGGGAGAACTTACATTTCCGGGGAAGGACCTCCCCATACGCGGTATACATCCCCATATTTCTCTCTCCATTCGTCAGACTTAGCACGTCCGTTCACGAACTTGTCGAGGATCTGGCCATTTGGAAACTGCCATTTGGGACCCGAAATGCGCCTCCCCTGGGATAAAGTACCGGACTTGAAGGTTGAAAGAACATTCTGCATCACCGTCTTCGAAGCAGGTTAGCCACGCACACGATTTGCGAAGAAGATGTATTGCAGAATGCTCGCTTCACTCGCCTCTAATATGAACAGCCCGAACCTTCGAATCACCATGTACAAGACGATGGGAAGACATGCGAGGAGGCTGTTTCTCACTGGAAAGCCTTGGAGAAGCTCCATGGCGTATCTGAACCAATCCAGGAACAATTTTTTGGAACCAAGCCGAAATGAGAGCAAGTGTTCCGGCAGATACACCAAGAAGTGCTTCACCCTACGTACTTATCCAGATTAAAAAAATATAATATAATTCACAAAGCCCCTTTAGGGCCCGTCAGGGGACCGTGGACGTAGAATACGTTGGAAGGACGGAGCGAGGCGTGCTTATCTCTCGGCGATTTTTCGAACAGCACCTCAGTACATGTATGTAATAAAGGCCGAGAGGGCTTTAGAGCTTTAATTGCACACCACAATGTTCGCGCGATAGTACCCGGATTAGCGATATCCAATTATGGATCTGAGGTCTGGCTCTGTAGTGATCTCCTAATAAATGAAGATTTAGCATCAAGGCATTCATGTTTTTGCACATCTAGCTGGAGGCGTATTGACGCGGTTTAACTCTACGCGGCGAGTATTGCTTGTACTATGATCGGCGGTTAAACCCGGTGCTTACACATTTGCATTGCTTAATAAGGAAATGCAAAGGCGAAAGGATGGGGAGGCATAATAACGGACTTAACACGTGCGCATATCGAAGATCGTTGTTACCGCGATTAGCCATGAAAACGAGGCTTTGCTACGCAGGGTTCAAATCAAATGTAGTAATTGATATGGCGAGCAGAAGGTGAACGTCTGCTAGGAGCGACGATTTATCTAGTGTAGTAGATGTGGAGCTGGTGTGATTACCTACCTAACCAAAAGGCTACAATACGGATAGCTTGCTATGCTATCATAATCGTAGCGAATTAAACCGATAGTTTTGAATTGTTTCCGTATATACGATTAGCTATAACTTCGATATTATAAAATCAGTATTTTATCTAACAGCTTAGCTACTTGACTAATTATTAAAGTTAAATTATATGAGATTTGCTATTTCTGCAGTGAACCTTTTGCTATTTCTATAATGGCCCCACTTCCACCTGGCATACACCTAGCACACCTACTGTCAGCTAGCAGGGGTGCGCTAGCACTCCATATACGGAAAAGCTCCCTCTGACCGGACCATATATGTTCCGTGGACAGATTACATTAAAGTGCAGTGTGCGTTTTAAAGCGCCTATAACTAGTTATATAATATAACATTATTAATAACCCTTATATTTAATAATTAAAAGTTTTATTCGCTTAATTTGTATTATTATTAATTAATTAATTATTATTAAAACGATATAAGTTATATATTAATAATAATTATTTATATCTTTTATTAATTATAATAATAACTATACCGATAACGTTTATAATTATTTATATTGGTTTTAAAAACTGTAATAAATTTAATAACGAATTTTAAACTAAAGTTAAAAAATATAATTTATGGAAATATATTAACCTTAATTAAAATTTTCCATAATTTATTAAACTTATGCCGCCCGATATAATTACCTATTTAAAAAAATAATTTTGCCAATTAACGCGGAAAATTAATTTATTTTCCGAAAATATTATATAAATTAAAAAAATTAATTAAACGGGTTATCCGATAAATAGCTTTAAAATAACGACCGAAAGCAGATAAATTTATAACCAAAATTTTATAACTTATATTTACTTAAACTAAAAATATAAATTTTTCTGAAAAAATTTTAACGAATTTATAAAATAAATTTTGGATAATATTTTTTTATTTATTAAGTAAATTTATTTAAATTTAAACGACGATTTTAAAAACTAATACGATAAATTATAAAAAACTAAAAGAATTTACGATAATTAATTATTTATAAATATTAAACGTAAATACGAAAAATGGTTAAAATAAATCCCGAAAATTATGAAAAAGTTTAATAAATAAATAATAAAATAATAAAAAATTATAACATAAAGTTAAGGTTACGGAATTTCCGAAACGATTATATTAATTATTTAAATAAATTAATTATATATAATAATATTACCGATTATATTTAATTAATCGAACTTATTTATATTTTGTAAATAAAATAAAATCGAAAAAAAGAACGATTAATTATTTAAAGGTTAAAATTAACCTTTTAAACCATTAAATTATGACGAATTTAAAATAATTAATAATAAATATTAAAGTAATATTTCCGACCTTTTATAAAACCTTAATAAACTTTTCCGGATAAAACGATTTTAATCAAAAAAGATTAAGGATATTAATAATTCATTACGTAATAAAATCTTTTAAAAAAAGCCAAAACGAAATAATTATAAATAGTTTTAAATAAACCGAAATAATAATAATAAATAAAAATATTTAAAGTTAAATATATAAAGAATTCGGTATAATACGTACTTAAATTCTAGATATAAAATATTTTAATATTATTACGCGTTTTTTAATAAAGTTTTAATAAAATTTAAGCCAAATAAGAAAATTTCGGTATTAATCCAGAAGCGGATTATTTTCGATTAATTCTTTAAAAGAAAATTAACTGTTTATTAAAGATTATAAAAAAATTTATTATTTAAAAAATAAATTAACTTTTAAAAGGAATAAAATAAATTTTAACGTAATTTTTAATTTTTAATTAACATAATACGATAAATATTACGTTTTATTTCTTAAGAAATTTATTTATTCTGGATTTAAAGTTTATGATATATATTTTTAATTTTATTAATAGGTTTTTAAATTATAAGACGACGATTTAAAATAACGGAATATACGTAAAAAAAGTTTCGTTCCGATTCATAAATACGGCAAAATAAAGGTATTATTTTAAAACCCTATAGGCCCGAAAATATTACGTTTATATAACGTAACTTATTACGAAAACTTCGCGTATAATTTAATATCCTTTCGGTAATTCCGGAAAAAAAAATTTAATAAAATAACCGGAAAAATAATAATTTTATTCGAAATAAGTTTAATTAAGTAATTATTATGTTAATAAATAAGTTTAATTAATTTATTATTAAAAATATTAACGTAATAATTACTTATATAAACTTTTGTATTTTATAAATAAAACGTTAATTCGTATATAACAAGATTACCGCAAACCGGTAACGGTACGATATGGTACCTAAAATTAGGATATTTAAGGCCCGAAATAATCGTTTAGTTATAGTTCTATATAAGGGAATCCGTTTAAAGGGTTTTATAATAATTAAATACTAAATATATAATAAAACGAAGGCTAAAAGGTAAATATGCCGAAAGCCGAAAAAGGAAACTTTCTGATTAAAATAACAAATCGTTATTAATTTTATAAATTTCGAAAAAAACTTTAAAAGATATAAATAAGTTATATTTACGATTAATAAATATTTAGGTTTTATTTAAAATATTTACCTTAAAAATTAAAAGTAAAATATATTAATTACGATATTCCGATACTTTTTAAAGGTTTTAAAAAACTAGGATAAAATTTATCCATAAATATTCGAATACGAGAACGAAATCTTAAAAAAATATTAATTTCGAAATATCTTTTAATCGTTTTTTTTAATATTAAATTTAAGCCTTTAATATTATATATATAGGCCCAGAACGGGCATATAAAACGTTTAAGGGGTATAATTAAAAAAAAGGATTACGATACGAAATAACGTTAAATTACTTTTGTTTTTAATCGTATATATCCTTAAAGTATTAATATATTTATTGAATCATATCCTTAAATACGTTTTTTTTAATGAAACTTATACGAAGTTTAATATATATATTTGGCGTATAAAAATGGCGTTATAATACTTAATCGGAAACCTTAATAAGCTTATTTATAAATATACGGTTATATAATTTACGTTATAAGTATTATTATTATTATAAAAAAAAGCAAAAGTTTTAAAATTTAAATTTAAAATATGGATTAATTTTTTTATCGGTTACCGATTTACGAATATTTACGAGATCTGGAACCCGTTAATTAATAAGGTTATTATTATTCGAAATATATAATTTAACGAAAAAGGTATTTTTTTAAGTAATATTAAAAATTTAAAGGACGATTTTTTTTACGTTACGGAAAATAAATTACGTAAGTTATTCCGATAGGTAAAATTACTTAATTAAACTTATACTTATTTTATATATATATATATAAAAGGAAAATAAAAACCTAAACGGAATAATTTAGTTACCGGTTAGATAAAAGGGGTAGTTCCAAAATGGTATAGGCGTACGAAACGTACGGAATGGGAAAAAATAAGCTTATTCGTATAGGATTAATTACCTTTATATAACCGCTATATTCGAACTATTTCCGTTTTTTGGCTTATTATTTTTATTAACGTTTACTTTAATAATTATTACGATTAACGCGTCAACGGAAAAAAATAAAAAATGGCCCTAAATTTTTGTTATTTTGTTTAACTTAAAATAACGGTAAAAACCGAAAGTATTTTACGGGTTATAAACGTAAATTTCCCGTACGTTCCGTATGAAAAGGATAGTTATCGGTACGATTATAGGGTATAAAAAGCCGCATTTAACGTAAAATAATTAGTTTATTTTATTAATACGATCGATAATCGGCCGGTAAATTATGGAAGTTTAAGAAAAGTAATTACCCGAAATACGCGTTATTTTAATGGGAAAAATTTAATATAAAAAAATTTAATATAATCCTTAAGTTATAAAACCGGATATAGAGGCGTAATTTGCCGTTACCGCCACGAAGCTATAAAAAGTTAATTATATATCCGATAAAAAAATTATTCTGGAAAACCGAAAATATTTATTTATAAAATTATAAAAAGATATAATTTTAGAAAGCTGTTAATTAGATTTTTGTTAAAAGGAAATAAGTTTTAGGATGTATATAGGTATATATTTATAAATTTGATAAGTATAATAAGTTATAAAAATATCAAATGCGTTTCGTTATACGAAATAATTAAGAATTTAAAAATTTTTATAATAATATATATATATTTATTTAAACTAAAAAGTTATTTTAAACTTTGATTATTATTATGGCTAGGTTTAATTTAAAGCTTAAATAATATAACGTTATAAACGTTTTCGTTAACGTAAATTTATTTTATTAAGTATTTATAAAAGTGCCTTTAGGTTACCTATAACGTAATAAAAAAATTTTAATTAAAAAGGTATTATATAGATTAAGGGAATTATTTTTATTATGGTAAAAGGAATTTATTAGGATATTTAAAAAGTTAGGATTTAACTTTATTTTTTACGAATTTCGTTACTTTATTTATTAAGGGGTATTTTTTTTTATATAAATAATATCGTTACGGTTTACCCTTAAAAAAATTAAAGTTTCGTTAATTAATTAATTTAATAAATATGGTAACGGTATATTTTTATAAGGGGTAAAAACTTATAATAATTTTTCGGTATCGAAATAATTAAATATAAATTTACTAAAAGAATTTAATTATTTTAATCCGATTTTATAAAAAAGTTAAATTAATTTAATTTATAAAAAATGGTTAAATAATTTTTTAAATATGTTAATAACGGACGTTAAATTATTACCGAATTTTAATTTAATTTATTTAAGTTTTATTAATAAATATTAAAAAGAATCGGTTTTATTTTAAACGTAAAACTTAATATGCGATTTAATATAATTTTTATAGTATTTAAAATTTGTCCGATTTTAATTTAAATCCTAGTAACGTATATTATAAAGTTATTAATCGAATTATTTTATACTTAATTAGAACTAAAATGTTAACGTTATAATTCGGAAATAAGGATTTATTAGATATTTAAAACGAATTTTTTTTGCGGATAATACGATTAATCGAAAAAGTTTTTAAGTTTACGTTATAAAATTATTTAAAGAAATAATAAAATAGTAAGCGAATAATTAAGATATAGTAGTTATTTCTATAACCGAAACGGAATTATTATTTTTTGCGTAAGTTACAAAAAAAGTTTTATTTTATTTTTAATTAATTAAAAAATTAAGAATCGGCCTAAATATAAAACCTTTAAATATATAATATAATAATTAATAAATTATACTGCTTCTTAACGCTAACGTTACCTTTTTATAAATAAAATTACGGTACGTAAATATATATAATTATTAATTTCGAAAAACCGTAAAAGAAAATATAATTAGGGTAAAATATACGCTTACGGGCGATATATTAGTTAATAAATTAATAAAAGCTATATTACGCAAATTTTTAAGGTATTTTAAAAAGTAATTAAAATTAATGGATATTATAAAAGTTTTAGAGCAGTAAAAGAAAATTTTAAAAGTTATTTTAAATAAGGAATTGGTTAATTAAAAGGATTTAATCGCCGGAGGAAAGGTAAAATGGATAATTACGGCTTTAGGGAATAATAAAGGGTAACAGTTAATACCGTAACTACGTTAAAGCGTTAAGGGGGTGTGTTAGCTAGCAGGGGTGCGTTAGCACTTTATATACGGAAAAGCTCCTTTTAATCGGCCATATATGTTCCGTGGACATATTATATTAAAATGTAGTGCGCGTTTTAAAGCGCCTGTGACGGCAGCCTTAAGATCAAACCGTGAGACTGGCAACCGTTATATGAAGCTGACAGCTGCCATATAATTAGCCACCTGCCGTATAAAAAGTGGGGACATTTGTAAATTTTTACGTATTTTACGGCTTTACGTTTTTTTCCTTCTTTTCTTTTTTTTAGTTTAAAATTTTCGTTTATAACGTTAATAAACTAGTTATTATATTATATTAATATTAGCCGTAATATTATTTTAAACTTATTTTTTTCTTTGCTAATTTAACGATTAATAAATAAGATACCATATTTTTTTTACGTCGATACGTTACGACGAAAAATAACGCGTTCCAAACTAGACCCAAAACCTAGATTAATTAGCATTAAAATTAAATGTTTGTTAAGAAAAATTATCCATTAACTAATTAACGTTCGGAACGATTTAAATTAATTAAAGGTAAAATCGAAAATATAAAAAACGACAAATATTTTAAAAAAAGGCAAAAAATCACGTACCGAAAAACGAAACCGAATCTTTAAAAATAAAAGGTTTACTAAACCAAAACCTAAACCATAATTACTTAAAAACCGATTCCGATAAATAGCTAATGGACGAAATGGCTAACGATAACCAAAACGTTTAAGGAAAGCTTTAAAAATTCCGTAACGAAATCGTTCGTTTTCGGGCTATATAAAGCTATTATTCCCTTACCCTTTCCGATAACGTTAACCGCCCTTACCGGAAAAACATAATTAATAACGCTTTCGGTAATACCAGTACGTTTCGTCCTACCGGTATAATAATATGGCCCATTTTTTCCAAGTTTATAGGAAATAATAATGCAAATTTTAATTATAACCGAAGAAAAAAAGCTTATATTAACGACCCAATTAAATTTAACGGTAACAAAACCAAATTTAACGTTTAAATCCGTAAAATTACAAATAAATTCGAAATAAACGAACCGACTTTTCGGAACGAAAAAATTTACATAATTTATTTAATAAGCTTTTTTTTAAAAAAAAACCGAATAAGTAATTAAGATTTATTACCGATTAACTATACGACCTTTTTTTTACGTAACCGAAATAATTTAGGTACTGGAATTATCATATTACGATCCGAATTAAGTTTCCATTGCCAAAAAAACCTTCCGTATTTTTTTAAAACCCGGTAAAAATTAAAATATTTACGATTTTATTTTTAATTTTAACCTTTTCGTTTAAAAGGTTAAAATCGCCGAGGATAACTAAAAGCAAATTTTATAAGAATATATTCCTTTAAACTTTAATTTACGTTTTCTTAAAAATAATTACGATTTTAACGTTATTTAGGAAAGGTTTTATAACCGCGTCGTAATAATTACTTATAATAACCAGCTCGTTTACGAAAAACGCCAGCAAAAATATAAGCCCCGATTATATGACCCTAATTACGATAAACCGAAAGATAAAAATAAAAAATTTTATTCGAATAGTAATCCCGGCAAATCGAAAATTTCGGATAATACCGGCAAACGTTTATCGAAAATTAAAAAAAAAGTCCATTAAAAAGCCGATATATATTTTAATTATAACAAAACGGAACATAAGGTTAACGATTACCTTAATAAGAAAAAAAAAGTTATTACGGTAAAAATAATGGAAAGTTTATTTAGTTTTAATAAATCGGAAAAAAAGTAGGACCGTCGGAAAATTTTTTAATAATTTTTTTATATTAATAATAACGGAAATAAATAACTTTAAAAAATACAAAACTTTTATTAAAATTACTTAAATCTAAATAAATAAGATTAGCTTATGTATTACCGTTTTATATAATACCGGAATATAAATCTATTTTTTCGTTAAATTTTTTTTTTGTTAAATAAACAAAAAAAAACGGTTATAAGTTTGTATTATCCGGCTGAAAAAATTAATTTAGTTATAAAATTACCGGAAATAACTTACCGGCTAAATAAAAACTCAAATAATTATAATATTCGAAATTAACGGATAACGTTTTTCCGATTAAATTTTCCAAATTATAAATACCGGATACGATATTTACGTTAGTTTTAATTAAATAACAAAGTATGGTTTATTATTAAACTATAAAAATAAAAGTATTATTTGGTTTAATAATTTTTTAATTTTAGCCAAATTTTTACCGGTAATTAAGTTTTTAGCCCGATATTTACTAGACGGGCACGTCGACCCTAAGGTTTAAAAAAACGTTAACTGCCGTAATCGCGTTATAAAAAAAAGCTAATAAATAATATTAAATTTTTCGACGTTTATGAAAAAAATCCGAAAACGATTTTATTTTAATTAAGCCGATTATTTCCGTTATAAAAATTATTAAAAATAACGTAATTATCGCTTCGTTAATAAATAAATTAGAAATTAATTTCCGTACGGAACGATAAATGAAGTTTCCGTTATTTTAAAAAGTTATTTTTTTTTAAAAATAAAAAATCGAACGTTATAACGTTAACCGTTTTGTAAAAATGGAAGATATATAACCGTAAAAAAATCCATTTTCTGAAGATAAAAATTTAAAATACATAAAACGAATCCGGAAATTTTTACCGAAACTTTTCGTTTATTTAAAAAAGTTTTTTTTTTAAAAAAAGAAGTTAATATTTTCCTAAAATTCCGATCCGGTTATAACGTAATTTTAGAATTCGGCCGGCCGATACCCGTTTTAAAATCTTTAATTTACCGGATGTTTATTTAATACTTTCCGTTAAAAAAGAAGTAATATATAAATTATTAAAAATGGATTTTATCGAATTATATATATAAAAAAATGCCGTTTTAATCCTGTTTGTTTTAAAATCTTATTTGTCGGAATGCCGGTTTTATATCGATTACCGTTAAAAAATTATTTTATTTAAATTTTTTTATTTAACGGTATTATATTTAATTATCGAAGCGTTAAACGTTTTGTTAAAATTAATATTATTTAAACGTTTTATAAATTTTATATTATTATTAAATCGGAATATTTAATAATATTTAAAATCCGTTAAAAAATATTTTTACTTAAGCTTAAAATAAGCTTTATTTGGTAATAATCGTTTATTAATACCTAATTACATAAATTTTTTAATTATTACGTAAGCGTTTATATCGATAACGTCTTACTTTATTCCGGCCTTAAAAAAATATTAAAAATATTACGAAAAAGTTATTTACCGGTTATATAAAGTTAATTTTTAAAACAATATTAAAAAATTCCGGTTTAACGTTAAAAAAATAAATTATTTCGGCGTTATTATAAAAGGTAATATAAATATTTTTATTAATTTAACCAAAATTAAGGTAATTTAAAAATAAAAATTCGAAAATTTTAATAACCGTACCGTAATTTATTTATTTATAAGTTTTTATTATTACGTATAAATATTTTATTATTATAAAAACGGTATAACCGAATTCTTAAACCGTTTATTAAAAAAAATTCTTTTTTTTCGTAATAAAATCCGAATAAAAACGAACCTTTAAGGAAATAAAAAGGTTCGTTTGCGAAATTTTAAAAAAGAAATTTCGATTTAATTAATTAATAAACATAAAAATAAACGTATTCCGTAACGTAACCGGAAATATTATTCGGTAATAATAAGATAATAATAAATAAAAAATTAATAGGATATTTTTCAAAAATTATGACTTTAATAAAAAAGGCATATTTTATTTAAGACCGAAAGTTATTTATTATAATCCAAATTTTCGAATATTATTATCTTAAATTTTAAGGATAAAAATTTTTTGTTATTATTAATTATTAAACTCTATTATATTTTGCAAATAAACGTATTTTTTTATACGTTAAATTCGATAAGTTAAATTTTTTTTTTAATTTCGATATTACTTTTTAATTTCGACTTGGTAAAAAACATATTGCCGTAAATATTTTATCGCGAAAAACGGTTAATTTACTTACCGTTAAAACCCGAAAAAAAGGAAAAAAATTAAACTTAATTTTATTAAAACGATTAGATTTTTTTATTATTATTATTAACGAAATATCGATTAAGGTCCGAATCGAAAATATCCCATAAGGTACCGATTTAATCGATTTTATCCGTCGCGAAAATAAAGCGCAAAATTTAGGTTAAAAAAATAACAAATTAATAATACCTGAAAAAATAATTAACGGCCGCATTTTTTTCTGTACCGTATTTATCCGTAAAATTTATATATTTAAAATATTCGTATATTTTGGTTAAAATAAAATAATTAAAATATTAATACGAAAATATATTTAGTTCCAACTTAAATAAAATGTTCGATAATATATCCGGAATTATTACGATTACTGTCGGAATAAAACGTTTCGAAAAAAAATCCCGGAATTTTTTTATTTTTTTTTATTCCAAATAATATTTAAAATTATATCGTTATCGACGGAAAGAATATACCGAAAAACAGTTACGGTTATAATTATATATAAACGTTTATTAATAAATTTAATAAAATTATAATAATCTTATTAGGTAAAAAAATTAACATTATTAAAACCTTAATTAATCGATATTACCGATACTTATATCGTTTCCTTAAAATATTCGTTATTTAAATTAATAATAATATAAAATAATTTATTTTTTATTTTTTGGTTAAATTAAACGAATTTACCGGTATAAAATATCGTTACGGGAACGTTTTATATCCATAAATTTAAAAAACGGTTAAATTTATAAATTAAAAATTAAATTAACGTTTATATTTTTATATTAATAAATATTAAAACGATTAAAACGTATATATACCAGTATTAAATTTTACGCATAATTTATTATATTATTCGTTAATTAATATAATTCCGTTAAAAGTTATATTAAGTAAAAATATCCGGAACCCGTTTTCGTTAAATTTAAATAGGGCAAAAATAAAAACCGAATTATTTTAACAGATCTTAATAATTATTAAATAAATTAAAAACGTTTAAACGTTTATAAAAAAAACCGTATTAAAAACGTAAAAATATTAAACGGTATAAGTTAATAAAAAACGTTATTTAACCGATTTTAAAATTAACGATAAAATTTTTTTCCGTAAAAAAAAATTCGCGATATAAATATTAATTACTTATTTAAATTCGTAATAAATAAAATTTAAAAGAATTTAAAAAAAAACTAAATATAATTTCGTTTTTAATTTATTACCGAATTATAAAATAATTAATATATTTTACGCCGATCGGTTACGTAAAGCCGATAACGATCCGTCACTTTAATAAATCCAAATATTACCGTTACTTAAAAGATTTAACGGTAAATTAAAGTTCGAAATAAAATAAATCGAATAATTAAAATTTAACGGACGCCATAAAAAATTATAATATTAGGCCAAATAAAAAAGTTATAATCCCGACGAAATATGGTATTCCGTAATTAACTTTAAAAACGTTCCGATCGTAATAAAACGATTCCATACGGAATATTTTAAAATATTTGGATTACCAGTCCGTTTATAAAAATAAATTTACGTAACGGCTGCCGACGAAATTAACGAAAATTACTTTAATAATAATAAGGCCGTAAAGGTAAAAATTAGATTAATAAGGAAAAAACGGCATTTATAACTAATAGAAATTTGTATATTTTTTCTAATCGTATATAAACTTTTAAAAAGGGGTAATATAACGGCAACCTTACGATTAAACCGTAAAACTGGTAACCGTTATATAAAGCTGATAGCTGCCACATAATTAGCCACCTTCCACATAGAGAATGGGGACATTTATAGATCTTTACGTACTTTATGGCTTTACGTTTCTTTCCTTTTTTTCTTTTTTTCAGCTTAAAATTTTCGTTCATAGCGCTAATAAACTAGCTATCATGCTATATCAATGCTGGCCGTAACAACGCCTGCAACTAGTTATGCAATGCAATATCACTGATGACCCCTAAATCTGACACCTATCCGTTCGCACCTAATTTTCCCTCAAAAACCCCCTTATACAAAACACCCCTATTTTTAATTAATTTATCAAAATATACCCTTATTAACAAAACTTATAATAAACTTCAGCTATATTATAATAATATTTCCTAAAACTAACGCATTTTATAACGTTATAATACCTTTACAACCTTATATAATAATTAATTATCGTTAATTAGGTTAATCGTATTAACTATAACCGAGTTGGGTACCTATACGCCTAGCTTTAGCTTTAAATAACCTGTTACATATAAAAACGGTCCGCAGCAGTAATGAATTCTTACTAACGGCATTTAAGGTCTAGTATAACCGTAACGGTTAATGTTATCGCCATCCTAAATGCTATAAATAACGCGGGCGCCGATAAAATTAAAAATACTGTTAACGGTATTATTATTATTTTTATTACTACGAAACTTTAAAAATATTAAAGACAATTAAAAAGTTATAATTATATCTGCATATAATTCTGCCCAGGTGGCGGCGGTATAGCAGGTGGTGGCAGGTATAAAAAGTGGGACCACTGCAGAAATAGCAATAGGTTCACTGCAGAAATAGCAAATCTTAATTATAATAGCTATATTAATAGCTATATTAAACAAATTTAAGTAATAAGGTTTATATTATTTACTGTCAGCAGTTACAGTGATCAAATGCAGGAATCTGTCAGCTAGCAGGGGTTGCGCTAGCACTCCATATACGGAAAGGCTTCCTCTGATCGGATTATATATATTCCGTAAACAGATTACATTAAAGTGTAATGCGCGTTTTAAAGCGCCTATAACTAATTATGCAATGTAACATAATTAATAACCCTTATATCTGATAATTCAAAATTTTATTTGCTTAATTTACGTTATTATTAATTAAATAATTATTATAAAGACGATATAAGTTATATATTAATAATAATTATTTATATCGTTTATTAACTATAATAATAACCATATCGATAACGACCGCAGTTACTTATAATAACCTTAAGAAGTAAAATAAATTTAAGATGAAATTTAAAATTAAATTTAAAAAATATAATTTATAAAAACATATTAACCTTAGTTAAAACTTTTTATAATTTATTAAAGTTATACTATTTAATATAACCTTTATTTAAAAATACGAATTTATTAATTAACGTAAATAATTAATGTATTTTCCTAGAAAACTATATAAATCGAAAAGATTAATTAAACGGATTATTCGATAAATACTTTCGAAATAACGACCGAAGGTAAATAAATTTATAATTAACATTTTACGACTTATACTTACATAAATCGAAAATATAAAATTGTTCGAAAAAGTTTTAACGAAGTTAGAAAATAAGTTTTACGTAATATTTCTTTTTTATTAAACAGATTTATTTAAGCTTAAATAACGATTTTAAGGGTTAATATATTAAATAATAATAATTTGGGAAAGTTTACGATAATCGATTATTTATAAATATTAAACGCGGATACGAAAAATAATTAAAGTAAATTCCGAAAATTATTAAAGAATTGGATAAATAAATAATAAGATAAGAAAAAATATGGCTTAAAATTAATATTACGGGATCCCCGAAATAATAATGCCGATTACTTAAACGAATTAATTATATATAATAGTAATACCGATTATACTTAATTAGTCGAATTTATTTGTACTTTGTAAGAAAAATAAAATCGAAAAAAAAGATTAATGATTTACAGATTAAACCTAATATTATAAATTAGTAAATTATCATAAATTTATATTATTTAAAAAAAAACGTTAAAATAACGTTTTTAACCTTTAACCGGGCTTTTATAAACTTTTTAAATTTAAACGATTTTAATTAAAAATACGTTAAAAATATTAATCATTAATTACGTAATAAAACTTATAAAACAGGTCGAAACGTGATAATCGTAAAAGATTTTTAACGAATCGTAATACTAACAAACGAAAACGTTAAAAGTTAGATATATAAAGTACACGTTATAAAGTTTACTTAAACTTATATTTTAAATTATTTTAATGCTTTTATATATTTCTTAAAAAAGCCTTAAAAATTTCCCCTTTAATTAAACGATAGTAATATTAGTTTAAAAGCATAATGTTACCGATTAATCCTTAAAGGAAAATATTGATCGTTTATTAAAACCCAGAAAAAAAAATTAATAATTAAAAGGAATTTTAATTTTTAAAAAAGTAAAATAAATTTAACGTACTTTTTAATTTTTGATTAAAATAATACGATAAATATCGCGTTTTATCTTTAAAAAAATTTGTTTATTTTAGATTTAAAGTTTACGTTATATATTTTTTACCTTATTAATAAGTTGTTAAACTATAAAACGTTAATTTAAGGCGACGGAATATACGTAAGAAAAGATTTCATCCCGATTAATAAATACGGAAAAATAAACGTATTATTTTAAAGCCTTAAAAGGCTAAAAACGTTACGTTTATATAACGTAATTTATTATAAGTATTTTGCGTATAATTTAATATCCTTTCGGTAATCCGGAAGAAGAAATATAAATAAAATAAACGGAAAAATAATATTTTTATTCGCAATAAGTTTAATAAAATAATTATTACGTTAATAAATAAATATAATTAATTCGTTATAAAAGGTATTAACTTGATAATATTATATGGAATCTTAATTACTTCTAAACGAAACGTTAATTTATATATAACGAAACTATCGTAAACTAGTAACGGTACGATATAGCACCTAACATTAAAATATTTAAGGCCCGAAATAATCTTTTAGTTATAATTTTATAGAAAAAAGTCCGCTTAAAAAATCCAATGATAATCAAATATTAAATATATAACAAGGTAAAGATTAATAAGTAAATATACCGAAAGCTGAAAAAAACGTTCCGATTAAAATAACAAATCGTTATCGATTTTATAAATTTCTAAAATAAAACTTAAAAAATATAAATACGTTAGATTTATAACCGATAAGTATCTAAGTTTTAAAATATTTATTTTAAAAATCGAAATCAAAATCTATTAATTATAATATTCTGATATTTTTTAAAGGTTTTGAAAAATTAAGATAAAGTTTTTCTATAAATATTTAAATACGGCAACAAAATTTTAAAAAATTATTAAATTCGAAATATACTTTAATTGCTTTTTATAATATTAAACTTAAACTTTTAATACAGCATACCTAAACCCAAAATGGGGGTATAAAGTATTTAAAGAATATAATCTTTAAAAAAAGCGATTATGATACGAAATAACGTTAAATTATTTTCGTTTCTATTCGTATACATCCTTAAAGCAATAATATATTTATATAACCGTACCCTTAAATACGCTTTTCTTGAACAAAGCCCAGACGAAATTTATTATATTTAAATAGCGTATAAAAACGGTATTATAATACCTTATCGGAAACTTTAATAAGTTAACTTAGGAATATATAACTATATAACTTACGTTATAATTATTAATGTTATAAAAAGAATTCTAAAAATTAAATTCTAAAATATATATTAGTTTTTTCGTCGGTTATCGAGTTACGAATAATTATAAAATTTAAAACCCATTAATTAATAAGGTTATTATTATTTAAAATTAATAATTTAACGAAAGAATTACTGTTTTAAATAATATTAAAAACTTAAAAAATAACCTTTTTATATTACGGAAAACGAACTATATAAATTATTTATTTAAGCCCATAATTACTTTGTATATATAAAGAGAAAGAGAAATTTAAACAGAATAATTCAGCTTCCTGTTAAATAAAAGGGATAATTTTAAAATAATATAAACATTTAAAAAAGCGTACGGGATAGTAAAAGTGAACTTATTCGTTTAAAATTAATTACCTTTATACGACTATTATACTGGAACTATTTCCGTCCCTTAAACAATTATTTTTATTAAAGTTTACATTAATAATTATTACAATTATTACACCGGCGAAAATTTGAAAAAATATAACGAACCTGTTATATATCTACCTAGAGGTATGAACAATATCCGAAATAAAGGCCTTAATTTGTAGGTAAATAATAACGTAATAAATAGATTGTTCATTAAAAAGATTTGCAGATTCTTCTCTTAGTCGGAAAACGATACCTTTTATTAAAAACTTAAATTAATAACTAAAAACGAAACTAAAATGGGTATTACTTACAAAAAAACCCGATAGGTATATATCTGTCCTAAATTTAATAGCTGTATCGTAAATTTATGTAATCTATATAATCTGGTAGATTACCTAAATTACTTAAATTACCTGAACCTTGGCGGGAAAAGCCAAACTTTCCTTAACCGAAATTTAACCGTACGGGACCCGTACTAGGTTTTAAAGCCTGGTTATTCTTAAGGACAGAAACTCTTATTCCTATACTATAATATTATTTCCCCTTTTTAAAAATCTTTATCCCAAAGATAAAAACCGTAAATATCTTTTTCGTTTTATTAGGAAAATTTCTTAAGCTTCTTTAATTAATTTCATTATAACAGGTCGCGTTTGAAAAAAAAAAGCCGCGCTTAAACCAACATAGCTTTCGTATTAATTACGCAAAATCTATTACAAAGTTCGGTTCTAAAGTTATTTTTTGCTCGAATTATATTCACTTTAAAAACCCCGAATATTTTGACGTAATAAATATTACAAGTTATAATTATTATACTTGTTATCAACGCCTAGTATATAACGTATAAAAAATAAACTTTTTAATGAAAATTTAAGAAAATATAACCGATTACAAAAAAATAACGTAAGATGAAAAACGTTTTAACCGTTTTATTTAGGCGTCTAAAACGATTACGTTTTTAATAGGACGTTTAAAAAAAAAAGTCATTACCATTTTAAAGAAAAGATATAAAGGGAACTAACAGGAAAAATATGAGAGGATAAAAAAGAAATAACGTCGCATAAAAACGGAACAAGCGTAACTTGCTTCTAAAATAAACGCCGTAATAAAGGCGTTTACTTCCTTCGACTGGAACGTTACAGGTTTAAATTTAAATAAAAGGCCGTTATAGCTTACGACCTTGGCCACATTAAGGATAGCCGGTCAGGGTTCTGCCGGTAAAACCTCTTAACCAAATTCATCGTATTCGTTAAATATTTAAGTAATTCCTATATATTATTTTCAAGTGGGCAATATATCCATTTAACCAGATATTAAATCTTGTTTTTAACCATTTTAAAGTTTAGTATCTTGTCGACTTCGTATTCGTTATCGTTTCTCTCGATTTCAAAATTCTTTTTAAACGGAACGTGTTTTAGGGCTAGTTTTAGTAGGGAAATATAAAATATAAGATATATTTTTATGGTTTTAAGTAATAATAATTTGTAATTAATTTTTAAAATAACTTTTTTTATTTTAAATAAATTAAGTTTCTTAAAATTAAGTTTATCTTCAAACCTTTTCGTTTTGATTTATAAAATATTTAATATTACGTTTTATTTTTAACGTAACTGATAAATATTCCTTTTTCTTTTTTTTGCTAAAATTAAATTTTTTAACCTTTTTCTTATTATAATATTAGGCCTTTTTTTGTTACAAAAATTGCGACTTTATTTAAAGTCGGGCTTATATTATCTTAATTTCTGTTATTATTATTTTTATTTGTAAGGTTATCGTAATAATAATTAATACCTTATATATTAATTATTCTGGTCGTTAAATTACAGCTTTATATCTATATATAGCCATATCAGGTAATATACCCATGTTTTCATTAGCAGACGTATTATAAGCTATTTATTGAAATAATAAAAATTTAACCTCATTATTTTATTTATAATTAATGTAATTTCGAAAATATTATTTTAAGGTTTAATTAAATCGTTCCTTTTAATTATTTATCTAGAAATAATTAATTATTAAAAATAAGCTTAATACGAATCTACCTAACAAAGCTAATCCCAATTTAAATATAAAGAGTTTATTTCAGTTAAAAATAAATTTTTTAATATTTTTGTTGCGGTCGGGGTCCCGTGACACACCTCCAGTATATATGCAGCTGTACGCACCAGAATGATTGCCACAATTGCGATCATTCCACCAATCTTTTGCTAATGCCCCGGTGGTGTAACGGTAATGGTGCTAGCCGTAACAATTTTATACTTGTTGAAGGAATATCGAATAAAGGCGTAAGTTAGTTATTCTACCGTTACGGTTCCTTTAAAAGATAAAAAGTATCCGTATTTAATAAATCTGTTAACAATTACTTATATTCCATTATACTCGATTTTAGTAACTAGATTTTTCGATATAAAACAATTAATAATAAAATCTTAAATTATAATATTTTATTGTAACGAACCTGTTATACATCCACCTGGAGGTATAAGCAGTATCCGAAATGGGGGTTCTTAATTTGCAGGTAATAATAGCATAATGAATAAAATGTTCGTTAAAGAAATTTGCGGACTTTTTCCTTAATTAAAAAACGGTACAATTACTTTTGGTTAAAAGTTTAGATTGATAGCTAAAGAGCGAAATTAAATAGGTATTATTTATATAGGAAATCGATCGTTATATATCCATCTTGGATTTAATAAATATGTCTAAGATTTGTAGGATTTGTTAGATTTGTTTCCAGATTTACCAGATTTACCAGATCCTTAGGTTTCGGCGTAAGGAAAGTTAAGCTTTCCTTATCCGAAGATTAACCGTAAGGAGCTTATACCAGGCCCCGGAGGCCGGTTTTTTTAAGATAGGAACCTTTATTTTTATATTGTAACATTATTTCCTTTTTTTAAGGATCTTTGTCCTAAAGATAAAAACCGTAAATAATTTTTTTGTTTTGTTAAAAGGGTTTTTTTATAATTTTTTAGTTGATTTTATTATAATAAGTAAAAAAAAAAAGCGAAAAAAATAACGTAATAATTAACGCGATATTTATAATATTCGTATTGATTTAATTAGGATTTTTGGAGTTAAAATTTTTCCTTATTTTAATTATATTTAATTTAATTAAACCGATTATTTTTTTTCCTTGGAATATTTAAGTTATAATTAATATATACGTTATTAACGTTTTTTTTATAACGTAAAAATTATGAATTCGTTAAAAAAAATAAACGAAATTTAATAATAATTATAATAAAAATAACGGAAGGTTAAGAATAATTTCCTGGAATACTAAAAAGTCGTAAAAAAGGAATTAAATAAATTATAATACCGGTAAAAGAAAAAATAAAAAGAATTTATTGAAAAGTTAAAACGTTTACGTTTTTAATAGGATTTTTTTTAAAAAAAAGTTATAAAAATGTTAAAAAAAGGTTTAAAGTTAAATTAATTAAAAAAACGGGAAAGGTTAAAAAAAGAATAACGTTATATAAAGGCGGAATAAGCGCGGCTTACTTTTAAAATAAATACTGTAATAAAAGCGTTTATTTTTTTCGGTTAAAACGTCGAAGATTTGGATTTAGGCGGGGGACCGTTATCGCTTATAACCTTGGTTGCGTTAAAGACGGTCGGTTAAAATTTTACCGATAAAAATTTTTAACTAAGTTTATCGTATTCGTTAGATATTTAAATGGTTCCTATATGTTATTTTTAGGTAGGTAATTTATCCATTTAACCAAGTACTGGATTTTGTTTTTAATTATTTTTAAGTTTAGTATTTTTTCGATTTCGTACTTATTATCGTCCTTTTTGATTTCGAGGTTTTTTTTAAACGGGACGTTTTTTAGGGCTGGTTTTAATAAGGAAATATGGAATATAAGGTATATTTTTATGGTTTTGGGTAGTAATAATTTATAGTTAATTTTTAAAATAATTTTTTTAATTTTAAATAAGTTAAGTTTTTTAAAATTAAGTTTATTATTAGGTTTTTTCGTTTTAATTTAGGAAAAGTTTAATATTACGTTTTATTTTTGACGTAATAAGTAAATTTTATTTTTTTTCGTTAAAATTAGTTTTTTAAAATTTTTTTTATTATAATATTAAGCCATTTTTTGTTACAAAAATTATAATTTGGTTTAAAGTTTAACTTATATTATTTTAATTTTTATTATTATTATTTCCGTTTATAAAGTTACGGTAGTAATAATTAATGCTTTATATATTGGTTATTTTGGTTAATAAGTTATCGTATCGTATTTATATACGGCTGTATAAGGTAATATATTTATGTTTTCGTTAATAGATATATTATAAGTTATTTATATAAATAATAAAAATTTAATTTAATTATTTTGTTAATAATTAACGTAATTTCGAAAATATTATTTTAAGGTTTAATTTAATCGTTTTATTTAATTATTTATTTGGGGGTAATAAATTATTAAAAATTTTAATTTAATATTAATTCGCTTAAAAAAATTAATATTAAATTTAGATATAAAAAGTTTATTTCGATTAAAAATAATTTTTTTTGGTATTTTATATTTATCGAAATAATATCGGATAAAGGCGTAAGTTAATTATTCGGTTGTTACGGTTTTTTTAAAAGGTAAGAAATATTTATATTTAATAAGTTTGTTAATAATTACTTATATTATATTATACTTAATTCCGGTAACGGGGTTTTTTGATATAAAAAAATCCGTAATAAAATTTTAAATTATGGTATTTTATGTTTTATTAAGTATTTTTGTAAGTTATAATAAATTATACGGTTTATGGCAGGTTACTTTTACCTTATTATAAATGTTATAATTCTTAATTATTTATTTAATAATCGGGCGGAGTTTTAGAAAGTTATATTTTTTTTAAAATCGTTTAATAATTTTAAATATGTTTTGGTATTTATGTAAAAAATCCTTATGGAATTTTTTAACAAATTTTTTTTGTTATTAACGGGGAATATAAATTTTACCGCGAAATAATAATTAGTTTTTATTGTTTCCTTTTAATTGTTTAATTTTTTATTATTTTTCCGGATCGTAAAAGTTTTTAAATTAAGTTAATTTTTTTAAAGTAAATTATTTTAAGGTTGCATATAATTATATTATCCCATTATTTTTACGATATAATATTTATATATATCGTTTGGAAATTTTTGAATTATAATTTCCTTTTCGATTTAAAATATTTATTTGGATATTTTTTTTATTTTTAATATGGTAAATTTTAAAGTTAAATTTAGATAAGAAAATTATTTAGTTTTCGTAACATTTATTTAATTTTTAAGTTATTATAAAGTAAGTAAGATTTTTATAATCGGAATAAATATTAAATAATTCTTTAATCTTATTAAGGAAAAGTTTTTATTTTTTTAAGGTATTAATAATAATAAATAATTTTTTGTTATAAATTAAGTATTTAAGTTTTGTATTTTGTAATATTTTGGAATAATACGTTATAAGGTATTATTTATTATTTTTTTATTATTTTAGGATAATATTTAATATATAATTCAATATATTTGTTTTTAAACGTTTTTTTTTGTTTAAATCCGGTAGTTGTATGATAAATTTGTTAATAATTACGTTTTTTAACGTTTAATATACTTTTTTGGTTTCTTAAGGAAATTTAAATTCCTTTTTAACGTATTTTTTCGTAATAAGTTTGGTTAAAGGATTAATAAGTTTGTTATAATTTTTTATTAAGTATCGTACGTAATTAATAAATTTTAAAAATTGACGGATGTTAATAACGGTAACTTTATCGGGAATAAGTTATTTTTTAATTGTTTTTAATTTGGAATTTTGGATTTAAATTTATTTAAGGGTAAGGATAAAGCTTAAGAAATTTAGTTTTTGTGTATATTAAACGTTTTTTTTAATGTTTACGAATAGGTTAGTTTTTTTAAGGATTTTTAATATTTAAGCGATATATTTTTTATATTTTTTTAAAGTTTTTAAGTATATAAAAATGTTGTTTAAGTAAACGAAAACGAATTTGTTTAAAAATTTCCGTAAAACGGTTATAAGTATGTATTAAAAACTGGCTAGGATATTAGTTAGCTTAAAAGGTATAATTCGGTATTCGTAATATCCGTGGATTATTTTAAAAGCGGTTTTTTATTTTTCGTTTTTGGTTATTCGAATTAAGTAATAATCGTTTAGTAAGTTTAGCGTTATAAATTATTTAATTTTATTAACGTTTTTTTTTATAGTATTTATTAATATTAAAAGATATTTATTTTTTACGGTAATATTATTTAATTAACGGTAATTATAAATTTGTCGGTATATTAAATTTTTATTTTTATTAATTTTGATTTTGCCATTTTTTATTTTTGGTACCATAATTATAAGGTAACTTACGGGTAACTTGGATTTTTAAATATAATTTTTTTTAAGGTTTCGTTAAAGATTTTTTTAAAAAGCCTTAATTTTTTTAGGGTTTATGTAATAAATTTGGTAAAGTTTTAGGTAATATTCTTTTTTAATGGAAATTTTATAATTTTATTGGTTATAATTTGGTAACTTTTTTAAAGTTTGTTTTTTAAATAATTTCCGGAATCGTCGATATTTAAGGGGTATTATTATTATTAGGTTGGAAATTTTGGCTTTTTTAATTATATAATAAATTTTATAAATTTTTTTTTCGGAATTATTTTATAAAAACGTTTATTTTTTTTAAATAATCCGTAAATTATTAAAACGAAATTACGGTATTTTTAAAATAATATCGTATTTTAAAATATTAGTTATATTAAAGGTAATTTTTTCCGAATATTTTTATATTTGGATAATAAGTTTTTCGGTTTTTTTAAAAATTCGATTATTATCGTATATGGATAAGTTTTTATTAACTGTTCGTAATTTATATAATTATTGTTTATATTTTTAAGGGATTTGGTATCGTTTAATTATTTTAAGGGAAATAAAGTTTTTTTTTGTTCCGGAATTAATTATGGCGTTAAATATTTTATTTTTATAGTAAATAAAGATTTTGATTTAATTCCGTATTTTTTTTTTTTTTTCGTATAAGGTTTTGTATATAGGGGTTTTTCGGTACCTTACTTTTAAGAATTTTTACCGTTTTTTGATTAATGTACTTTAAGGGTTAAAAAACGTTTTTATTCGCGTACCTTCCGGATTACGTACTTGGTATAATAATTATTTATATATTTGAACCATTTTTTGTTACCGAACTGGCATTTAAAAATAATTATTTTTTTTTGGTTTTTTTTTAAATTTTATATTTTGCGAATTATTAGGTTAAAAAGGTAAACTTTCGAAAGGGGTATTTTTATAATTAGGAAATCGTACTTATTATACGGTACTGGTACGTAATATAAATATTTTTGCGTTATAATCTTTTAATTTTATTTTAATTCGGGATGTAGGTAATAAAATTTAAAATAATTTGGTTATTAGGGGATTTTTATATATTTATATTTATCGTTTAATTTTATGGACGTTTTTTTATTATATTTTAGTTAAAAGTTATTATTTTTTTTAGCGCGTTAATAAGTAAAGTAGTTATAATTATAATAAGTAATAAAGTATAAAAGCTTATAATTATTTGTTAGTTTGGGATATATTATATATTCGGGAAAAATATAATATTCGGAAAATAATTATTTATAGTTATCGAAATCTTTTCGTAGTTAACCGTTTAGGTCGTATATTTTATATTTTTATGTATTAAGGTAATAAGTATATTTTAACGTAATGGTTATTTTGGAGCTTATTTGTTTTGGATAATATTTATAAACTTTAACTATAATATTTTTATAAATAATGTAATTTTTATAGTTTAGGTCGTCGTTTTTAACCCTGTTAATCGTAATAATAGTAAATTTTTAATTAACGGAAATAACGCTTATTTCCTTTTTATTTTTATTTTCGTTATTTATATTTTATTCGGCCGCGTAGATTTTTTTTTTAAGCTGGAAAATTTTATTCCTTTAATAACTTTTTTGTAAATTTCCCTTTTTCGGTAAAAAGTAATATTCGTTTTTAAAATAGTTTTTTTTGCCATAATTAAAATATTTAACTTTAAACTTATTTTTTTTGGATTCCGTTAAAGCTATATTAATTTCCTTTTGGAATTTATTTTTTATTTTTTTATTATTATTAGAATGTTTGTTATTACTTTATTTGCCGGTATTTTTTTTTTTTAAGGTATCGATTAAAAATATATCGATTAAAAATAATAACCTTATTAATATATTTTTTAAAAGGGTTTTTTTTAAGGATTTTAAATATTTTATTTTTAATTTATTCCTTTAAGTTATTATAAAAGGAAAAAAATAACGTTTTTTCCGATAATTTAAAGATAGTTATTAATTAATTAAATTCGGTTACGTATTTTATAGTAAACGTAATTTGTTTTAGGTCGTATATTTTTTTAACCGCATATTATTATTTATTAGTATTTCCGTATAAAGTTTGTATCCGTTTTTTAAAATATTTATAATTATCAAAAACGTAATTAATAATATTTAGGTAATTATCGGGAAAATATATTAAGTAATTATTAAAGATAAGTTTAAATTAATCGAATATTTTTTTAGTAAGTAACTGAAAAATGGTTATAATTTTTTGATAATTTTCCGTTAAAAAGTTTTTATATTACTTAAGGTAAAATTTAGCCTTAATTAGGAATTTTTTTATATTTATAAATCCATTGTAAGGTTTAGGGATAATTAATTTATAACCTTTAATATTAAATATTTTATAATAAGTAAAGGAAAATACCGTTTTTTTTCGTTTTTGGTTAAATAATAAAAGGGCAAAAATTCGTAAGTAAGGGGCAAATATTTCGAAAAAAAGTATTAAAATTTTTAAATAAAAAATAATTCTTAAAACCGTAAAAATTTTTTTTAATTATTAAGTTAATTTAACGTTTTCCTTTTGGAATTTTACGACTTTTTCGGCCATAAGATCCAGTTATTAATTAATCGTAAGCTTTTTTTTTTCCCGTATTTACGGTAAAAATTTCCTTAATTTTTTTTTCGTAATTTAATTTTTTAAGTCGTACTTTAATAATTTTTTTTACCTTCCTAAAGGTAAGGATTAATTATTATTAAAAAAAAAAAAACTTTTTTTAGCTTTTAATTTTAATAACTTTTAATAATATATTATCGATTAATTAAAAAACTTTTTTAATAAAGGGTAAATTATATAATCCGATTATTAATCCTTTACGGATTAATAATAAGAATCGAATATATTATTTATTTACTAAACGTCGTTTTGTAATATCGTATTTATTAAATTCAAAAAAACTTATACCTAATTAAATTTCGAATTATTCGTTAGTTATTAATTAAAAAATTATTAAAATATAACGAACCTGTTATATATTTACTTAAAGGTATAAATAATATCCGAAATAAGGGTTTTTAATTTATAAATAATAATAATATAATAAATAAAATATTCGTTAAAAAAATTTATAAACTTTTCCCTTAATTAAAAAACGGTATAATTACCTTTAATTAAAAACTTAAATTAATAATTAAAGAACGAAATTAAATAAATATTATTTATATAAGAAATTGATCGTTATATATCCATTCTGGATTTAATAAATATATCTGGGATCTATAGGATCTGTTAAATCTGCTTCCAGATCCACCAGATCCACCAGATCCCCAGGTCTCGGCGTGAGGAAAGCCAAGCTTTCCTTACCCGAAGATTAGCCGTAAGGAGCCCACACCAGGCCCCGGAGGCCGGTTTCTCCAAGACAGGAACCCCTGTTCCTGTACTGTAACATCTATACCTTATCCGGTATATTTATGGATTATAATAACCCATACGGCTTATAACGGATTACCTTAACCTTATTATAAATATTATAATCCTTAATTATTTATTTAACTATCTGGTAAGATTTTAAAAAATCATATTTTTCTTAAAATTGTTTAAGAATTTTAAACATTCCTTAATAACTATATGAAGAGTTTTCGTAAAATTTCTTAACAAATTCCTTTTATTATTAACGGAGGATATAGATTTTACTGCAAAATAATACTTAAACCTTATTGTTCCCTTTAATTATTTAACTTTCTTTTAGTCCTTTAAATCGTAAAACCTTTTAAACTAGGCTAACTCTTTTAAGGTATACTGTTTCCGGATTATATATAACTATATCATCCCATTACCCCTACGATATAATATTTATATATAACGTTTAGAAATTTTCAAATCGTAATCTTTTTTTCGACTTAAAATCTCTGTTTAAATATTTTCTTTACTTTTAATATAGTAAATCTTAAAGTTAAACCTGGATCAAAAAATTATCTAATTCTTATGGCACTTATTTAGTTTTTAGGTTATCATAAATCGAATAAAATATTTATATTCTAAATAAATATCAGATAATTTCTTACTTCCGCTAAAGAAAAGTTCTTATTTTTTAAGTATTAAAATAATCGTTAATAACTCCTTATCGTAAATAAAATACCTAAATTCGGCATATTTAAAAGCTTTAAAAAAATTAGTTATTAAGTACCATTTTCCTTTATCCTTTAGTTACTTTAAAACTATTCCAAAAATATAATCTAATACGTTTATCTTCAATCGCTTTCTCTTATTATAATTTAGAAACTTAACTATTAGAACGCTAACGATTTTATTCTTAATTCTTTAAAAAAACTTTTTTTACTTTTTTTAAAAACTCGAACCTTTTTCCGACATATTCCTTAATAATAAATTTCATTAAGGGGCTAGCTAATTTGCTGTAATCTTTAACTAAAAGGCGTACATATTTAATAAACCCTAAAAATTAACGAATATTAATAATAGTAACTTTATTTAAAATAGGCCAGCTTTTAATAATTTCTAGCGTGAACTTTTGGATTTAAATATATTTAAGGGTAATAATAAAGCTTAAAAAGTTCAACTTTTATACATATTAAACGCTTTTTTTAATGTTTATTAACATGTTAACCTTTCTGAAAAAATTTAACATATATATAATATATTTTTTATATTCCCTTAAGGTTTTTACGTAAATAAAAATATCGTTCAAGTAAACGAATACAAAACAATTCAAAATTTTCGTAAAATAGTAATAAATATATACTAAAAGCTAATTAAAATATTAATTAATCCTTAAAACATTACTTTATATTCGTAATATACATAAATAATCCTAAAAGCAATTTTCCATTTTTTAGTTTTAACCATTCGAATTAAATAATAACCATCTGGCAAATTTAACGCTCTAGGTTATTTAATCTTATAAGTATTTTCTCTTATAGTATTTATTAATATTAAAAGATATCTATTTTTTATCATACTATCGTTCAGTTATCGATAATCATAAACTCGTCGGTACATTAAATTTCTATCTTTATTGACTTTAATTTTGCCGTTTTTTATTTTTGATACCATCATAACAGGATATCCCGCAAATAATTCAAATTCTTAAATATATCATCGATTAAAATTTTACTAAAAAGGTTTCCAAAAAGCCTTAACTTTCCCAAAATTTATATAATAGATCTGGTATAACTGTAAGTAATATCTTTTTTTAATAAGGATTTTATAGTCCTATTAATTATAATGAGGTAATTTTTTTGGGTTTGTTCTTTAAATAACCTTTTAAACCGTCGATATTTAAAAGGTATAATTATTATTAAATTTAAGGTTCTAGCTTTTTAATTATATAACAGATTTCGAAAGTATTTTCCTTAAAACATTCGACATCATTCCAGGAAAACGTTTGGCTCCTTTAATTAATACGTAAATTGCTGGAATAAAACCATAATATTCCTAAAATAACATCGTATCCTAAAATATCGGTTATATTAAAAATAACCATTTTCAAATATTTTTATATCTAAATCCCGAACTTTTCGGTTCCCTTAACAAATCGATTATTATCCTAAATGGATAAGTTTTTATTAATTATCCGTAATTTATATAATTTCTGTTTATACTTTTAAGGAATTTAATATTTCTTTATTACCTTAGGAAAAATAAAATTACCTTCCGTTCCGGAATTAATTATGGCGTTAAATATTTTGTTCCCATAATAAATAAGAATTTCGATCAAACTCGGTAATTTTTATTTTATTTTATATAAGATCTTATATTTATGGTCTCCTCGGTATCTTACTACCAAAGGTTTCCCTAGTTTTTTAACTAATATACTTTAAAGGCTAAAGAATATCTCCATTCGCATACTTTCCTAGTTGTATACTTAATATAATAATCATCTATATACTTAAATTATTTCCTGTTATTATACTAGCTGTTAAAAATAATTACCGATTTCTGGCTTTTCCTTAAATTTTATTTTTTACGAATTAGGGGGTCGGTAAGATATACCTCCGAAAGAGATATTCCCATAGTGAAAAATTCGTATTTAATGTAAAATATCGGTAAATAATATAAACATCCTTATGTTATAGCCTTCCGGCTTTATTCTAATATAGGGTATAAGTAACAAAACCTTAGGTAATCGGGCTACTAATGTTACGGTCAGCATTAATATAGCATGATAGCTAGTTTATTAGCGCTATAAACGAAGATTCTAAGCTGAAGAAAAGAAGGAAAGAAACGTAGAGCTGCAAAATACGTAAAGATCTATAAATATCCCCACTCTTTATGTAATAGCTGGCTAGTTTATATGGCAGCTATCAGCTCCATATAACGGTTTCCAGCCTTATAATTTAATTCTGGTAACTGCCGTTATATTACCCCCTTTTAAAAATTTATATACGATTAAAAAAAATATATAAAATTTTATTAATTATAAATTTTTTTTTTAGTCTGGTTTTTATTCTCGTAACCTTATTATTATCGGAATAATTTTCGTTAATTTTATCGGTAGCCGTTAGGCGTATTTATTTTTATAAACGGACCGGTAATTTAGGTATTTTAGGATATTCCGTATAAAACCGTTTTATTACGATCGGAACGTTTTTAAAATTAATTACGGAATATTATATTTCGTCGGAATTAAAGTTTTTGTATTTAACTTAATATTATAATTTTTTATGGTATCCGTTAAATTTTAATTATTTTATTTATTTTATTTCAAACTTTAATTTAACGTTAATATTTTAAATAAAGGTAATAATTGGATTTATTAAGGTAATAAATTATCGTTAATTTTACGGAATCGATCGGTATAAAATAAATTAATTATTTTATAATTCTTTAATAAATCGAAAATGAAATTATATTCGTATTTTTTTAAAATTTCGAAAAGTTTTATTTATTATAAATTTAAACGGATAATTGATATTTATATTACGAAATTTTGTTTACGGAAGAAAATTTTATTATTAATTTTAAAATCGGGTAAATAACGTTTTTTATTAATTTATGCCGTTTAACGTTTTTACGTTTTAAATACGGGTTTTTTCGGAAACGTTTAAACGTTTTTAATTCGTTTAATAATTTTTAATATCCGTTAAATTAATTCGATTTTTATTTTTATTGTATTTAAATTTAATAAAAATAAATTCTAAATATTTTTATTTAATATAATTTTTAACGGAATTATATTTATTAAATATTATAATAAATTATACGTAAAATTTAATAACGGTATATATAGGTTTTAATCTTTTTAATATTTATTAATATAAAAACGTAAACCTTAATTTAATTTTTAATTCCTACATTTAATAATTCTTTAAGTTTGCGGATATAAAACGTTTCCGTAATAATATTTTGTACCGGTAAATTCGTTTAATTTAACCAAAAATTAAAAAACGAATTATTTTACGTTATTATTAATTTAAATAATAATTATTTTAAAAAAAATTTCGGTAATATTAATTAATTAGTATTTTAATAATATTAACTTTTTTAATAAAATTATTATAATTTTATTCTATTTATCGATAAAAATTTATTTATAATTATAACCGTAATAATTTTTGGTATATTTGTTCCGACGACAACGACGTAATTTTAAATATTTTTCGGAATAAGAAAGAAATAAAAGAATTTCGGGATTTTATTTCGAAACGTTTTATTCCGGCGGTAATCGTAATAATTCCGAATATATTATCGGATATTTTATTTAAACCGGGGCCAGGTATATTATCGTATTAATATTTTAATTATTTTATTTTCGTAAAAATATATAAATATTTTAAATACGTAAATTTTGCGGATAAATACGATACGGAAAGAAATACGGCCGTTAATTATTTTTTCGGATATTATTAATTTATTATTTTTTTATTTGAATTTTACGTTTCGTTTTCGCGATAAATAAAGCCGACTAAATCGGTATTTCGTTAATAATAAAAAAAGAAATTTAATCGTTTTAATAAAATTAAGGCTTATTTTTTTCCTTTTTTTCGGATTTTAACGGTAAATAAATTAACCGTTTTTCGTAATAAGGTATTTATAATAATATTTTTTTTATTAAATCGATATTAAAAAATAATATTAAAGTAAAAAAAAAAAATTTAACCTATCGGAGTTAACGCGTAAAAAAGATACGTTTATTTATAAAATTTAATAAAACTTAATAATCGGTTATCATAAAAGATTATATATTTAAAATTTAAGATAATAATGTTCGAAAATTTAAATTATAACTAATAACTTCCGATTTTAAATAAAATACTTTTTTTATATTAAAATTATAATTTTCGAAAAATATTTTATAAATTTTTATTCGTTATTTTTTTATTATTACCAAATAATACCTTTAATTATGTGACGGAATATATCCATTTTTATTTTAATTAATTAATTAAGGCAAAAAAAAAACAAAAATTAAAATTTCGTACGTAAACCGTTTTATTTTTTAAAGGTCCGTTTTTATTCAGATTTTATTCCGAAAGTTTCTTTTTTTTATAAATAATTTAATAATTTAATTATATTATTTTTATAATAATAAAATATTAGTATATAATTATAAAGTTTTATAAATAAACGGATTATAATACGGATATTAAAATTTTCGAATTTTTATTATTAAATTATTTTAATTTTAATTAAAGTAATAAAAATATTTAAATTTATTTTTATAATAATACCGAAATAATGTATTTTTTTAACGTTAAATTAGAACTTTTTAAGATTTTTTTAAAGGTTAGTTTTATATAACCGGTAAATAATCTTTTCATAATGTTTTTTATATTTTTTTTAAACCCGGAATAAATTAATATATTATCGTTATAAATATTTACGTAATAATCGAAAAACTTGTATAATTAACTATTAATAAACGATTATTATTAAATAAAATTTATTTAAATTTAAATAAAAATTTTTTGTATTAAAATATTTTTTAACAGATTTTAAATATTAATAAATATTCCGATTTAATAACTATACGAAATTTACAAAATATTTAACGTTTCGATAATTAAATTTAATACCGTTAAATAAAAAGGTTAAAATAAGGTAATTTTTTAAATATTAATTTCTTTTAATAATAATCGATATAAAACCGGTATTCCGATATATATAATTTTAAAACGAATAAAATTAAAATAATATTTTTTTACATATATAATTCGATAAAGTTTATTTTTAATAATTTATTTATTATTATTTTTTTAACGGAAGGTAGTAAACGGATATCCGGTAAGTTAAAGGTTTTAAAGTAAATATCGGCCGGGCGAATTTTAAAATTATAACATAGCCGGATCGGAAAATTAAAAAAATATTAATTTTCGTTTTCGAAAATTTTTTTTTAAATAAGCGAAAAGTTTTAATAAAAATTCCCGTATTCGTTTTACGTATTTCGGTTTTTTATTTTGAGGAAAAAAAAATTTTTTTAACCGTTATATATTTTTTATTTTTATAAAACGGTTAACGTTATAATGTTTAATTTTTTATTTTTAATAAAAATAATTTTTTAAAGTAACGGAAATTAATTTTACCTATCCGTACGGAAGTTAGTTTTTAATTTATTCGTTAATACGGTAATAATTACGTTATTTTAAGTAATCTTTATAACGGAAATAATTAATTTAATATTATATACGTCCGGTATATTTTTTTTATTTAATATATCCGCCGGAATAATAAATACGGATATTAAAATAAAGTTATTTCTGCATTTGTTTTATAAACGTCGGAAAATTTAATATTATTTATCGGCCTTTTTTATATTGCTGTTACGGTGGTCAACGTTTTTTTAAATTTTAAGATTAATATACCTATTTAATAAAAATCGGATTAAAAATTTAATCGCCGGTAAGAACTTAATTAAAGTTAAAAAATTATTAAATTAAATAATATTTTTATTTTTGTAATTTCATAATAAGCCGTATTTTTTTATTTAATTAAAACCGATAAAAATATCGTATCCGGTATTAATAAATTAAAAGTTTTAATTAAAAAAATATCGACCGTTAATTTTAAATATTATAATTATCTGGATTTTATTTAACCGGCAAATTATTTCCGGTAATTTTATAATTAAATTAATTTCTTTAACCGGATAATACGAACTTATAATCGTTTTTTCGCTTATTTAACGAAAAAAGGGTTAACGAAAAATCGGGTTTATATTCCGCTATTATAAAAAACGGTAATACGTAAATTAAATTTATTTATTTAAAATTACGTAATTTTAATAAAAGTTTTACATTTTTTTAAATTATTTATTTCCGTTATTATTAATATATAAAAGATTATTAAAAAAAATTCTGACGGATTTATTTTTTTTTCCGATTCGTTAAAATTAAACGAACTTTTTATTATTTTTATTATAATAACCTTTTTTTATTAAAGTTATCGTTAACTTTATAACCCATTTTGCCATAATTAAAATACGTATCGGTTTTTTAATAAACCTTTTTTTCGATTTCCGATAAAAGTTTGCCGGTATTATCCGAAATTTTCGATTTGCCGGAATTATTATTTAAGCGGAATCTTTTATTTTTATTTTTCAGTTTATTATTATTAAGGTTATATAATTGAGGTTTACGTTTTTGTTAAGGTTTTTTATAAGCGAATTAGTTATTATAAACGGTTATAACGATACGGTTATAAAACTTTTCGTAAATAACGTTAAAATTCTAGTTATTTTTAAAAGAATACGGATCGAAAGTTAAGAAAATTTATTTTTATAAAATTTATTTTTATTTATTTTCGGCAATTTTAACCTTTTAAACGAAAACGTTAAATTTAAAAATAAAATCGTAAATATTTTAATTTTTGCCGGGCATAAAGGTAAAACTATGGAAAGTTTTTTTAATAACGGAAATTTAATTCGGATCGTAATACGATAATTTTAATACCTGGATTATTTCGGTTACGTAAAAAAAAGTTATATAATTAATCGGTAACGAATTTTAATTATTTATTCGGCTTTTTTTTAAAAAGGTTTATTAAGTAAATTATACGAAATTTTTCGTTTCGAAAAATTAATTTATTTATTTCGAATTTATTTATAACCTTACAGGCTTAAACGTTAAATTTGGTTTTATTATTATTGAACTTAATTAGGTCGTTAACGTAAGCTTTTTTTTTCCCTTATAATTAAAACTCGTATTATTATTTCTTATAAACTTATAAAAAGCGGGTTATATTGCCATATTAATAAGGCAAAATATATTATTATTATCGAAAACGTTATTAATTATATTTTTTTTACCGAAAACGGTTAACGTTATCGGAAAAAGTAGGAAAATAATAACTTTATACGGCTTAAAGGCGAACGATTTTATTACGGAATTTTTAATGTTTTCTTTAAATATTTTAATTATCGTTAACCATTTCGTCGATTAGCTATTTATCGGGATCGGTTTTTAAGTAATTATGGTTTTGGTTTTAGTTTGGTAAACTTTTTATTTTTAAGGATTCGGTTTCGTTTTTCGGTACGTTATTTTCTGCCGTTTTTTTAAGGTATTTGTCGTTTTTTATATTTTGGTTTGGGTTTTAAAAAGGTATTTCGTTTTTTATACTTTTAATTTTACCTTTAATTAATTTAAGTTACTTTAAATCTCGATTAGCTAATAAATAATTTTTCCTAACAAATATTTAATTTTAATATTAATTAATTTAAATCTTGGTTTTAGACGCGTTATTTTTCGTCGTCGTATATCGACGTAAAACAAATGTGGTACCTTATTTATTAATCGTTAAGTTAGCGAAAAAGGGAAAAAACGTAAAATAATATTACGGCTAGCATTAATATAATATGGTAGCTAGTTTATTAACGTTATAAACGAAGATTTTAAATTAAAGAAAAAAAAGAAAGAAACGCAAAGTTATAAAGTACGTAAAAATTTACAAATATCCCCACTCTCTATATGGCAGGTGGCTAGTTCATGTGACAGCTGTCAGCTTTATATGACGGTTGCCAGCCTCACGGTTTGATCCTGGTAGCTGCCGTTATAACTAAGAGGTTTCTGTATATCTGTATTCGTTATCTGGCTTTATAAATATTTCTTTATCATATCCTGGCTAAAAGTCGTTATTTTTTTAGCTCGTAATTGGATAAAATAATGATAATTATAATAAGTAATAAAATATAAAAGTTTATAATTATCTGTTTAAGGCTAAATTTTAGGATGTATTATATACTCCGGAAGCTTATAAAGTTTTGGAAATAATTATCCATAATTATTAAAATCTTTTCGTAACTAACCGTCTTAGTTATATATTTTATACTTTTATATATCGAAATAATAAATATATCCTAATATAATAGCCACTTTAAAGGTTATTTATCTTAAATAGTATTTATAAGTTCTAACCGTAATACTTTTGTAAACAATATAATCTTTATAATCTTAATTGTCGATTTTGATTCTGCTGGTCGTAATAATAATAAATTCCTAATCGGCGGCAGTAAGGTTTACTTCCTTTTTATCCTCTTTTTCGTTATTCTTTTTTGTTCGGCCGCGCGAATTCTGTTTTTGAGCTGGGGAATCCTTTTTTTAAAAGTGTTTGGGTAAAAAGCGATATTTGCTTTTAAAATGGCTCTTTTTACTATAATTAAAATATTTAATTTTAAACTAATTCTTTTTTTACTTTTTTAAAACGGTATTAACTTCCTTTTAAGATTTATCCTTTATTTTTTTGCTATTAAAGCATTTATCGTTATTTCGTCTGCCTGTTCCTTTTTTCTTAAGGTATCGATTAAAAGTATGTTTGTCGGCGATGATAACTTTATTAATATAATTTTCGAAAAGTTTAATTTTAGGTATTCGAAATATTTTATTTTTAACCTAAGGTTTTACGTTATCGTAAAAAAGAAAAAATAACGCGCTTTTTAGTAACTTAAAAATCGTTATTAAACGGTTAAATTCGGTCGTATATTTAGCTACGGATTTGGTTTACTTTAAATCGTATATCCGTTTAATTACATATTATTTTTTATCCGTATCTTGAAATAAAATTTATATTCGTTTTTTAAAAGGCTTATAATCGTTAAAGATATAACTAATAATATTCAGGGAATCGTTAGAGTAATTTATCAGGTAATTTTTAAAAATAAGTTCGAATTAATCGAATACTTTTCTAGCAAATAATTGTAAAATGGCCATTACCTTCTGGTAATTTTTCGTTAAGGTATTCTTATACCACTTAAAGTAAAATCTGGCCTTAATTCAAAATTCTTCCATATTAATAAATCCATTATAAGGCTTAAAAGGAATTATTTTATAACCTTTAATTTCAGGTATTCCGTAATAAGCAGAAAAAGATATAGTTCCTTTTTAATTAAAACCAAGTAAAGAGGAAACTAAGGTCTTTAACCGAAATATAAAAGTCTTTAAAAAAGGCGCAAAAGCTTTTATTTATTAAACGAAATTGGCGTTTTCTTATCTTACTCTTATAAATTTTTCAGTTATAAGGTTTAGATATTTCTCGGTTATATATCCTTTTTTTTCCTTTTTTTTTCTCCACGCCGCATTTTTCCTTAATCTTTTCCTCTTGGTTTAACACTTTAAATTAAACTTTAATAAGTTTTTTAAAAATTGGGGTTAATTATTATCGAAAAGAAAAAGGTTTTCTTAGGCCCTTAGCTTTGGTAATAACGGGTAACATATTATGAATTAATTGAAAAACTTTTTTAATAAGGAATAAATTATTTAATCAGGTTATTAATCTTTTATTAGTTAATAACGGAAATCGAATATGTTGTTTATCTTTTAAAGGTTATTTTATAATATTATTTTTATTAAGTTTATGTAAGAATATAGCCTGACGGGTTTGCGGCTAGTAGCTTACCAGTCACCGACTTATTTGTTAGTATAAATAATTATCCGGCGGCATTAAGGAACGCTAGATGGAAATAACTTAATATACTCACTTTTGGAATTTATTTTGCAACTGGTTAACGATTATTTTATTTAGCTTATAATTATCCATTATTTTATAGGTTTTTTATCTTTATTAAAAGAAATAACGCGAAAGTTATTAAAAATAAAAAACGTAAATTATAAAACGAACTTAATTCGTTTATAAAAAAGAATATAACCTTGAATCCGATCGATAAACGATCGGTTATAATATAAGTATATATAAAAAAACTTGCTATATAGCTTTAATAAAGAGAAAATCACGTCCTTCGAAAATATGAATTATTTAACGTACGTAGCCGGAATATATCCCGATAACCGTTAATCGAACGGTCGGATAACGGACGTAATACGGTAATAATACCTTAAGGTTTAAAATAAGAAAAATTTAGATGTTTTAGTAACGAATAAATTTTGGAAGTTATTTGCCAGCAAAATAAGTAATATGCGGCATCTTTCCGATAAATGGCCGAATAATAAGCGATAATATAAATTAAAAAGGTAAAGTTTAATAATTTATTCGTTACGGCGATATAAATACTTCAGGGCGATAAACGGATACCGTATTATAATTGCCCGAAATTTATCGAACGTACGTCGATTAAAAAAAAGCTTTAAATAAAAGCTGTAACCGAAATATATACCGAACGGTTAAGGCGTAATATAACTATTTATATTTAATGGACCATAAATTACGTATACGTTCTTATTACGAACGTTTAATAATCGTACCGTATTATATTTAATTATTTTAATTACGAAAAAGAAGGAAAAAAAACTTTTATGAACCTTTATTAAAAAAGGTTATTTGAACTTTATATTCCTTTATCGAAATTATCGGAAGTACTTTATAGATTTACGATAATAAATCGATTAGTTACCGTTAAAATTTTACGTTAAATAAAAACTTTTAATTTATAAAATAAAAATTATAAACATTTTAAGCCCGGAAAATAATCGGAATAATAAATGTTTCGTATTTAATTATTTTTAGAAGTTATTATTATGGTTACGAAATATTCTATTACGTAAAAATGTTAAATTGGACCGAATTAATAATATAATAAATAAAACGAAACGTTATTAAAACATTTAAAAAAAAGCAAATAAGGACCGACTATTTTTTATTGAAAATATAATAAAAATAAACGTTTTTATTTTGACGTTTTTTAAAAAAAAAAAGCCCTTTAAAGGTAAAAACCGATTAAAGGTATTACGAAAAAATAACGGAAAATAAAATCGTTTTTACGTTCGGATTTCGGATAATTACCGATTTAATTCCGACCGAAATAAATCTGTACGGTTTAATATTTCCAATATTTAAAGGGGTTCCTTAAAATGCTGTAATTATAAAAGATTAATTTATAAAGCCGTTAACTGCAAATTTAAAAGGTATACAAGGTTTTTATTAGCTCGATTATATAAAAAATAACTTCTAAAAGCCGTATAAAACTTTACGGTATATAATAATAAATCGGACCTTTTTTTAAAGGTAACTTTAAAAAAACCCCGAAATAAGTATATTCGTTTAATTTATTTCGGCAAAAAATTATAAACCGGTCGGAATAAAGCCGCCTTTTAGGGAGAAAAATATTTATTAAAAGAGATGTTAGGAATATAATAATAAAGAAAAATATAGATATCGGGATATAAGTTAATATAATAAGTAAAAAGGTAATAAAAAAGTTTAACCTCCGATTAACTATCGTAAATATTCCGGGCCTTATCGGCGCTAACGGGGTATATATTAAATATTACGGGGTTTATAAAATTCCTATTAATATAATAAATAATAACGGGATTAAACGATAATTTAAATAAATTTATTTTACAATACGGTACGATCGGAAAACGTTTAATTTTTTATTATCCCGTTTTTAAATAGGTAAATTAAGGATCGTATTAAAAACGGTTATATACAAATAAATATACGGGCTATTATAAAAAGTTACTAGGTAAAAAATCGTAAATCTAACGCTTTCCGGAAAATAAGTTTATATTATTAACCTGATAAAATTAACTAATAAATTAAATATTCCTGAATTCGTAACATAATTATATTTTAAAAAAAAGAATTTCCAGCCTAATTATAGAACTTTTAATAAATATATTTAAGAAAGCTGCAAAAGAATTCCCTAATTACTAGGGGCAAAATATCCGATAAATCTGATTCTGGAAAACACGCCTTTAATCGGACCCATTTATTTCGTATTAAAAACGTAACAAAAAACGTTAAAAAATTATATACGGAAAAATTTAAAAAAATAAAATTTTCGTTATTCGAAAGCGGATATGAAAATATCTATATTATTTATATCTAATAAAATAATAACTTTTAATTATAAGTTAATTATAAAAGGTTAAATAAAGTATAATAAAAACCCGGCATTTTTTACTTTTAATCTTAAAGGTTATAAACCGTTTAAGGTTTATTAAAATATTTTTTAAAATCGACCTTAAGGATATTTATTATCGTATCCGGATCCGGAAAGGTAATAAATAAAAAACCACCTTCCGAACGCGTCACGGTTAATTTAAATATACGGTTATATCGTTTAACTTAATTAACATATTAATTATATTTTAAAGTTATATATTTAAAATATTCACTAAATGAATAAATTATATATACATAGTATACCTAAACGATAGCGTTAATTATTCGGATAATAAAAAAAGTATACGGAATATTTCCGATTAATTTACGAACAGTTATTATAATATTAAATATTTGCACAAATATTTAAATATAAATTTTTTTTAAAAAGGATAAAATTTTTAAAATTCGTAATTAATATTAACGGTTTAAAAATAAATTGCGGACGGATTAACTTTATTAAAATATGGCCAATATTAAAATTAATTTAAAATATTTAAATTGTTTTAAAATTTATAAACTTTCATCGGAAATTTATTATTTATTATTTACGTATTATTAAACTTATTACGAAATTATTAAAAAAACGTAAATTAAGGATAAAAAAAATTTATTAACTTAAAGATACCTAAAACCTATTCCGAACTTTAAAGGACGTTGTTTAATCGGCGCTTATATTCCGATATTAAAATAATTTTAAAAATACTAAAATTAAAACGGGTACGTTAATAAGGGCCATATTTAAAATATTTTTATATAAATATAAAAAGTATTAATACATAATTATATATTAATTACGGAAATTTAACCTAATTAAGGAACGGTAAATTATAAAATAATTACAGTTATTAATAATTATAAAAAGCTTAAAATATTAACGTTAATATTTTAAAAGTACGGAAAAAACTTTTTTAATATTTACCGATTATATAACGGTAAAGAATATTATAAAAATATTATTACATAATTTTAAAAAATAATTAACTTAATAAAGTTTTTTTTATATAATTTAATTTTAAATTTTAATACCGACCGGATATTACTAATCCGGTAAATAAATTATTTAAAGGTTTAAATTATATATCCGGAAAAATCGAATATAAAGATATAATTTTTACGTTATTTAAAAACTTTAAATTCATAAATAAAATGCCCGAAAACGTAAAAAAAACGGTTACAAATACATAACGCGATTCGAAAATTATAAGAAAACGAAACCTTTTATAAAAACGGCTCAAAATTCGTTCGTTATAAATTTTCTAAATAAATTCCGGATGGTTAAAGTTTAAATAACCATTATCCGCGTAAAAAAAAGGGAAAGTTTTCGTTATATAATCGTAAAAGGTTTCCGAAAAAAGGGAAAAAATATAAAATCATATATCTGCCGGATTTATTACTTATGTATAATAACATAAGTATAGATTATAACGTTAATACGATTAACGGTGAAATAATAACCATAAATTACGATTATATTACGGTCTGATTTCGAAAGATTTAGAAAAAAACCGAAATTAATATTAAAATTATTGTTTATAATTAATATATTTTAAATCCTTTAATAAAAAAGCTTATTAAAAACGAAACGATATTATAATTAAAAGTTTCCTAATAATTTTACGATTAAGTCCGAAAATTATAAATTAAGAATTTAAATATTATAAAATTAATACGGATAACTAGATATTAAACCGGAATAAAAAGAAAATATTTCTTAACTTTAAATAAGAATTTATATTATCGAAATAAATTTGTAATTTTATCGTAAGGCGTTTTAAGGAAATAATTAATTAATTAATATTATAATAATCCGAAAATAAAATATATAAAATACGTCCGTATATTAAAACTAATAACTAAAAAGTTTTATTAAAAACATATAACGAACGATATATAAAAATATACTAAATAATATCCAAATTATTAAAGAATAATAAAATTATATTATAAATTATACGAATAATTATAATTTTTATTATTACTTAAATAACTTTTTTTAAAAATACGTTAAATCTTATTACGAAACCTTTTATAAATTTAAGCCTAAACGGATTAAACTATAACACGATTTTAATAATTATCGATTATTTTACAAAAATAAAAAATAAAAGTTTCGGATTAAAACGTTAACCATGACCAAATGAATTAAATTATTTTACGATAAAGTGAAATATAAATTCGGAATACCCGCTGGAATTATTAACGATAAAAATAAATTATTAGTAAATTCATTTTAAGTAAAAGTTTTTAAAGAACGAAAAATAAAACGGTAAATATCGACTACATATTATCCGCAAACAGATAAATAAACGGAACGTATTTATTAAGTATTAAAATATTATTTTTTAATTATATAAATAAATATTAAAAATTAAAAAGAATTATTATGGAATACAAAATTCGCGTAGAATAACGTTCGGAACGTATTTACCGGACGCTTTCCGTTTAAAGCCTTATATAATTATTATTCGAAAATAATAAAATATTTTAAGTAACGGTTTAAGGAATAAATATAAGGAATAAAAAAACGGTTCGAAAAAATTATGGCCATACGTTAAAAGATATACGAATATTAAGAAAAAGTAATAATAATTTAAAAAGAATATTACGATTAATATTATACGCTTATAAAGTTTTAATCGAAATAATAAGTAAAATTAATAGCGAAAAACTTTAAGGTTAAAAATAAAAAGTTCGTATTTATTTATATCCGGATAATAATTAAAAAACAAATATATTTTTTAACATATAAGGTAACCATATTTTTTAAACACTAATAAATCTATAATATATTCTTAATATCGTTCTTAAAACCATAACAGAACCGGAAACTAAATAACGTTTAAATAATATTATTAAACATAATAAATAAATAAATAAAATAAGTAATAAAAAATTTTATTCGTTATCGGAACGATCAGAAATAACGTAAATATTTTATTAAATAAGAAAATTAGCCAGTTAAATATAATACGTAAGAACATTAAAAATACTTTAAATATATACCGAAAATATTATAACGTTATGAAAAAAAATTAAACGTATATATAAAAAATGAAACGATTTAAAATATATAAAGTTATAACAAATTAACAGGAAAATAATCGTAAGATAATTATTAAAACGTAAAAGATAACTTTAAATAATATTAAAATATTAAATTTAAAAATTAATTATATAATTACTTTTAAATTTTCGGAAAGTAATTATTTATTATATACCGGTCGAAAATAAACCGATTAAATATTATTATATATATATATTAAACTAAAAATTAAATACAAAATAAAAAACGAAAAATTAAACTAAAAAATTTTTATAAACAAATGAAAAAACGAACAAAATTTAGTAAACGACGTAAAAGAAATCGAATTTTTATCTTAAAAATTAATATTTTACGTTTAATTATTAAACTTTACGTTATTTAACCTTTTTTATTAAATATATTTCATAAATTAATATAAAAAGATTAAAAAACGATCGAAAAATATACGATGGTAACGTACGGATATCTTTATTATTTTTATAAAAAACTTAAAAATATCTTATTATTCGCAAAAAACCGGACCTAAATAATCGAAATATAATTTTTTAACCGTCGGAAATAAATCGCTATCCTTAAAAGGTTTAAAATATGAAAACTTAACGATAATTTTATTAAATAAAACTTTCGTAATATTATAATTTATAAATAAATTTAAATTTTTATTAAAACGTTAAAAAACGGACGGAAAATATTCGTAAACCGGAAACGTAACGATATAACGTTAATCGAAAATATCCAGAAATATAAACGTATCTTAAAAAAATACTTAATCGAAAATTAATCGGAAAATATTAAAAATACAAATAATATATTAACGAAAAAATCTTAAATTTATAAACCTATAAAATAACATTAAAATTATAATTCCGTAGCCATAACGACCGCCCGGAAATCGATTTCCGTTATAAATAATAAACGATATTTTTTAATACTAACGATATTAAAAACTAATTTTATTTTATATAAAATATTAAAACGGTAACCGAACGTAATAATACCGGGACGATTAATTTCAGTATTTTAAATACGGTCGTTTTTAACTTATTAAATTAATTACACGGTTCTTCGGAAAATAACCGGAATTTAAACGGAAATTAATAAATATTATCATAATATAAAATATAATACTTACCGTATAAAACATTCGGTAATAATAATTAATTATAATATAATTTATAATATCCGTAACGTAAATATAAATAACGTAATAATTAAAATAACGTTAAGTTATATAAACATAATACGGCTTATTACCGTTCGTTATACGAACGGAATCCGGATTACCATTATTATTAAAAATTTATCGTTGAAAGAAATTTTATTTATTATCGGTATTAAAATATTAAGGTTCGTAAAATATTTTGCGAATAAACGCCATATTAAACGGAAACGAAACGGAAAATATATATAATACGAACGGAAAAAAAAATACGAGAAAAAATAATAAAAGATTAACGGAATATATACGTAAAAAGAACGGAAAAGAAAAAAGCGTTAAAAGAAAATACGGAAAGGTTAAAAAACGGGTTAAAATTATAAATAAACGGATACCAAATAAATACGTATTAATAATTACGGCAACCTTATAATATAACGTTATTATATCGAAGTATAACCGGAAAGCAAACGTAACCAATACATATCTTACGTTAAACATAAATAATAACTTTATTAAGAACTAACAGTTTTAAGAAAGGAAAATAATTATAAGAACATAATCCGACGGGTTTACGGCTAATAGTTAACCAGCTACCGACCTACCTGTTAATACAAATAATCATCCGGCGGCATTAAAGAACGTTAGATGGAAATAATTTAATATATTCACTTCTTGGAATTTACTCTGCGACTGGTTGGCGATCACCTTACTCAGCTTACAGCTATCCCTTATCTTACAGTTTAAAAAAGCTTATATCTAACTGAACCTTAAATTATTTATTAATTATTAATTAAAGAATTAGTAAAATATAACGAATTTATTATATATTTACCTGGAAATATAAATAATGTCCGAAATAAAGGTTTTAATTTAAAGGTAATAATAATATAATAAATGGATTATTCGTTAAAAATATTTACGGACTTTTTTCTTAATCAGAAAACGATACCTTTAATTAAAAACTTCAATTAATAACTAAAAAGCAAAATTAAAATAAGTACTATTTATAAAAGATACCGATCGTTATATACCCGTCCTGAATTTAATAAATATGTCATAGATCTATGTAATCTATATAATCTGGCAGATCACCTAGATTACTTAGATCACCTTGACCTTGGCGGAGAAAGCCAAGCTTTCCTTAACCGAAGTTTAGCCGTACGGGGCCCGTACCAGGCTCCAAGGGCTGGTTATTCTCAAGGACAGGAACCCCTGTTCCTGTACTGTTATAAAAGGTAACTTTAAGTTCCTGTTATATTATTTAACTTAAAATAATAATAAAAACCGAAAATATCTTACGGGTTAAAAACGTAAGTTTTCCGTATATTCCGTATTATACACTTATTATTAAAACCGACATATAAGGTTTAAAATTTTATATTTAACGTTAAACGATTAACTTACTTTATAAGTTTGCTTAATAACCGGCCGGTAAGCTACGGACATTTATAGAAAGTAATTACCTAAAATAGGCGTTGTTTTAATCGGAAAAGTTTTAATATAAGAAAATATAATATCATTTCTAGGTTATAAAACCGAATATATAAACGTAACTTACCGGTATTACCGTGCAGCTATAAAAAACTAAGTATATATTTATTATAAAAAAATTCCGTAAAACCGAAAAGGTTATTCACAAAATTATAAAAATATATAATCCTAAAAAACCGTTCATTACTTTTTTATTAAAGAGAAATAAATTTTAAAGTGCATATAGGTATATATTTTATTATAATAAATATAGTTGGTTATAACAATATAAGATACGTTTTGTTATATAACGCGATTAATAATTTAAAAACTTTTATAATAATATATACATCTTTATTTTATTTAGAAAATTATTTCGAGCTTTAATCGTTATCACGGCTAAATTTAATTTAAAGCTTAAGTAATGTAACGTTATAAACGTCTTCGTTAACGCGAATTTATTTTATCAAATATTTATAAAGTTGCTCCCAGAATATCCATAACGTAATAATACTTTCCTAATCTGGAAAGTATTATATAAATTAAGGGAATTACTTTTATTATGGCAAAAGGAATTTATTAGGATACTTAAAAAGTTGGGATTTAATTCCGTTTTTTACGAACCTTATTATTTTATTTATTTCTTAACCGTAAAAATTATTAATCAATCATCGTGTTCGAAGATACTGGGTATAATATCTATCGTGTGGATTATATATGTAATGATTTTCTGTGTATTTAGCTCAGCCTGGAAAATAAGGCTTGAACCTAGATCAACCTTGCATTATTTTGTTTATTAAAACGTACTTTTTTTCTTTTTATAAATAATATCGTTACGGTTTACCTTAAAAAATCAGGGCCTCGTTAATTAATTAATCCGCCAAATATGGTAACGGTATAGTTTTATAAAAGGTAAAAACTTATAATAATTTTTCGGTATCGAAATAATTAAAAATAAACTTAATAAAAAAATCTGGTTATTTTAAACCGACTTTATAAATAAGCTAGTTAACTTAATTCCCGCAAAGAATTTAAATAACTTTTTAAATACGTTAATAACGGGCGTCGAACTGCTACCGAGTCCTGATTTAACCCATCCAGGCTCCGTTAATAAATACCAGAAAAAAATCGGTTCCATCTTATACGTAACAGTTAATATACGACTTAATATAACCTTTACGGTATTCCGACTTGCCCGATTTAACCTAAATCTTAATAACGCATATTACAAAACCGCTAATTGAATCATGATGTACTTAACCGGAATCATAACGCTAACGCTACAACCCGGGAATAAAAACCAGCCAAATACTTAAAACGATGTATTTTTTACGGATATTACGATCGACCGAAAGAAATTTCTAAACTTATATTATAAAGCTATTAAAAAGGTTAATAATATAATAAGCGAATAAATAATATATAATAATTACTTTTATAACCGAAACGGAATTATTATTTTTTATATAAGTTATAAAAAAACCTTATTATATTTTCGATTAATTAAAAAATTAAAAATAAATTTAAATATAAAGTTTTTAAATATATAATACGGTAATTAATACATTATACGGCTTATTAATACTAACGTCGTGTTTTTATATACAAATTATAATAGGTAAATATATATAATTATTAGTTTCGAAAAACCGTAAAAAGAAAATTAAGGTAAAATATATATTTACAAATAATATATTAACTAACAAATTAATAAAAGCTTTATTACGTAAAATTTTTAAATATTTTAAATAATAATTAAGGTTAATAAATATTATAAAAACTTCAAATTAATAAAAAAAAAATTTAAATTTTAGATAAGAAATTAATTAATTAAAAAGATTTAATTGCCGGAAGAAAGGTAAAATAGATAACTGCGGTTTTAAGGAGTAATAAAAGGTGATAGCTAACGCCGTGATTGCGTCGAGGCGTTAAGGGGGTGTGTCAGCTAGCAGGGGTTGCGCTAGCATTTCATATACGGAAAGGCTTCATCTGATCGGACCATATATGTTCCGTGGACAGATTATATTAAAGTGTAGTGCGCGTTCTAAAGCGCCTGCAACTAGTTATGCAATGCACACAACTGATGACCCCTATATCTGACAGAATCTGGCCTAACTCTCTATGTGTTAGTTCTAAGTGTTCTAGGAAAGGACCAATATAGTCTAGTTCGTGGGGAATCACCCTTACATAACTACACGATTGGGTGGTGACAAAGGATCGTCCAGGACAAAAGGCCGTCCCACGCCGCACTCCTGGAGCCTGGGCCCACAAAGCCCACCAGCCGGCAACACGTGAAAGCACCAATTGCCGACATAATTTAATTTAATAATAACTCAAATATGCAGGGATAATCTTATATACTACCTAGCTAGTACCTTCTAAGCTGTAAAGGGGTAAGTATTATCTATTCTGCTTTTCTTACTTTCCTGTTAAGCGCGATATGCACGTTGTACATATTAAGCAGCCCAAGTTAGTATGCAACTTCAAACGAGACAAAGGCGCTCACCTTCAAAGCTTTAATACAAGCCTCGGAGTACCGAAATGGAAAGTCTGGATAAGGAGGTTGATTGCATCTGTACCGGACGTATATAGGTCTATACATGTTCTTTCAGCAGGTATACCTTACCAACGATCATAGATCCTTACTTACTTGGAAAACTTCAATACATCTACCCATAATGAGCGCCGTAAAGTCCAGACAAGATAAGCAAATTGTATTGAATCAGTACAGCATTCTTATCGCTAGGCTTATGCCCGAAGGATATGCCAACCGGCGTGGTTTGAATAACACCCTTATATCACTCTGCTATCACTCTGCTGCTAGAGGGGGGCCTTCCAGCTGGGTTATTCACATGTATTTATATCTTCACAGTGTTTTCACTTAGCATTGCTGAGTTCGTACCGGGTCCAAATGTCCATGTATGGCGTCATGACATGTGATGCCTTATAACAACACTTGAGAATGCCTATTCTATTCTACAGATTTGGAGCGTGAGATTCGGTGCCCTTTTACAATATGAATGCTAGTTACCTACATAGTTAGTTTTGTTACGCCAGCTGACTCCATAGCTACGAGGAGCAATACTTATGTTTCGCTTTAAACAAAACTCAAGAAATGATTTTCACGTAATACTACATAGTCTGCATTCATCAGGGTTCAATCTGTCACATTGTAACATGATATGACAGTGTTAAAAGCGAGGTCGAAAATGCAAGACGGGACCCTCCTTCTGGCCTGTTACATGATCTTGGAGCATGTACTCGGGCGGCTCTGTATCATCGGTCTCCAACCACAGTTCGCCAGCCTTAGCCCTGCGAAGATCGAACTCCCAAAGGATATGGGCAAACGTCAACATGACCTGGGCGAGGGCAAGGGGCTTCCCGACGCAGCTACGTGGACCAATATTGAACGGGAAGTATGGCTGGCGGGCGTTCTTATTCTTCTGGTTCTCGCTCTTGTCCTTTTCCTTGTTCTCAAGCCAGCGCTCGGGCATGTAGTTACCGGGATTCGGCCAGTTTCGTGGGCTACGGTGCATGGCGTAAATGCCAGAGCCGACCTCGCAACCGGCTGGCAAATACTCGCCGTCGATTCGGGTTCCGCCCAGCTCCACCACGCGCCAAAGAGGTCCCCCACCGGGAGGGGTGATGCGCAGCGCTTCGTCAAGACAGGCTCGAAGGAAGACGCATGAGTTAAGTTTGGCCCCAAAAGCTATCTCGTCTGCGGAGCTGAATGTTGTCCGTACCTCCTCTACCGCGCGCTTATAGCATCGCGGCGACCATGTTAAATAATGCGAGAGAGACGCCATCGTTGTTGATGTCGTGTCAGATCCTACGATACGGGGGGACATGATATTAGACAAAGATAGGTAGTAAAAGAAAAAGGGGCGGGGGAAAATACAAGAGGGGCAGGGGACACCTTACCAGCCACAATGAATGTTGCCGTCTCGGTGCTGATCTCCATGGGACTGAGTCCTTCGCCTGTGTCGGGATCCTCGAACTGCTGCAGGAAGGAAAATATATCCTTAACAGAATCTGCCGGCTCCTGTTGGAGGCGCAGCTGCAAAAGTTTGCGCAGAAACTTGACAAACCTAGCCCCAGCCTTTGCCGCGTTTGAGAACAGCTTCCGGTCCAGCCCTCCAAAGGTCAGCTCTGATGCCTGCATGAGCACGCCCAGCCGCACGTTAGACTTCTCGATGGCTTCCACCACGTAGCGGAATTGCGGTTCTTCCATGGTACGATATTCCGCCCCGAAAGTCACAGCTGTCATGAGGTCAAACGCGAGGTGGGTAACTGTAATGAAGACGCGTACTTTGTCAGAGAGTGTAACAAGCCAAAAGGCGGGACGGACTTGTAACTTGCATGAACGTGCCATATCAACCGGACCCGTCCACTCATCCACAGACTCTGATTTCTGGTAGGCCTGGCTCCGGATAAGCTTACAAAACCTTTCAATCCTCGACTGGATCACCGGTTCTAGCTTCCTCAAGCTGTTCTCGGAGAAGGCCTGGCTTATTATCCTTCTGCGGTGCGCGTGTTGCACCTTGTCTGACATGGTCAGAGTATTCGCCGCCTGTGACGACAAGGCCTGATATCCCGCGTATTTGCGCACGTGCGAGCCATGACCATAGATGTCTGCCACAGCGAGCGTTGTGAGTAAGGTTCAAGTCACTATGACACCGAGGAAACTCTACAACTTACCACGAAGACCTCCTGGCGTATTAATCAAGACGCGGTTGGGTGCGTAACGTACGCGATCGCCTTACGCACATGAGCCTTGGTCAATTATTACCTCATGGGGTTGTAATGGAATACGAACCGTATTTCTGGTGACAACGAAGTATGTCCCGATGTATGTCGCCTCTCCACGCATGGTATGCGCCATAGAGGTTGGTGAATTTAGCTAGCACGGGACCTGGGTACTTTGCTAGGGGATGAAAGCATGCTCGATAAACGAACTGAAAGAGAACCTTGAATCAGAACGTTATTGTCAGCGCGAAATAACTTATAGGGCACGCATATGCAAAGTGGTGTGTTTTATAAATACATATATATGTACTTACAAGGAGGACGCAGCCAGCCAGCCATGTGAATATGGCTGCACTAGCTGCGCCTGCGTGCTTGAGCAAGCCCATATCGAAAAGCTGGACTAAACGAGTGTGCATGCTCCAAATTCTGTCCACGCTCGATGGCCAAGTGCAAATTCACAAATGTGTCTAATTCATTCGGTACAAGCAAGTACATGCTAAGTATATGGTTGAAGGCTGAGAACCTAAGTGGGAAGCCTGGCGGCTGGTGATTTTGGGATATAAAGGGGACGGAATTTCGATTATCAAATATGCGGACATAGAAAAACATGACACTAAGGATCAACGGCCCAAAAGAATTGTTGGTGCCCGGAAGCTTCATTATTCTGTGGCATATGATATTGGCCTGATTGCATTAGAGTCAATGTACATCATTGTCAGTGGTAAGACACGACTTCAGGACTTGATGTGAGCTCCGCAGGGCGCAGGGCATAGGGATTTGGTATGCTTACGTGGGTCGGTAGCCAAAGAATAGTCGCCGAGAAGCCTCGCTATTCCTTCGGCCACTACTGCAAGCCGGTACATCGCGGGACACGACGAATGAACTTACCATCCTCACTAAGTTCCGTGATACCTGTTACATGCAGCTACAATCACGACAGCTCGAAACAAACTTAAGTAGAAAGCAGCCCGGCTTCTGCTCTGGACCCACGTGATGGCACACCCATATCGTATCAATTGGGACCTTCGACTTAAAACGTCGTGAGGACTTCTCGGAAAGTGAGTGGACAGCAAGTCCCCTATACGCCGGACTAACCCTACTAACCCTACTGACCCTAACCCCTACTCAGGAATCTACTCTCCTTAAGAAGGGGTGGAATATAAATGATTGTTAGCTAACCCCTACTTCAGTTTGAATTTAATTATAAACTCCGGCGGCACAGTGCTCGGCACAGTGCTCAGCACATACTCCGTGCAACATATTATTACCCTATCCTTAAGACCCATACATCAGGCCTTTGCTGTACGAGCAGCCATATTTCCTTTTCCATCTCGACATACAGCCTGAAAGTTTGCAACATTTAACGGTGAATGTCGCGTTCGAGCTTGGCTCTGCTCTAACACCAAAAGGCCATTCCGTCCCGTCTTAGCCTGGATAACTTCGGACCCAAAGTTTCAGTATGGCGGTCCTCACTCCCAAGGATGGACTATCCGCCCAGCAGAAAGTTCAGAAAGCCGAAGGCGATGGCCAAAAATACAGCCAGCGCCATGGTCCTATGCCTTTCGAACCAGTCGCCATTATTGGTATGGCGATGCGCCTCCCCGGGCGCGTCAGGAATGAAACTGATTTCTGGAACCTGCTTTCCGGAAAGAAAAGCGGGCTCTGTGACGTCCCCAAGGACCGATTCAATATTCACGGGTTCTACGATCCAGCTGGCAAGGCTGGAACCATCCCCATCAACTGGGGATACTTCCTTGAAGACGTGGACATCCAGCAGTTCGACACCACGGTCTTTCCGATATCTAAGAAGGAGCTGGAGCGTCTCGATCCTTCCCAACGGCAACTTCTTCAAGTGGCCTATGAATGTTTCGAAAGCGCCGGCATATCTTCATGGCGCGGCAGCAGCGTTGGATGCTACGTGGGCGAGTTCGGCGAAGACTGGGCTGATGTGAACGCGAAAGAGACGCAGCACAGAGGTGGTTACCGCGGCACTGGATTTGGGGACTTTGCCATGAGCAACAGGATCTCGTATGAGTTTGACCTGCACGGCCCCAGCATGACGGTCAAGACGGCCTGTTCGTCGTCGCTCGTTTGTCTTGATCTGGCATGCGAGGCAATCCGGAATGGCGAGTGCGATAGTGCGCTCGTGGGTGGCACCAGCTTGATGTTCTCGCCGACTACGTGGATGGCGCTTAATGACATGGGACTGCTCTCGCCGAGGGGTCAGTGCCGGACGTTCGATGCTGCGGCAGACGGTTATGCTCGCGGCGAGGCTGTCAACATGGTGCTGGTTAAGAAACTCAGCTACGCCTTGCGAGACAATGACCCCATCCGGGCTGTCATTCGCGGGACTGGAGTGAACAGCGATGGCCGGACGCAGGGCATGCTCATCCCGAGCCCCGCTGCACAAGCAGCCTTGATACGTCGCACCTATGCTGCCGCCGGCATTCAAGACTTGTCAGAAACAGCCATAGTCGAGTGTCATGGCACGGGTACTCCTGTCGGCGACCCGCTTGAGGCCGAGGCTGTGGTGGATTGCTTCGGCGATAAAGGCGTTATCATTACATCAGTACGTTATGACTGTCCCTCGGTTTGAAGTAGACAACTTAACTTACTGATATCTATAGGTCAAACCCAATGTTGGACATTCAGAGGGTGCTGCAGGCTTGACGAGTCTGATCAAGAATGTTCTGGTTCTGGAGCACCGCATGGTGCTGCCGAACATCAACTTTGAAACGCCAAACCCGAAAAGTGAGTCATAGATGCGCACATATATAGTACCAAAAGGCTTAACCTACCTCTTAACAGTCCCTTTAGAGGAGCGCAAACTCCACGTTCCGACCGAGCTGGAACCGTGGCCCAAGGGCCGTGCGGAAAGAGTGAGCGTGAACTCATTCGGTATAGGGGGTGTCAATGCACATGTAAGTTCGGAACTCCATGTACCTTGATTGTCGTAACGGAGTGAGCGCCATGTAAAGGAGACAGGTCGCTAAGTGAGGCACAGGTGATTCTCGAATCGCCACGGCAATTTGGTATTGCATTGCAAGTGGATAGTCAATGTAAGTCGCGATTTGATGATGTCGTCACCATCGACGGCTTTCCGGCCAAGCTTTCCATTACTAGCTGTTCCCCAACTGCTAGGCTTCTCACCAATGAAGCCATGGCTAATGGTTCCCATCTAGATACGAACGGGGAACTTGCCAGTACACCTCACCCCAATGATCCTCTTACCAATGGAACGCAACACAGATCTCTTAGCAAGGACCATCGCATCAATGGATCCCTTAGCAAGGACTATCTCATCAATGGAACGCATCACGGATCCCTTAGCAAGGACCACCTCATCAATGGAACGCAGCACGGATCTCTTATCAAGGACCATCTCATCAATGGAACGCATCACGGATCTCTTAGCAAGGGCCATCTCACCAACGGCAATCTTGATGATGGTGTGGCTCGTCAAGGGGTCCCATCGAGTTTGCTTCTTTTCTCGGCTCATAGCGCAGAATCGCTCCAGACGCAAATCAACGACTACCTAGAATACATGCAGAGCCAGAGGCATGTGGGGCTACGTGACCTCGCGTATACATTAGCCAACAAGCGGGAACACCGTCCTCATCGCGCCTTCGCTGTGACGAGCGGAGATATCTCAAGCCTCCAAGTCTCCGAGCCGCAAGCCGTCAAGGATCCGTCGGTCCTGACTCCATCCAGCGGCACCAAAGTTGCTTGGGTCTTCACCGGGCAGGGGGCCCAGTGGCCTGAAATGGGCGCAGACCTGTTGGATACAAATGCTACATTCCGGGAAACCATCCAGAAGCTGGACAAATTTCTGCTGACGCTTCCCACACCGCCATCGTGGAAGCTTGAGCACGAGTTGCGCAAGGGGGAGCATGATAGCCAAGTCCACCGTGCCGAGCTTGGCCATCCTGTTTGTGTGGCTTTGCAGATAGCCCTGGTTGACGTCCTTCGCTCGTGGGGAATTACCCCAGATGTCGTCGTGGGACATTCATCCGGTGAGGTGGCTGCCGCATACGCCAGCGGAGCCATCTCAGCAGAGGCTGCTATGGCTACTGCAACCTTCCGTGGATCTAGCAACGTGTCGACCGACCAGAAGGGCTCCATGGCTGCGATCGGACTCGGCCGACACGACGTGTTGCCGTATCTGGTGCCTGGAGTGGACATCGCGTGTGAGAACAGCCAATCGAGCACCACCTTGTCCGGGGACACAGAAGGAGTCAACAAGGTGATCCAAACACTCAAGGCTGAGCAACCCGGAGTGTTGGCCCGCTTGTTACGGGTGGAGAAGGCATATCACTCCCATCACATGCTTCAGTACGGACAATCGTATGAAGAGCAAATTAGGTCATACGTCTGCAGTCGTGACCCTGCAATAGCACTGCATTCCTCTGTCACAGGAAAGCGTCTCACTGGCGACGGATGTCTCGATGCGCATTATTGGCGCGCCAACATGGAGCGTCCCGTTCTATTTAACTCGGCCCTCCGTTCCGCAATTGACGACGGTGTCCTGGGGAGTAGCAATAAGGTGGCCTTGATCGAAATCGGGCCTCATCCGGCCCTCGCTGGCCCAATCGGCCAAATCCTCAGGGACACTGGCCGTGCCGGCCATATCGTCCACGTCGGCACTCTCCTCAGAGGCAAACCCTGCCAGGAAAGCCTGATGCATCTCGCCGGCAGGCTCTACCAGCAAGGCATCTCATTGAATTACTCGGTTCTCTGTCCACCCGGCAACTTCATCAGAGACCTCCCGCGCTACAGTTGGAAGCAAGACACGACTCACTGGGCTGAGTCACGGATCTCCCGCGAGTGGAGGTTCCGAGAGAATCCTCCGCACGAGCTTCTCGGGAACAGGGTCTTCGAGACGGCAGCCAACGAGCCCACTTGGAGGAAGGCTCTCGCTCTTGAGGACGTGCCTTGGCTAGCTGGACACGAGGTGAATGGCCAAGTTGTGTTTCCCGCCGCCGGGTACATCGCTATGGTCGGCGAGGCGCTTCAGCAACTGCATGAGGCGACGGACGAGGGCCATGAGACCGCCTTCAGCATCAAGAACGTACGCATCGCTTCAGCGCGAGTACTCGAGATGGATAAGACCATAGAGCTCATCACCAGCCTGAAGCCCATCATGCTTGACGCGTCTGAAGCCACCGCATGGTACCAGTTTACCATCAGTTCCTTTGATGGAACGAGATGGGCCAGGAACTGCTTCGGCGAGGCCAGGGCGTCTAAAGACAAGTCCTTCACACCTCCTCGTCAAGTGCTCCCTCGCAACGCTCCATTCCCGCGAATCGTAGACGAGAAGGCCTGGTACATCGGTTTGAGACGCATTGGATTCAACTACACCGGGCTCTTCGAGGGTATGCAAGACATCTCGGCCGCTACAACCACGACTGAAGCCAAAGCCACCGTGAAGACGGGAATTCCGCCAAGTGACTCAAGATGCTCCAGGTACGTGCTGCACCCGTCTATCATCGACCAGTGCTTCCAGCTCTTCACTGTGGCATCATTCCGTGGGATGGGTCGAAACATGACTCAGCTTTCGGTGCCAACCTTCATTGAGGAGATGGTCTTATGTCCCTGCCCGATCAACCAGACCCTGGACGTGATGGCTCACGTGGGTAATGCGCTGGAGCGAGGCTCCTTCACCGGGAACCTTGTGGCACAAAGTGCCGGTAGTGATGAACGGCCCGCCACCACATGCATTAGCCTGAAAGACCTTAAGACAAGCCCCCTCACCAGCAGCAGCAACGGCGGTGCAGACGAGGATGAGATCCCCCTGATCACGCAGCTCGAGTGGAGGCCCCATAGCGATTTCGCGGACCTGGGGAGCTGTTTCCACCGGCGAGCACCACGCGTAAATGAATGGCCGCTGCTGGAGGAACTCATTCTCCTATGCATGCTCGACCACGGCGACAGCATCAAGACCAACGGCGACACTGCAGAGCACCTCGTCAAGTTCTCAACTTGGATGCAACAGCAGATCGAGCGCTACAGGCAGGGGTTAAACAAGTTCGTAGACAAAGACCTGCGCATAGAGGAGAAGAGCGCGGACCAGAGACTTGGGCGCATCAACGAGATCATGGCTACACTCTCTCCGTCACCGTATGCTGTCTTCTCCACGGCAATTCATAAACTCTTCTCGGTGGCGCCGGCCATCTTCAGGGGCGAGACGCACCCTTTGCACGTCCTGCTGGAGGACAACGTGCTCGCCGAGTTTTACGAGGCACTCTCGGTGGACTCAGCTGACCTGATCAAGCTCTTGGCCAACACGAACCCGCACATGCGCATCCTCGAGGTCGGCGCCGGCACAGGAGGGACGACAGCTCGTGTTCTGCGGGCACTAACGCCACCGTACGGCGAGCGCCTGTATAGCGTCTACACGTACACAGACGTATCGGCCGGGTTTATGACAGCTGCTAAGGAGAGGTTTGCTAATCATGCGGCTATCGAGTATGCCGTTCTGGATGTTACAGTAGACCCGGCTGAGCAAGGTTTCCAGCTGGGCAGCTACGACTTGATTATCGCCGCAAACGTAGGTTTAACCTTGTTTGATCTCTTCGTCAGCCATCTATGTTTGCAATTTCGCTGACGGTGCGCCGCCTACCGCATTAGGTTATCCATGCCACCCCGTGCTTGAATACGACTCTCGGCAACATGCGTAGCCTGCTCAGCCCTGGAGGGCGACTTTTCTTGGAGGAACTCAGTCCTGGTAAGTGTGGCCTATCGCAACGACAATATCCCCTCAATACAAAGTACTACTGGCAACCGGTGGTAACACAAACGCTGACACCGATACCTACTTACTCACTGCAGATGTAATGTTCTTCAACTACGTCATGGTAAGTTCACTCCATATCCGCCCATTCCGCTCACAGGACATCAAGTGTAACGACAAACTTCTTCAGGGATTCCTCCCAGGCTGGTGGCTCGGCGCTCGGGATAACCGCGTGGATCAGCCGTTCATTTCCCCAGAAAGGTGGACCAAGGAGCTGCTCTATGCCGGCTTCTCGAAGCCTGAGGCTATCGTCCTTGATGATTCGGCGCCGTATCACGTCAACGCTGGGATCATAGTGCCCCGTGAGAGCCAGAAGACTAGCCTATCGCGAGTCAGCTTACTGTGCCACGCCCCTGACGGTCCATACGTTTCAGAGGTGCGGCACTGCTTGGAGGCTCTCGATGTGGCTGTCGATGTTTGTCGTTTTGGACAAGCTTTACCCCCCCAGAACGACATAATTTCGCTGCTAGACCTCCAGGAACCCGTCCTCCATGGAATGTCTGAGGAGACGTTCAAGACTGTCAAGAGGTACTTGTCCTCGCACAAGGCCTCGATACTCTGGATGATGCCCGCCTCGCAGGTCGGTGACGTCAAAGATCCACGGGCGGCCATAGTACTTGGTCTCGCCAGGACTGCGCGTAACGAGCTGTCCCTCCCATTCCTTACTGTCGAAGTCGACGAGACGACGACGTCGGCAGCGGCCGCAGCTAGCGCTATAGCCAAGATCCTACACCGGGCCAGGTCGGAGCACCTGAACGACCACGAGTCCATGGATCCTGACTACGAGTACGCCATCGTCAAGGGGGAGATACTTATCCCACGACTGCACTGGCAAACGATGTCTGAGGCGTTTCAATCGACTCAGCCCGGAGACAAGAACGAAACTGACGATTTGACGACTCACTGGCGTATCACCATGAAGATGCCAGGCCTGCTGCATACGATGACGTGGAGCAAAGGTGTGACCAGCAGCTTCCCTGTGGAGGGCGAGATACTTGTTGAGACTAGGGCCGTCGGACTTAACTTCCGGGTACGTATTATCGATCCTTGGCCCCCTTGTTCAACGAGCAGCTACACATTTAGCTTGTTTGGACACGAATCCCAAATCCATGCATAAGTTGCACCAAGGTTCTGACTCAAATGGTGTTAGGATGTTCTCATTGCCTTGGGTGTTATAGAAAACAGCCCTAGCGAGATGGGATTTGAGGGAAGTGGTGTTGTCCGAGCAGTAGGGCCCGGAGTCTCGCGCTTCTCGGTCGGTGATCGCGTCATGTATCTAGGAAGCGGGTGCTTCAAGACGGTCCACACGATGAATGCAGCGTTGTGCGTTAAAATGGACGACTCGATGACTTTCGAGCAGGGTGCAGCATTGCCTTGCGTCTACGCCACAGCTCTCATGGCGCTGGTGGACAAGGCTGATTTGCGACATGGCCAGGTGCGTACGCCGAATGACTTGAAGTCACATGTAGTTTGACCATTATACTGACATGATTTCTGTGCCACAGTCTGTCCTCATTCACGCCGCCTGTGGTGGAGTTGGCCTCGCGGCGATCCAAATCGCGCAGATGCTTGGTGCCGAGGTGGGTCGCAAGTGGTGCACACGGACATACAGCCCGATACATGATATGCACCTGCTCAAAAATGCCCAGGCCTCGTACACTGACACTAGAACAGATATACTGCACAGTGGGAAGCGATGCCAAGCGCGATTATCTCACAGAAAACTATGGGATCCAACCCTCGCATATATTCAATTCGCGTGACTCATCCTTCCTCCCCAACGTGTTACGTGCCACGGATGGCAGGGGCGTAGACGTGGTGCTCAACTCGCTCTCGGGAGACCTGCTACAAGCGTCGTGGCAGTGTGTTGCCGAGTTTGGGACCATGGTGGAAATCGGCAAACGTGACTTCCAGCGGCGCGCCACGCTGGCCATGGCACCTTTCGAGGCCAACCGCACCTTCATCGGCCTCGAGCTGCGGCTGGTCTTGCAGGCACAGCCGCAGAAGGCCGCCGCTCTCTTGGAACGCTGTGTCAAATGGATGCGCGAAGGACGCATTCGCGGCCCGACCATCTCGAGCACGTTCCGGGCAGTCCAGATTCAGGAAGCTTTGAGGACGATGCAGACGGCCAGGCACATTGGCAAGATGGTTATCGAGATGCCCCGTAATGCCCAGGAGCTGGATACACAGCAGCATCAGCCGGCGACGCCAGCGGCAGTCTTCCAGTTTGGGTCGGACCGCACCTACCTACTGGTAGGAGGTCTTGGAGGACTAGGGCGAGCGATCGCCACCTGGATGGTAGAGAACGGCGCGCGCTCCCTTGTATTCCTGTCAAGATCCGCCCGAGAGGGGCCCGGAACTGACGGGTTCGTGCAAGATTTGCACTCACAGGGGTGCCAAGTGTTACTGGTTGACGGCAGCGTCAGCAACAAGGCCGATGTGCAAAGAGCCGTGGAAAACGAGGCCACTGCTGCCAGAGCCCTCGCAGGCGTCATTAACCTGTCCATGATTCTGAGAGACGTAGGGCTTTCCGACATGACCTTCGCAGACTGGAACACGGCGGTCGAGCCCAAGGTCCGCGGCACGTGGCACCTGCACGAGGCTATCTTGAATAACAAGGAGCTGGACTTCTTCGTCCTCTTCTCGTCTTGCTGTGGCATTGTCGGTCAGTGGGGTCAGGCCAACTACGCAGCAGCCAACACGTTCCTTGACGCCTTCGTGCATTTCCGCCACCGCCAAGGGCTCGTTGCCTCCGCCATCGATCTCGGCGTCATGGGTGACGTGGGCTTCGTCTCGCAGAACCAGGACGTTCTCGACAACCTCGGCCGCATGGGCATGCGCATCCTTCGGGAGCAGAACCTGCTCGACGCCCTGGTGTTGGCCCTGAGGAGATCTCGGCCGACTCAGCCTGTCTCCTCTCCTGAAGTTGCCACCGGACAGGTTTGCTCGCAGCCTAGCGATACGGCGTACCGGAGCCCCAGCCAGGTGCTCTTGGGGCTGAACACTACGATCCCCATCTCGTCGCCGCTCAACCGCGTGCCCTGGCGGCGCGACGCACGCATGAGCATTTACCGCAACCTAGAGGGCTCATCCAGCACTGGCACAGACGGCCACGGCAATGGGAACATAATATCTTCTCAGCGCGACTCTCTGCGCGCCAAGCTGGCGTCTATAACGGATGACGAGGACAAGACAGCCGTTATAGCTCGCGCGCTGGCAGCCGCGCTGGCCACCTTCCTCATCAAGGATGAGGATAGTGTCCCGCTGGACCGACCACTGGAACATCTCGGCATCGACTCGCTGGTCGCCATGGAAGTGCGCAACTGGATTCGCCAGCAGGTCAGCGTGGAAACAAGTACTATTTCCATTGTGCAGAGCCCGTCACTATGCCACTTGGCGGAGCATATCAGGATAGCGCTGGGAGGAGCCGGCGGTGCAACTGTAGGGGTTTCTTAGTTTAGAGCGGCTTAGCGTGCGCGGTGTAGAGTTGGGTATGTTCACAGGTCCCAGGAGGCTGGGCCTTGTACCAAACGTTCCTTGCTACAACATATCTCTAGTAGATAGCCCTTGCGTTGCGAGAAAGACGAAAAAGAGGGGTGCTCTTGCAAGTTGGTAAAAAGAAGTTTGTACATTGAACGCGACGTGACAGCCTGTCCGAAAATGGAAAGGGGCTTTACCGAATCGGGAAGGGCGACGGGTACACCCTGTCGGCATAAGCATTTGCCTCTTTCTTTTTCAGGAGGATTTAGAATTGGGTGATGGAATGAGGGAAAACTTGGACGCTCCAGTTACGTCAAAACGATTTATTCCACTATAATAATGACTGACATGATGACCAACACGACGAACCACAAATTGCAGCACGTCAGTGACGCTCTGTGAACCGTCACTGGCGCTCTCCGACACGTCGCAGGCTCGCAGCAACCGTGATACTATTCACTATTGTCGTCTTAGGACTGGCCATGTCGAAACGCCGCACCACGTCCTGATACATCTCTGAAAGCTTGCGGCGATGCAGACTTATCTCTAGGGAGGCTGGCGTTTTGCGGATTCCACTACACCACAGCGTTTAAGGAAGGTGCATATAACCGCCATGCCTGTGATGTATATATCACTAATGTCGCAAAAGCGACGCCGCTGTTGCGTTGCTAGCAATAGCGTTATATAATACCCACGACATGTCACAGTTAGGCTGATCGCGAGGAAAGGTTGCATAGAGTGTAGAAAGTGTAAATTGTCATGGATAGTTCGGGCTCTAGAGAGTAGTGGCTAGAAAGCTCTATATATAGTGTAGGAGCCCCGCAACAACGTTCTTGTGGGGCGTCTACAGTTCCCTGGGGCTTGATGACTAAACAAGTGACCCCTATTCTGCGACAACTAAGCAAAAGCTAGGCGAAGAGGCAGACCGCACCTACAACTATATTCTCTAGTACCATAATAAGGATTGCCTTCTGGCAGACGCTACGTACGACCTGATTTATAATGGGCCTGACATGCGCATGAATCCGTCATCGTCCCACACTTTATCGAAACACGGCATTGCTGCTACTTACTACAGTCTACAATTCCTCTCCTCCCTACCGCCACCACCATCACACCTGCTCAGGCTTCTCCTTCCTCTCCTTGGTCAAAGGGAGTTGCTGCTACTACCCTCCCGCCGCCACCAAAACTACTGTCCTAATGTTTCATCCGCCTTCTCGGCCGTTTCTTTCCATCTGACCCACCTGCGACGCCACCCTCAACTAGTGAGAACCTTTCAATCCTCCACCACGACACTTCGAGCACCTGCAACGGTATGATGTCAATCCAATACTACACCCTTTCAACCCAATATTACTTCACGACGCTACCGTTTACCGGGTAAATCGTCGTCAGTTGATACATGACCTAGAAGTCTGCTTCTTCAGCAAGCCAATCCCGCCTGGTCGAAGAAAAAAATTCAAACTCACAAGAACCCCCAACTATTTCAAACATTCTAATAGTTGTTGTCGCTCTCCTCGGATGAAAGCGTCACCCAGAGAAGACGTTAGCAGAGAGTAAGAGGCTAGCTGCGCGTGGTATTAATCCTTCATGTCTCGACTGCTTCTAGTAGGCTCTTACGCATATGAGGCGAGGCATTAGGCGCTTCATGTTGTTACTTACTCCAGGGAGCAGTATCAGGTAATAGGGCTGTGGGAATTCAAAGGAAATCAAAGGATTTGGCTGAATTCGGCTATATAGCTACATACGGCTATGTAGGGGCTCTGGATCCGTTAAGGACAAGAGCAACACTTAGCAAAGACTTCTTATCTTCGCTAACTGCTTTGTTCTTCGATTTATACGCATTAAGAAGGCGTATGGGGATATATAGGGGCTTAGCAACCTGTTGCTTAGCCTACAGATTTTAGAGAATCACCGCGTTTTACCTTTACGGACTTCCAATCGCCCCACGTTCGGATCACGAGCCCATTCTCGTGACAAAACTCCTGGGCAGTCTCCGTATGTCGTAGAAGCTCGTCTCTATTTCGTCTATCGCTGGGTGAAACGTGCCATTCTGCGCTCACGCTGATTTCAAGTAGCAGATAACGCCTTTTGAAATGGTTTGGTCCAGCATATATGATTATAACGTCACGCGGCTTACAAAACAAGCATCACAGCAAGCCGCAGGCTTCAAGATAAATTCCAGATTAGACACTAAACCTCTTAGAAAAGTTACAAAACTTATTAGCAATATTGAATATACGGCACGGAGTGCGTGTTGACTCATCCCAACTCACCATTCCGTTCTCGATTCTGCCATGCCCGACCGCCTTGACTTCCTCTGGTCATTTTGCCGGTACCACGAACCTATTGACTCCTGTTTTCGTCTCTAATGTTTGTTAATATGCTGGTCCACTTCTACTTTCCTTATTGCAGGCACCATCTGCCTAGGACCCATAGATAACATCCGATCTGCCATGCGATAGGCATTTCCAACACGTATCAGGAGGGCAGATCACTACCGGTCTCTCGGTCTCTTTACTGTGTTGACAGAGAACCGACACAATGGCGAGTCGCGCAAGCCAGTTTTGGAAGCACCTGACGACCACTGGCCCATCTGGACAGTTAAGCACCTGATCCCATGTGTCGATCGACTGCATGGGAATGTTATGGCCGTTCCTATCAGAGAGAGTGTGATTGCACGCCTTCTCCTCGCGGCGGACTCTGGCATTGCCCAGAGCTTGAAAGATGTCCACATCAGCCACCCACTTGCCCGCATCTCGGATAGACACAACTGATTCGATGATATTCACGTCGGCATCTCTTTGTCCAACTGTCTGGATACGCACCAACGGTGCTCGCCAGTCTGTGAAGCCCAAGTGGAGCGATGTTTTGTCAAAGTGATCGACTTGCACTCCGTCAAATTTGCTCGGCGCCACCCTCCAAGAGCCTGGATCCAACTTTCGAGCCATGAGGGTGGATGGGCATGAGAGGATCGAGAAACCAGAATTTCCGGTATTTCCGAATATTCTAGTAAAACTATAATCCGGAAATGACTCCTGCGGGTCATTCAGCAGCTTATATAATAGTTATAGTTAGCAATCATCAGCGTTTGTTGACGAAGGAGTATCATACCCCTGTCAGGATAAAGATTGAATCCCCACAGCTGAGACCTATGATGTTGTAGTTCCCTTTCAGCTCCTCGACGATATTATAGCCTGTTTCAAAATATCCAATCAAGCCTATGGCAGTGCCTTGGGATACTGTGAGATGGCGATCTGCTTCCATCCAATCCAATTTCGTCAAGTCTTTTGGGAGAATGGGCGGTGAGAATGTGCCGTCCACAATGGTACCCGTGATGGTTGCGCCGCCTGCTGACGGCTCACGATAAACTTTAGAGACAGCCCACAACACCTTGAAGAATGCAAAGGCGGCGTCCAATTCTAGAAAGATTCTCAGTTTATTAGGGTCGACGAAACCAGATTCAAAACACCAGAGAATGTCCTCTAACGTCACAGCAGCGACCAAAGAACGACCAGCAGAAGATGGAGGCCTCTGGTTCTCTTTGACGTAGATGGCTGCATGCGTACCGTAGAGGTCATCCTCTTGAATTGTTTGTCCGAAAAGCAACAAGTAAGCTTCTTCTGGTGTATCATGAGCGTATACTGTCTCATCGTATGGGTTATACGACCATAACATTCTTTCGTCGAGATATTCGACCTTTTCACCAGGCAATCTACGTTGGATATCCTCTAGGGCAGCCGCTTCCTTCTCATGGTCTCCGCTGGTAAGATCATCTGCAAACAAGGGGCTGGGAAATTCACCATAAGCCATCTGCGAGGGCTGTAGCGTCGTGCCACCATCATACACCTCCTGCCGAGTGCCCGAGGATAGCAATGAATCTCCGTATATGCCCGAGGGAGACTGATGCTGCAGGTCTATGAATTGTTCTTGAAAGTGCGTATCTTGATTGTTCTGTAATGCTGAGTACCTTTGGAATGTCGGCGGAGTAACCCATCTGTGGTGCCCCGAGCTCCGTTTCCGAGATTTTGAGACGCCTTCCTGCTCGTAGATTTCGGGAAACACCGTCGCAAATGTGTAGTTGGATCTCGTCGGATGCGAACTATCGAAACACAAGATGATACAGTTATCTTCATTCAGCCAGGACACTCGCCCTGCAAGACGACGCAGGAGCTCAACCTTCTCGTCAACATCTCGCAGGATGAACATAAGATCTGGGGCATGAGTCAAGCGCAATAGAGTGCCGCGCTCCGCAGTCACTGCGGTAGGCAGGAATTGTGGTCGACGGCGTCCCAAGGAAACGGCAAGACTTGCTTGTTCCTCGTTTCTGAAGCAATCGAGAATTGATTCTTCAATTACTGCTTGCCAGCCGTTTTCGATGTCGTCATCAGCACCGTTCTTTCCAGTGCCAAATTCCACCGGGTCAATCTTAGGAAGTGTGTCCGTGATAGCCTGGAGTATTTTTGAAAGCCTTGCAGGTCGCGTCCGGCGGGACATTCCAATGTCTTAGCAGACACCCCAAGCAGACAAGTACGAGTTCGGCCATACTGAGGCGGGATCCGTCGACATCAAGCCGCCTAGTTTGTTTCACCGCTTCACCATAGAACTTGTGATGCGCCAGTGACAAAGACCAAAACACCCCTTGCTCTTCTTGTCGTCCAGCATCCGAAATACCCAACGACAAGAGACCACCATCCTTAACCAGGCTGTCATTCATGGCCACATGCTTGTTGCAGCTGTGTGTATCAAATATCACCATGTCGGGATAGATATGCCATGCCGAGAGTCCCAGTAGTACAGGGCCATCCCGGACTACATATGGCCTGCCCGACACTAAACCTTCCATTGCTGTGAGCGCAGAGGTCCAAACATCAATAACGTTGGAGTATAGTGTCGTGTTAGCCGCGTGAATAGGAATGCTGACATTCTGGACAATGAGGAGGAACTGCTTGTATTCTCTTTGCCTTGACAAATCAGCAGTCTGTAACCACGCTCGGGCGCTGGCATCCCATTTGGCGAGATGGTCTCTTGTGATGTCCTGCTGAACCGCCGAAGCCAGCGCTGTAGGAATACCCTCCCCTTGTTCGACGCTCGCCAAAACTTCCCGCTTCCTCTCGGAAATGAGTTCGACCCAAAGAGATATGGCTTCCGAGTCTTTCCACATTCGAGCGATAATGCAGGCCAGCAAGTGGGCCGGAAGCGCTGCTTTACTTGACGTTGCTGCAGCCCAGAGGGACGTAGCATCGATGCCACCGTATTCCGTGCGGATCCAATCGCTGCTTCCGGTTAAATGAGAGTCTTTCTCAGATACCTCTCGAGATATCTCCGATGCACGCGTGCCGTAAGCTTTGATGAGGTTCGGTGTTTCTGGACAGATGTGTTCGAATAAGGCTCCAAGCCTTCTGGCAGTGACATGCAAGTGGCCTGTCTCTGCTTCACGGACCCTGGAGGCCGACAGAACATTTCCTAGTGGCCGATACTCCAGGGGCGCTTCGAACTTTACCAGCGTGAAGTCGAAGTTCAGGTTTGCCGCTGCTATGGTTAGCTCTTGGGCCGCCTGGGCGAAACCCGCCTGAATGCGGCCAAGCGAGAGATTATCCGGCAACCTCGGAGTTTAACGAGAACCAGGGCCCATGGCCAAGAACAGTTATCAGATTCTTTGGAGTTACTAGGCGTGAAGATGGATAGTTCGAATTCAAGCGACGAGGAATTGGGTAGGAATGAGCACAGGGAACCGAAGGGGCGAGATATAGCGTTTTATACGGACTTTAAAGGGATTGTCTGCGATGCATTGCCTGCAGTCATACCGCTATGGTTGTGTGGCTGTGTCAGCTGGCGAATTAAATTTGTTCATTCTGTCATGGTTGGTGCATGCCTGGCCTCGAAGTTGCCGATCTCGACGTGGCTGCTGTAGTGTCTATCGCAACCGTTTATCTGTAATAAATGGGTTGTATATTAATAAGATGCGAAAGGTTTAATTATTAAGATCTTTAGAAGCTTTATTATCCCTCATACCTTTAGGGGCGCGAATACCTCTGAAAAAGTTTTCGATTACCAAGGTCACTCCAACTTGAAAGGACAGCAATTACGCGGTGGTGCCCTTTTTGGGGTCACTGGTCTGACATAGAGGTTGCCATTTCCGGATCCCCAAACCTCCAGCCTTGGAGCCTTCTATGCCGCGTAAGCATCATTTATATGCAATCTGAGTATTTTCCTGGCCCATCTTAACCATTTCAGGGTGGCGCTGTGCTATCTTAGCTCTTGCAACTACAAATCTGGTCGAGGCTAGGTTGGAACGCGGGTGTTGATAGCCAAATCATGGATACATGGCAGCGCATGACTAATTATATGTGTTTAGTGGCGAAAGTCCTTAAAGGCCTCTGGTGAGCCGGTATATATGGATAATGTGTATGTGGGAAGCCATGCTAGCAATCGCGTTGTTAACCTCAAAACCATCTGCGAGGGGCAGCCATGTGCCGTCCGTTAGAGTCAGACCAATATGTGAAGCAAAGGTGACGCATGGAAACTCCACATCGGCGCTGACTGTCAGTTGGGTATCCCTATGATATCGCGAATCATGTACGGATCGGCCCGTACTTGACCGTTACTTTACGCAGTGTCTATTTTATCGGTAGGCTATTACTGTGCTTGTCTCCGAACGATCGCGAAGTATTCTGATGGCACAGGCGATCTAGCTGGTCAGATTAATCTCACAGTCTCGTGACTTGGGATAGACAGGATCTGCGGAGCTGATTATCAAACACGGTAGAAAGGAGGTGCGCCAGATCAAGGTTTAGGCCGAGCAGCTTGTCTGTGCCGTGGCACCTGTGTAATAGAGTCCTTCGTAGGGACCCACTCGAGGCTTTCCAACCACTTTCCAGCATCACAACGTCGGCAACTTAATGACCTCCAATAACATTACGTTGGTGGCCAGAGTTCCCCGAAATCCAACTAAGCTACCTCCGTGGCAGTTGTTCGTCTTGAAAGAATCCATCGCAAAGCCTATTATATGAAAGAAGTCGAGCTGCTGTTGCCCAACATCCAGGTCCTGCTTTCTCCCCTCCACCGGATCGTACCACAAGTGCGTATACCTATGATGGTGGCACCCGAGTGTTGAGCGGGAGTACTTGTTGGACAAGTACAGGAAGATCGGATGATCGAATGTTATCCAGCCATGACATGTTGCTAATGCATTTGGAAATGGTGGTGGTTCAGTAGGTTCTTGATGGTGCACTATTATACCGACAGCCTCGGTGCGTGAGCTGAGATGCTATTGTGGGTTCCTTACTGAACTGTACGTAGCTTAAACGTTTATAAAATATATCGGACTGACAAAGGATAGCTCCGACATCGAACCAAGGACGAAGTGGTGCGAGTGATCTCCCGCTGACAGTGCCGAATGGTTTATTAGTCGAGCTGCCATCAGCCGAATCTAAATTCCAGGATTAGCCCTGTCTCACGATCTCCCTCACGATCGGAACTTGGGCAGTACAAACTTGAATCTAAGGCCAAACGTTTGTGGAGATGATTCGCGTATAACAGGCTGGACGGAGTTATAGGGGCCAAATACCACGTAGTAGTAAACAAGTTTTAGGCATTTATCCTTCCTACCAAGCTTCGTGTTACGAGAACCTATATAGGAGGTTTCGAGGCATCTTGACTTTATATTGCTGCCAGACGTTTCTGTCTGAAACAATAGTTTAATGGTTTGCTTGATCACTGCGTCCCTCTATAATTTCTCCGTATGGCTCCTTTTCCACACATACAACAAGTTCTACGAGTTATTGCGTCGTCACGTATTTGGGCGATACTAGGAAAGAGACAACCCCTCGCCAGCAAGGAAGTTCCAGTTGCGGTCTACCTGTTATTGCATTCGCGCGGTGCCGTATGCTTGACTGGAGGGTGATCTCAAGAGAGGCGGGAACCGATGAAGCTAAATGATTAAGATTGGAAGCGTTTCGGCGTACAAAAGAGTCTCAGGGTAGTTAATACTCCAATGGCCAGAGAACCACGCCTAAAACGTAAACGAACTGGAGATTATTGCAGTACTTGTAAAGCGAATATACGAGTTTTTTAAAAAGGCGTTCTAAAATTTATATAAGACGGTATTTAACGGAACCCAAATTTTGCATCTTGCTATCAGGCCCTATTTTTCAGAATTGGATGTTTTTTTGGGTACTTTTTTAATTAGGTTAGCGCGGTACCTGAAGCTACGGTTTTTTAAAGCCTTAGCCGCAGCTGCGCCGCAGGCGCAGCTCTAACCTTAAAAATAGGGCCTGATTGTAATTAGGCATCAAACAATGAGTCGTTAATCGTTCCATACTCAAAAGAATCGTCGACAGGACGGGGCATTGCTCTGAAGCCTTATTTGGTAGGGCAGTAGCTATTAATCCATGATGTGCGCTAACGTCAAGAGAGAGAGGCGTACGAACCTCCCAGTAACTTGGGCGGGGAGAGCACGTCCGGTCGAGATTCACCTCCAGGATGCTATCCAGTCAATTGAAGCATCTCGTCTAAAATTCAACACATCTCAGAGGGGTCTCTACGAATCCAACTTAGCGCGTATCAAGGTCGAACGCAATTTGAGTGCTCCCCAAAAGCAGTGCGAGGTACTAGCCAATGACCGTAATACTTTACACAACTATTACCCGGGTCTGCATAGGGAGTTCAGCGATCTTTTCGAAATTGATACAATTCTATGTGTGCCGATTTCACTCATAGCCTTCCTTTCCAACGATCAAGATTTAAGCTTATATTTATCGGCTTGTTAAGGTATAACGCGGGTGTTCCTTTGCAAGAGTTATTAGCGCCGATGTCATTCTTAATCTTGCCGGCATTACCGCACTACATAATCGCTATTTGATGGGGCGAGGAGAGGCTCGGACCGCAGCAGGGATTGCATGTTCAAGGCACGGGCGACGAAGGTTACACGCAATTGGTCAAAGTAACTGCCATGCTTTTGCTAGACCTAAGATCGACCGATCCGTTTATCCCATTGGAGCGGGAAGCCTTAGAATACATGGGTAGGTCCATTTCAGATCATGATCTTTAAGACTATGAGATACCCATTACGGCCTACCTACCTCCAACGGAAGGTAGTACATGTCTACAGCAAACATGCATCTTTGGCGCCCAAGATTTCCCGCACGTGCTGTGGGTTTCCGTATAGAAGCCGGGAAGTCTCTTGCCAGAATTGACGCTAAACACTTGGTAGCCCCTGTAAAGACCCATTTCAGGGCCCCATTGGCCTATTACGGAAGCCGCCCGAACGAGTGCGAGCCAATCATTGGTTCACTCAACCCTCTCGCATAAGAAAGCCGGTTTAGGGGTAGCAAGGGAAAACAACATTAAGGATGGCATGTGTTTATCTCCGTAGCAGTTGATCAGATGTTATGCATAATGGTTACGGATTTCACCTGTACTTAAATTGAACGTCTCGCCCTCGCCCATCGCGATATGGTTTAGCAATTCGTTTCTTCCTCATCGGTACCCCACAGTCCAGCAGACAGAGAGTCACGATGCGCACCCACTCCGTCCTGTCCCTGCTATCCCTTTTAGCGGCTACCCATGGAGCCCGTATCCTCCAATCAAATGACGACGGATGGGCCGAGCTATATCTTCGGTCTTTCAATGATGCTCTGAACGCGGCTGGACACGACGTGGTTGTTTCAGCCCCTGCCGAGAACCAGTCGGGCACAGGTAAGGGAGCCCGCCACAGCGCGGTGATGCTAGTGGAAGTATGCTCACGGTAGGACCAGGTTCGTCAGACAGGGAACCCGAACCCCGGAGTGAGCCGTGCCAGTACAACAGCTGCCCCGCCAACAGCGGACCGGTGGGCAGCAACTCGACCAACCCGCGACTGAACTGGGTCAACTCATACCCCGTGACGTCTGTCAAGTACGGGCTCTCAACCTTCGGTCCCCAGGTCTGGAACGGCCAGGCCCCCGATCTCGTAGTCGCCGGGCCGAACACCGGTTCCAACCTCTGGCTTGCTGTGCACTTCTCTGGCACGGTAGGCGCGGCCGTGCACGCGGCTCGCGTCGCTAAGATCCCGTCGATCGCCTTCTCCGGCGCCGACGGCGCCGAGCTACCGTGGAACACGAGCCCCGTGCCGTCGAGGAGCCTCGTCTACGCTGAATTGGCCACTATACTCACCGACAAGGTGCTGGAAAGCGGAGCGCCTTACCTCCCGGAGGATGTGTTCTTAAACGTCAATTTCCCCTCGATAACCACCGAGTGCTCGAGAGCCAGCGATTTCCAGTGGGTCCTGAGCCGAGTCAACCCGGGACTCCTATCGGCTCCCGACGTTGAGACTTGCGGCGATGATCGGTTGCCAACCGAGACGGATGTGGTTAATTCTGATGGTTGTTATGTCGCTGTTAGTGTCGGCGACGCCACTGACAAGACGACCGCGGCTAGAGAGAAGCAAGCCGTTGTGCTGGAGAAGCTGGCAGACCTTTTGACCTGTCTACCTTAGTAGATCCGGTTGCGAAGTTGCCTATGCCATATTAACCACTCTTCCATAGGCATGAGCTTATGCAACATAGTCACCGCGGCTGATCGTCTCGTACCCGGACACTACAGTGGGATTATCGTGATGATAATCCTATTCGGATCTATGGCACCGGGTCTAAATACTATAGCTGAAGTTAATACGTTAATCACCCAATAAATGCTGCTGACATCCGTTGTGTCCTCGTGATAAGTCCCCAATCATAAGCAACGGCATATACATTCAAGAGAAGTCGGATACATTTTCGACATGGGAACGTCGTGCTATTTCCATCTTAGTATGTTAGAGCCGCAAGTCGGTTAACTGTTCTAAAAAGTAGAGCCTATCCACGAACGGGCAATGCAGAGAATACGTTCATAAGCCTTTGAAAGGCAAGGGTTTGAAGCAGGCCGTGCGAGTTATCTCCTCAGAACTGAGTGCGAGCTACTGTTTACGTCGCTGCGTGCTTGATCTCTGTAAGCTTGGTCTCTGTGATTTCTTGCGGAAACCGAGACTGCCCAGCTTCCTATCACTGGTATCTAAAGTTATCTAGTACGGAGAGTCTATGAACTCTCCTTGGTCAAGGAATTAGTGAACGCACCTTGTCATCGGGATGGATGCATCGATCAGACTTCAACTATCTGTGGACTGCAAACGTAAATTGAATATCCGGTATATCTCATGCTTTCTGGCAGGTCTAAAAGGCCTGGTGACCACACAGCTGCATATATAGAAAGAGACATAGGTCGTCTTACCTCTATTCCAACCCCTACCGCTACACAATCTGGGAACCGGGGACACATCCTACTCTGCTCACTCGGGACATGCCTGGGATTCTCGATGCTTGCTGAATCAGTCTCCAGATCCAACCCCTTACTGGCGGATAATTTAGTTGTTGATACGCTACGCTATAACTCGTACCGCCACCCTTCTCGACGTAGGTCCCTGGCTTTTCGGGTTGTACTCTCGCGTTTGTGTGACTACGGAAGCTGGCTACTATGCGGCATTTCGTAAATTTTCCGGGTTGACTTCTGTGGCGAAAAGCTACAGGCTGATGCGCACGCCCATATAGCTCTAATACCGTCAGCCAGCGCGGTTAAAACCACAGTCGATCAGGCCACTGCCGCGTAAGTTGGCACCCAGAGAGCGATGGCTAGTTGTTGATGCCATCGACACAATGCCTGCTATACGATTATAGCGGCGGCTCGTATTGAGGCGGTTCGGGCATAGCTTCATCTGATGTTACTTTATATAGCATCAGCCGCCCTATTCGTCCTTTACCCCTTCGCGTCGACTCTAGCCTATCAGTTATCTCGTTATGTAGCTGATGCTGGATGCTAGCTCAGGTGAGTAAGCGAAGATGACGCCAGCCGCTGTAAAGCGCGGATTTTTAATATCAAAAGTGGGCTTCAAGCCGGAATTTCCACATCATCTCGAGTGCCGCATGCAAAATAGACTATGTAACTACTCGAAAATCCCAGGAGTGTGGATCCATCGGCTGATATCTAATAGCCTATTGACCCCTGGATCGTGACTGGGTGGCCTTCGAGGTGACAAACTAGTTACTCATCCCGTCTTTCAGTACGAAGTTCGTAATGGAATTGAAGCTACGCCGGGTTTCCAAATTTGGGTCGTCACCTTCCTAATCGCGGCATAGCTGCAGCATACCTACATAAGTCAGTAAGTATGTCTCAGTCAACTCAGAATCTCAACACTAGAGCGCCATGTAAGGCAATTTCTTATAGGTATAAAAAGGCTACATCCCCGACTTCAATTCCAACTTTATTCAGCACAGCCAAGTTAATTTTTAGATTACGCCACGTTAAATCTCTACCACTATGCTGTTCACGAAACTTAGCCCGCTCATTGCGCTTGGCGCCTCTGCGGTTGAGGCTACGCAGACGTTCAGAAACACCGGAACACTCAGCGGCTGGGACCAGACGTACACCGAGAACAAAGGCACGGTTCAGGAAGTGACGAACATGGTCTACAAGGGACCCACCGCCCTCAAGATGACGCAGGTCTGGGACCCGAACTGGAGCGGCCGCTTCCACTCGGAGGTCTTCAAGTACAACGCGTACAAGAAGGGCGACACGGGCTTCTACGGGTTCGCCTTCCGGCTGCAGGAGAACTGGGAGTTCAACCCGCAGTCGTACAACCTCGCGCAGTTCATCGCGGACTTCAAGGACCTCGGGTGCGGCGAGGACAGCATGCCCAGCAGCATGGTCTTCATCGACGGGAACCAGCTCGGCACCCGCGTCAAGTACGGCGACGTGTGCCCCACCTCGAGCCAGAAGACCAGGTACTTCAGGGGCTTGAAGACAGTGACGCCCGGCGTGTGGCACAAGATCGTCATCCAGGCCAGCTGGCAGAGCGACTCCACCGGCTACTACAAGATCTGGTATGACGGCGAGAAGCTCTCAGAGACCTACAACATCCCTACGACCGTCAGCGATGGGAGGCCCTTCCAGTTCCGTGTGGGCTTGTATGCGAATGGCTGGCATGACGACGACGAGGGGTACACTGGGAACCAGCCCACCCGGCAGGTTTGGTTCGACCAGATTGGTATCGGCTCTGAGTTTAAAGATGCGGATCCGGACCAATGGTGAGGTAAAACGATGCAATACCTGTGGGTATCCTGTGTAAGGTTACCCCTTAAAGGATCTATATCACAGGCGCGGCTTTCGGTTCGTTCTCAAAGAGCCGTCTTTTACCCCTTTGATAAGGAATAAGTCAACATCCATTGGTTCGAGGCTTGGATTTTTTAAAGAGTGTATCTCAACTCTGTCTTGAAAACTTCTCGTTGTTCTACTTACCGAGTAAAATAATTCAAGTTTATTGACTAAGAGAAGGATCATTGGATATGAGGAAAGGGGAAAAGGGGCAAGCAATAGAGTGAACTCGTTCGGAGTAACTAGTTACCGCATGGTGTATCAATCCTCAGCACTTGGGAATTTCTGCTCACAGGCCCAGTCTGGACTAGAGTCTGAGACTTTCTCATAAGTACGCATTGTGGGTAAGCTGTTGTAAGAGGCTCACACCGAGCTTGACAGCAAGGATCAAGAATCTCGAGCTCAAAGCGCATTTATTCTAGCATTCATGTTGCTAATCCAGATCGCGAACGTGCAGGAATAGACAAGATCCCCATCAGGGTCTTACTGGTATCATCCAACTCTGATGCTTCTATCTGCCACTCAATTTCCGTGGTTTAGATAGTTACCTTAGACTTACGCTACACTAGGTTCAAGGTTGTATCCCGACCCCCAGCCGACCATAAACTGGTCAATTCCAATATGAAAGGACAGTAAGACAAATCGGATTTTTGAGCCGCTTTGTCGTCGTTTCTGCATGTATTATTTTAACATGACCTTTCCCGTCCGCCTATTCACAATCTCCCACCATAAGCAATGATATTAGACCCAAAATCATCCCTAACCCACAACGTGAAACAAGCTCTACACTCAAAATGCCTTCATGTAGCTTTAGCACATCACGTTCCGAGGCTGATGAATTCTTGGGGTAACTACTAGCCTTTTCCTGCTAGGATCTCTCTTTGCTTAATGTTTGCCAGAGAGTCCGGCCGATATATCACCCCCACGTATCCTTGCCTCCATCGCGCTCCTCGCCAGCGCCGACATTCCTCGTTGGCCATACCCATCCACCCGGCCAATTCCCTATAGCTGGCCACCGCCCATGCCTGTATTCTGGCTAGTGTGGATAGCTGGTGGAATTGTGTTCGCGACCTTTGCTATGAGGGGTATTCAGAAAGTGGTGTTGCCAGCAGAGTTGAGGTCCTTAGCAGACGTCATGCGCTTAGTGGGCTTGGGGGCTGGCTTAGGCTTAGGCGCAGGCTTTTGAATGCCGGTGGTGTCATACTGCAAAATTCAAGGTTAGCAAACCCGCCTTGTGGGGAGCAGGCATCTGCCTGGAGACGGATCGACAACTCGGGGGGAAGGAACGTCGACCCCTGGGGTTAACTCACGCCACCACGGCCCATGTTGACGCCCAGTCCGAACTGTTGAGCGGTACGCATCTTGACAGCTGAGTGATTTCGGTGATATAATCGTAAATCGAGTTGGTGTGTTGATTTGTATAGGTTCTGATTGTGTGCTCTTGTATGCGCCGACCGGATGATAGTCGAATGTTCTTGTTGTATGGTGACGAGGCTGTTATGACGAAGATGGGGAGGCGCAAACTGAATCTATGACAGATATCAGGACTTCTTATATATGAAACCATTCCTTCAGTCAAGAGGCCGTGGATATGCATCTCGTTCCTCAGGAACAATGGCGATGTATGGAAACCCTACAATACCGCAATATGCACAGACTATTCAGCCAAAAAGACGGATTGGCCTTTGTCTAAAACAGGAACTATGTACACCTGCTGCGGGAGGCATTGAACAATAATTGAACAGAGCCTCACAATAAGAGTCCAACGCATCGTATCTGCATTATACGCAGGGACCTACATGATGGCATTGTGGAGAAACCCAAGCCATTCATTATGTTGTAGCATATTAATAGCTCGTAAAGTTGCTCTCCCAGCCAGTCAGGATAATACTGGATGACTATAATGACAACTACGATAGGTGTAGTAAACAATCCTTCAACATTATTCAGCAGCCAATGGCGTCTCCCTCGCATTCAGCCTCGTTAAGTGTCCGAATATGGAAGCTTCCGTACAAGCGAGAGTCTCAGACCCATCTGCAAGAATATGTCTAACAATAGGGGCTATAGCGGTAAGGTATACACGTCCCTGAACACCCTCCCATGTATCTCCTCGCATTTGATAGCCCGCAAAAGTGACTTTGTTGTTTCAACCCTTTCGCTAACGACTTGCATTGTCCCACCTTTTATCCCCCCCCAACTGATCTAGACGCCTCCCGGATGCAGGCACGATTTCTGGATCTCGACATGGCTTTGAAGTGTGTCTTGCTCGGTGTCTTGCTCGGAACTTCGCCCTTCGCCTATTTTCCATCTGCATGTCTTGGCCCATGTCCTACGGATAGCACGCGGCGTTAATGACTGCAGTTGCCGAATGCCTGGGCTGGGAACTCCAGAAGTTACGATATCCTATCTGAATGTCCCATCTTGTAAGATGGTCCCGTGCCTAATATTAGCGGTCATTGTGCCTCGATAGCAGCAAAAGCGTGTTGTTAAGTTAAAGGCTAACCCTTTTGACTTTACTGGTGCAAGGCCCTATCTAACGATTCATCCCCGAAGACGTGGCACTGATTCCAGTAGCTCACGCCGCATCTTGCCTCCGACAGATAAAGATAATGGCCAGCCACATGTCCTTCGTCATGCTGAAGCCCCAAGTTGCTGCCTGTAAGTGCATACAGTCTGGTAAAGCCAGGAACAACAAGAAGATGTGCAAGCTGCAGGATTCTCACACTGCGCGGTTTCCCGCCCCCTAAAGTTTCAAAATAAGAGAGCGCCTCAGTACAATCGGCGAAGCTCGCAATTCACGAGCCAGGTAGTGACTCTGAGATAGGATATTTTGACTATATCAAGCTTTTCTCTACAGGAAACAACCGCCTCGTGCTCCCTCAGATTTAACCAGAGATCTAACTTTATTTGGCAATACCTAGGCACATACAACCGCTGCACAAGGGCGCCAACACCGAATAGTCGAGCCGGTCGGTAAAGTTATGATGATTACTTTCAATTACGTTTAAGCAGAATCGTCGGGGCGATTGGATGCCAGCCAAGATGAGAGACAACGAGCGGTAACTGGCTGCGTCTAGAATTGCGGAATAGACTTGAGCCTCCTGCCTAAGCGGCCTCCTGCCGGGCTTGGCCTACTGTTGTTTCGAATCAGAGTGTCCCCTCTCCACTTAGCTTCCAAATCACACACCTTTTTTGCAACGCAACGTTCAACTTCGAATACACGCTTTAAAGCGATATACTTAACAACCGGAACGCTGCTAATTTGCGGCCATATATCATTATGTAGCCCTCGTCGAGGGCTACATTTTGATACCGGATATATTTCTATAGATGCTATATTCGATAAGGGACAGGTTATTAAATAAAGATTTTTGATTTGACCCGTATATTTCCTTTAATAACTTAGCCAATATAACAGTTAGAAAGATGCATCCGGTACCAAAATGTAGCTCTCGACGAGGGCTACATAATGGTATATGGCTGCAAATTAGGAGCTTTCTGGTTGTTAAGATATATTGCTCCAAAGCCCGAATTATCCAAAATTGACAACTTGGACGACTTCGAAGTTGTTTGTTGTACGTAATAGCAATTAAAAACGTGCTTGCCAAAAAGGGTTTAATGCGGCGTTAGCCCAACAGCAGCCCCGTACTAAACCTTTTTAATACAAGTTCCCCCGCCGTTAGCTTAATAATACCAACCCCTCATTAAGCCTTTTTTGGTAAGGACGTTTTTAATTGCTATTACGTACAACAAACAACTTCGAAGTCGTCCAAGTTGTCAATTTTGGATAATTCGGGCTTTGGAGCAATATATCTTAACAACCAGAAAGCTCCTAATTTGCAGCCATATACCATTATGTAGCCCTCGTCGAGAGCTACATTTTGGTACCGGATGCATCTTTTCTAACTGTTATATTGGCTAAGTTATTAAAGGAAATATACGGGTCAAATCAAAAATCTTTATTTAATAACCTGTCCTTTATCGAATATAGCATTTATAAAGGTACATCCGGTATCAAAATGTAGCCCTCGGCGAGGGCTACATAATGATATATAACTGCGAATTGGGAGCCTTCTGGTTGTTATGATATATCGTTTTGAAATTAGATATATCCAAAGTTAATAGTTGTGTTGTAGAAAAAGATGTGTGATTCAGAAGCTAAGTGGGGGGGGACACTCTGATTCGAAACAACAGTATCATCCAGTCATTTAAGGAGATGACAAGAAAAATTACCAGCGGTCATGTCCTGATCATCTCTACATAAGCCCTCTAGTTGCAGTGACTTGAATCGGAGGCGTCGCACGAACTACGTGCAACACACAGCACAATATCACTCTACGGGCAGTCATCATGTCAATTCAATTTAGGGACCTAACGTAACATAATTCCATTGCTATTTTAAATCCCCGAAACACAGGCTTGCTCAGTGGACTTTTGTTGCGCCCCGCGGATCGCAAAACAACCCCACTCCGCCATTCTTTCAAACTTACGTCTTGACGTCAGGGGCGTCGCGGCCAACGTACTCCTTGAACTTAAGCAGGTCGGTGGCGAACTTGATCTCGTCCTTGAGGAAGTCCTGGGCGTCCATGTCGTAGGTCGACGGGTCGTTGCTATACTGCTCGATGTAGAGGCGGATGGTGGCGCCTGAGGAGCCGGTGCCCGACAGGCGCACGACGATACGGCTGCCGCTCGAGAAGCGCGCGTACAGGCCCTGGTTGGACGCCACCGAGCCGTCGAGGTCCGTGTAGGAGAAATTGCCCGCGTCGGTGACGGTGCGGTCGCCGATCTTGCTGCCCTTGAAGTTGGGGTCGGCGACCAGGTCCTTGAGGGTTCCGACGACCTTGTTGGCGCCATCCGAGTCGACATTCTCGTAGTCGTGCCGGGTGAAGAACGTCCGGCCGTACGTCTTCCAGAAGTCCTTTTGGATCTGCTTGATGCTCGGCTTGGTGTCGGGGTGAGCCTCGCCCAAGCCAGCGATGATGTTCAGCCAGGCCAGGACAGCCCACATGCCGTCCTTCTCACGGATGTGGTTGCTGCCGGTACCGAAACTCTCTTCACCGCAGATGCTAAGCTTGTCAGCGTCGAAGAGAGCGCAGAAGAACTTCCATCCAGTTGGCACTTCATAGCAGTCGAGACCTTGAGCCTTGGCAACGAGGTCGACGGCACCCGATGTGGGCATGCTGCGAGCCAAACCAAAGACACCTTGCTTCTTGAAGTAGGGGATGAGCTTGGCGTGGTGGGCAATGATGGCCAAGCTGTCGCCTGGCGATACAAAGGCACCCGCGCCATAGATCATGTTCCGGTCGCCGTCGCCGTCTGACGCCGCACCGAATGGGATCGAGGCCTTGTCGACTGCCTCGACTAGGGAGTGAGCATAGGTGAGATTGGGATCCGGGTGGCCACCGCCAAAGTCGGGCTTGGGAATGCAGTTTTGTGTGGAGCCAGGGAGACCTAGCTCCTGCTCGAAGATGACCTTCCCGTACGGACCCGTGACGCCGTTCAGACCATCAAACAAGACCTTGAAGTCGGGGTGGTTCTTGAAGAACGTCTTCATCAAGCCAAAGTCGAAGATCTCCTTCATTAATTGCACATAATCGGCAGTGCTGTCCACAATCTCAACTTCGAGGTTTCCATACGTCTTGGTGCCAATGTTGGTGATATCGACATCTGGGATGTCGGCAATCTTGTAAGATTTCAGGGTTTTGGAAGCTTCGTAGATCTTGTTTGTAACACTCTCCGGGGCGGGTCCTCCGTTGGACAGGTTATACTTGATGCCGAAGTCTTCGTTGGGACCTACCAAGACAGACGAACTGAGTAAGCCGGTTCCAAGGTTAAATAGCGTCAATAGTACTAAAACTCACCACCAGGGTTGTGACTGGCAGTCAAGAGGATGCCTCCCGTTGCCTTCCGCTTTCGGATGAGATGACTAGCAGCTGGAGTGGAAAGAATGCCGTTCTGTCCGATCAGGAGCTTCTTAACACCATAAGCAGCACCGATCTTGGCGGTCAATTGAACGACTTCGGGGTTCCAGTATCGGCCATCACCTCCGATAACAAGGAATGCGCCTAACCGTCGAGCATTAGCATACAGTCGTTCCTCGAACTGGGCTGGATGGTGGTCTCTACTAACCCTCAGCGCCCTCCGGGATAGACAGGAGGATGCTAGTGACGAAGGATTCACTGTAGTGAGGCTGCTGGAAAATCTTGACCTTCTTTCGAAGCCCGGAGCTGCAAGTTTGTTAGTGGGCATCCCACACTGCAGTTTGGTTGGGCTCTAAGAATGAGGAGAGAGGGACTCGAGTTGGCGGGGTAGAGCTTGAGAAAGGTAAACATACGTTCCAGGCTTCTGGTCGGTGAATGGCTTGAATTCAACTGTTCTGACGCTCATGATGAAAGTAATGTATTATAATTGTCGGTCAATTAGAATTAGGAGAGGATGGTTTAGTTTACGGAGATCAGGTATGAATTCCAACCCTTCTTTTGAAGCATGTAGAGTGTCGGAGCCAGATATAGAAAAGGAGAGGGAGGGGCAGCTCAGAGCTTGTGAAAGTGTGACGACAGGTACAGCTTTGATGGCGGGGTTCCAGCCATTGAGAATGACCTCATTTGTTGGAAGTGGGGTGGCGTTGCTATGTGTCTATATATTCCACCACCCCTACTAGCAGTAAGTACAGTTAATAGTCGGAGAATGCCTGACGCAAAGAGCCTACTTAGAAGGCCGTGATCAAAATAATTTGACACGCTTTTGGTTTGTGGGTCCTAGGAAAGTGTTTTAATCATTTGGATCACGGCCTGGCATAGGCAGTTTAGCAGGCTGATACACAGTGTCAAAGGAGAAGCTACCTAGCCGATGTGGCTGTGGTGGGAAACATTCTCGGCCATTCATCGCATCACGCATCTACCAAGCAATTATTTTCCCTCCTTTGCATCGGGAATGCTCAGCCAACCAATGTGCCATACCAGTATCATCTTATTCCTACATATTAACTCTTGTTTTATGGATCTAAGTACAAGTGCGCTTTCAACTTCTTTTTTGAATAAGACGTCAATAATGCCGTCCTCGCCGCGTCTAGAACACAAAATATTGCTCAAAGCTGGCGCCTTGCTGTCACCAGATTTTGAGGATACCTAAGGCTGTCTGACATAACCAGCCGCAGAGCATCATCGGCCCAGAGTCCTATCCATAGGTAGCCCGCATTGGACTAGTAATATTTGCAGTGTTGGAGAATATGATATCCTTGTAATACCGAGCTTCGGCAATGCTCTCCAGAATGTCGTTTTTGGCCTGGTGCAGCCCCTGCTTCCTCGGCGCGTTCTCCATCACCTCCCGGGGGCACCATCGCCGTGCAGCCTCCTTGAGACTACTGACATCGAGGATGCGATGATGCAAGTAATCGATGACCTTCTTATATGGCTCCTTCCTGAGGAACGCCCGGTCCGCGTGCACGCTGTTGCCGGCCAGGAGCGCCCCCGGCTCCGGCACGTGCTTCTTGATGTACGCGAGGAGCTCGTCGGCCGCCTGCTCTGGTGTCACCTTCGAGGCTAACACCGCGTCCGTCAGCCCGCTCTTCGCGTGAGTGCGAGTGCACCACTCGTCCATCATGTCCATTCGCTCTTTCGATTGGTGGACCATGGTTCCCCAGCCATTCTCGTCGATGACCTCGAGAGCACCCGTGGTAATGACGCAAAAGATTTCGATGATCTCGTCGGTATCCGGGTTGAGACCCGTCATCTGAGAATGCCTTGTCAGCCGGTCCATGTGTAGCAGGCGAGCCCACTCTTACTTCGCAGTCAATCCACACCAAAGCTCCGTTGCTTGCCATTTCGGGATCTTCTCGGGCGTGGTTGAATTGTATTGATCTTGAGAGGAACCCTGAAATCAGATCCTGGCACTGAAGCATTTCAGTCAAATGTGGGGGAGTACACCAACGAATCAGTCATCGTCATCGTCAACGGCTTAGGTGCACCCTCCATTTTCCCACCAACACCAGCTCCCAATGCACCGTTTTTGCGAGGTGGTTTCGCGTATATTAGACCAAGTGGGTTCCTGCAAACATTAACACCCCCATACGCATAATTCAACAAGGGATATGTGCAACCTTAGCAAGAGATTTCGGTTCCAACGAGCGCACCACGAGCTCCTGTGCGACCGGAATAGCTTCGTTAGAATGCCCATTCGTAATGCGGCAAGAGCAAGAGATGCGGCTCTGGATTCCCTCGATGTGAATAAATCTCAGTGCAGGTTCCTATCCACGCCTAGGCATTCACATAAGAGCTGAAATGAGTTGAACACTTCCCCTCTTATGCTACGGCCCCACCCTTATATCTGTCGAAGCAAGTTGGACTTGATATGTCTGGAAAATATCAAATACAATTACAGCCCACTGCCACAAGATCATCCAACATCGCGCCCTGAAGCTACAATCCCGGGCTTTGGAATTTGATATAGAGTGCAGCTTGGTCCACGTATCCCTGGATAACAAACCAGTCAACGAGACACTCTCTTACATATGGGGCAGCCCGAAAAGCCGCGCCAAATCTGGCTCGGTGGCTACTCTTGGCCCGTAAACTCCAGCTTCGAGGCGGCGCTGCGGAATCTGGGGTTCAAGGATGAGATGCGGACGCTCTGGGTCGACGCCCTCTGTATCAATCAGAACGATGCCGCGGATCGAACCGCACAGATCCAGAAGATGAGGCGCATCTGCCGCCCAGGCGCACGTGGTATTGGCCTGGCTAGGAGACGCCGCCGATGATAGCGCCAATTCGATGCCCGCCATCAGCTACATAATTCGAGCTTGCCAATCGGCCAAATGGTGGATCTTGCTACGCGAACTACTAGAGGTTGGCGTCAACCCAGAAGAATCCAACTGGACTGCCATGTCAAAGTTGTGCAAATGGTCACCACCGGGTAGGTGTTTCACGACACGCCGGACGGTCGCCTGGACACCCCGTGGACACCGCAGGCCCTTCCCTGGTTGCTTATGTTCACTAGGGGTTTCAAACGCGACCGACTGCCGTGATCGGCTCTACACGCTGGTAGGCACATCCACCGACGACGGGGAGATCGTCCCAGACCATTCGAACACGGGGGAAATGGTGTTCGTCGACTACGCCAAGTTGGACATTACAAAAGGACCAAACCTTAAGGTGCCTCCTCGGCAGCCGCATCATGCCGTCCAACGGCCGGGCCTCCTCGTGGATCCCGGAACTCCGCAGGGAGGTGACTAGGGGACTTGCCTGGGCCTATGATCCGCATAATAGGAACAAGTTTCGGACATCTGGAGATTCCAAGGCGCTTGTGTCCTTCGACGATATGGGGACTCGTCTCACAGAGAAGGGGTCCGCCTAGGCGCCCTGTCGGTAGTCCCCGGGCCCTCCTATCCAAAAACACAGCTACGATGCAAGCGAACGCGAACGAGGACATAAACCAAACAAGCTCTACCGCAATGCCACCGCAACTTCCACCGTTCGGCGTCACACCACACGCAGACCGCCTCCGGCAGCTCTGGCTCGTCCTGCCGGACCACCTAGGAGAGATCCTCTGACGCACGCTCGTAATGGAGCAGGACTTCTCCACGTGGTTCCCAGACCCGATAACTCACTCCGCCCCACTCTGGGGGCCCAGTTCCCCTGGACTAGTGCCTCCCCCTCGCAGCGGTACTGCGGCTCCTTAGAGACCAGCCTGGACTAGGCGGTCGGGGACCGCTGCTTCTTCGCGGTTCTTCGCGGCCGACACCAGCAGGATGGGCCTCGGGCAGTTCCACGCGGCGCGCGGCGATGTCGTCGTGGTGCTGTTCAGGGCGCCGCTGTGCTCCGTCTTGCGGTCCCGCGGAGGGGAACAGGAGTAGGAGAGGGGTATACCCTCGTCGGCGATGCGTCTGTACACGGGGCTCTGCATGGTGATTGGGTTAAGGGGCATCTTGCCCGGGGTCATCCGCCGGAGCACTTCGTTCTCTGTTATGGAGGGGAGTGTAGAAGTGATTCTTATGCTTGTGATATCTTGTCAGATTTCGCTTTTATATTGACACTCGTACATCACAGCGGTAGCTCGACATTTCAAACAAGCTGCTCTACATAATCGCTTCATCTGCATCTTGGATCGGCATGTTCTAAGCAGAGAATGTCAATTCTATAGCGTCCAGCCAAGTCCCGTCTATAAGATCCCCGCCCTTTCTTAAAGAGCACACGGCACAGTATGTCTCTCTACCTACAGTACAACACAGGTAAATGACCCCCTATTCCTCAACCCAGACGGTAGTCCGCTCCACGGGCTCCCTCCCGATCCTACCTCGGTTGATGGCAGCCGCCTCGTCCTCGTACCCGACCGAGATGCCGCACAGGATCTCCAGGTCCGCGGGAATGCCGACCTCGCGCCTGACGACGTCCGGGTAGCCGGCGATGGCGATCTGCACGCAGCTGCCGACGCCGGCCTCCGTGAGCGCCAGCAGCAGCGTCTGCAGGTACATGCCGACGCAGAGGGCGGCCTCGCCCCGCAGGTCGGCGCTCATGCACGCGACCACGCCCACCGGCGCGTCGAAGAACCGGTAGTTCCGCAGCAGCGCCGCGCGGCGCCCCGCCGCGTCGGACCGCGCCAGCCCCAGCAGCTCGCCGTACAGCAGCGCGCCCAGCTCCGACCGGTACGCCTGCAGCGCCGGCGGCAGCTCCGTGGCGGCGGCGGGCGGCGGCGCGTCCGGCGCCGCCGCGTGGTCGTATAATGCGGTGCGCAGGCGCGTGAGCGCTGCCCCGCGCACGACGAAGAGCCGCCAGGCTTGCGTGTTGGAGTTGGAGGGCGCGTGCGTGGCGAGTTGGAGGGCCTGTTCCAGCACCGCGCGCGGGACCTCCTTGTCGGGTAGGAATTGGCGCGACGAATGGCGCGCCTTGATGGCTTCTTCGAGTTGCATATTGTATGGAGAGTCGCTTTCTGGGAAACTGCTCTACGGAAAGAATTGCTCGTTATGGCCGCACGCGGTGATTGATTGGATGTGGGACTTGAGATGTTGAAGTGGCAGGCAAGGCTCGAGTCAAGTCGTGAGTTGCTTAATATATAAAGGCGGAATTGTCTGCTTCGCTTGGACTGTCGATGCCGCCGTCATAACAGAGGAGTCAGTTACCTTTATCCACATGTTAGGTAGGCTATGAAACAGCCCTGTCAGCCGGGTGAGTCGGCGGTCGCCATGCCGTCGCTTCACCTGAGATACGCACAATCAAAGGAAGAAAAGAATTCGCGGACCGCCATCTTACGTTTGCCCTATAATCGAATCTCTACGCCTCGCCGAGGGCGGCTATTACTAATTACCGCGCTGATGAGGTTGGGCCAGCAATTGGACCCGTTCATGGCTAATCGGGCTGCCGCTAAAATAGCGAATGATGCGAGACGAGTTGGATCCAGTGACCTAGCAGGCACTTATTTTCACGCGCTCGAGATAGGGGCTCCGGCTTACTTACCGGTGTGAGCCTGCATCTGCTCCGCGGGGTTTGGTCCCTTGCGTTGATTACTCAGACAGGCTGTTGATAGCCGAATACCCAGATACCCGGGTCCCGGGCAACCCGGCTTCCGCAAGAATAACCAGATCTCGTAGGACGGGTCCGTTATACTTAGGTAGTACGATACATTGAGCATCTGAGACCTATTGGTAGCAGAATATCACTGAGGCACTTTTCCTCCATCGCCATCCATTGGGAAGATACTTCTTCTTCATATCAAGAAGAGCAGGGACCTACTTTGTGCCCTTATTCGCATTAGAGCATTGCCAAGCGTGCTAAAGAACCTGTTGTGCGACAAGCATAGAAACCATGTCAAACTTTATGTGCTGGAGCTTGTATCAAGACCCCATCGCATTCGGTGGACATCCTTCGAGCGGCTCGACTCACCAGCCAAAGCTTACTGCTATTGATCCTCTCCTATCTAGTTCGCTTCTAGCCATCACATATGGAAGACATATCCGTTCAAGGTGTTTCAAATTCAAAAACAGAATTACAAGTAACTATGGTATCCTGCGTGGGTGCAGTACTGTTTTCCGGACCCAATCCTCTGTTCTCCTTTATCCCATATGCCCACTAATACGAATGTACCCAGCCCCTCGATGCCATGCCAGTGTCATTCGTCATTACAATAAACTGACCACTCATTACGGCGGACCTGGAACCAGCCAGATACGCATGCTATCCATCATCCACTTCTTCTTCAAGCTAGGTCATCAATCGCCTAGCAGCCGCCGTACCGCACACCCCTCTTGCCCAGCTCCTTCCTGCCTACCGGGTCCTCGGGGAGCACCCAGCCCCTCGCGCGCTTCGCCTCCCTCTTCTCCGCCAGCTGCGGCTGCGGCATCCACTCGTCCCTCGGCATGGCTTTGCGACGGGTACCCTCGGCGGGTGCGCCGATCTCCGCCTTCCAGTAGGCCTGGCCGGGCGCCGACTCGTCGCCCGCTATCTGGCAGAGGCCCCAGAGGGCGAGGCACGCCGTGAACGGCGTCTCTTCCTCGTCGTCGCCCTGGGCGGCGGCGGCGAGCTGAACACTGGTCACTTCGAGATACCCGAAGTGCGGGGTGCCCTCGCCGCCGTTGCGAACGAGGACGAGCTCGATCTCCGTCAGGATGAACCCGTACCGCGTGCCGTGTTCGCGCATAACGTGGTGCAGGTGGGCCAGGCCGCGCAGATACTCGACACGCTTGATGTTGCCCTCGACCCGCATGCCCGTGTTGAAGCGGTCGAAGCTCTTGACGAGGCCAACGATGCGGGCGGTGGGCTTACCGCCAAAGATCGCCGCGGCGGTCGACGACTCGCCCATGACGTTCGCCACGAAGATGTTGTCGTTGGTGGATATAGAGCCGCCTGGCTTGATCGAAGGAACTGAGAACTGGAGAGGGCGCTGAGACGACACGGCAAGTGCTGCGTTCAGCTTGGGCAGATAGTACGAAGCATAGATGTTGTGAAGCGCCGCCTCGGTTTCCGGGTGCCGAGCACTGCTGGTAATGGGCTGTTGGAGAAGTGGCTGCGGAATAGGGCAGTTCAACAAGGCGGATGCCCCTGGAAGAGACAGGATGGTATCCAGGTTGAAAGTAGACCATGACCTGACTTGGCGTACGTCCCACCAGAAATGCTTGGTACTCGGGTCACGTAGAGGGAAAGAGATGGTCCGGACCAGCGATGGCGCCGGGTTGGATGTGGTGAGATAGCTCATGAGTGTTGTGGACGGAGTAGGGTCCGGAGTGGAGGCCAAGCTCAAGGGAGAGGGAGCACGAGGTGCGAAGTTGTTGTACATGAACTGCTCATTCTGTGGCTGGGTGACAGCCGGGACGTACATGGGCATCTGGCGGTACGTAGGGAAGCCATATTTCTCCAGCGTCGAACCATCAAGGCTGACGGTCGAAGCACGGCGTGAGTGGCAGCTGTCCTGAGGGAACGTCATGGGAGAGCAAAGCAACGACTGAGAGAGGCTGCTTTGATCCTCACCGGCGGTGAAGAAAGAGCTGGAGAAGCTGTTCAAGGTCTCCGGACTGGTGAAGCTCCGGGTGTGTGCAGGACGCATAGAGCCCTGACGCCGGGGTTTCGCAACCGGGGTAGGGGAGGTCTTGACTCGCTTTGGCGGCGAGTCGATGGCCTGGTCCTGGGAGCGGATCTTTGGCAGCAGAATAGGGCCATGCTGTCTAACAGGCGGCGGTGACCGCGACGGCGTGGTGACGCGTGTGCTAACCGAGTCGGAGGGCGACGACTCGATAGAGGAACAGAAGGAACCATACGAGCTTGAGCGAGCGTGCCCCGGATTATAGGGCATTTGAAAGAGAGACGGGTCAAAAGAGAAGCTCGGCGGAGTGGCGGGCTCGCATGAAGGGAAGATGAAATCAAAAGACATGTCTGCTGCCAGACTGTATAGGCGCTCTTGTTAGTCAAGATATTTTGAGTCAGGGAAGAGGGTCTCCACTTACGTAGCCATGTTGATGGTTGCTTGAGGGTGTTCTTGTCTATGGAATAAAAAAGGATTATGGATTATAGCAACAAGTTGAGTGGGAGAACCAGCTCCTTGGGGTATAGTTGATGTTGATGAATATGTACGAAGAGGATAAAAACCTGCTGCTGTGAAGCAGAGAGGGAATCAGGTCGCCTGTTGAGGGGTCCACCTCTGAGGGTATCTAGAGAGTATAAAGACGCGAGAAGAGGTAAAGGAAAGAGAGTGCTGGATGGGATTTGAGACTGATGGACAGGAACAGAAGAGAGTCGTCAAGGAGGAGGATGTAGGTCTTCTTATCCTCGAAATGGATGGCCCACGATGTCCGGCCGGGTGCACGCAATCAGCGGCGTATAGCCCACTCGGGCCATAGGTTTGGCTGATGATGTATTGCGAATGCATGGTCTCTCAACCTGAAACATGGAAAGAGAGATGGGAATGCGGCTACTAGAGAGCTAATAGCAGAAGTATCATGTATCTTCCCATACTTGCAGGAGTAAGTCGGGACAGATCCGGTATTCTGCAGGCATGTCTTGGTCTGGCCGATGGTGGTTCCATCTGGCGTGAGGGATCTGTGGTGGGTAGGCCTTGGATTGGGCCGAGTTGGGTACCTCGAGGTCGATGTTGAGTTCAGATGTAGATACGTACCCAAAATAGCCCTATCGAGTTGTCCATCCAGTCCCTCTATCCATGTAGACTTGAAAGTCGATGTCGGTGTCAAGTGGTGGGCCCTTGAATCTTGAAGACTTGGCACGCGGGCGGCTATAGCACACCGGGGTGCCACAGTAGTGGGCATCTGTAGTAGGAATATGCACTGTAACATCGTACTTTTCTATAGCCACAACGTACCGTGTCTGACCTTCGAGCTTACATATGTCCCACTCCATATTTCCCGAGATAGCCCATCCTATCATAGCCGCGCTTCTAGGGCCCTTATGATTCCCAAGGTCGATTCTCAACACTCACTGGACGCACTCATACCTCGCTTGCCCCGTCTTTCATTTGCGAAACCGTACAGCGTCCAAATGCAGAAATTCAGATTGTACTAGTCTTCTATTTGATTTCCTTTCCAAGCCCGAAACGTAGTCCATATCTTTACCATGATACGCCCAATAGATTGCTGCAGGCGGTTATGACTCATTTAGAAAATAGACACATGGGCGTGCATTGTGCATTAGCTCAACTCGTCTTTTCCCCATCCAGAATGTGGGCCCTTGGAAACGTTGCGTCCTATCTAGACTACAACCCCGGACGACGATCCCGATGTCGAGAAGGTGCATACGCGGTGTGCGGGGGAATCACAACTCTGCCCATTCGACGCGACGTGGATGAAAGTATCGTGACTGGACGCGATCGTACATATTGATAACGCATTCAATGTTGCCACAGAGAACAAGAAGTCGCGATGCTTTCGCGACGCCTGCAACGGGACTCTGATTGCCCAATTCTGTCTGACTTGCGCGATTTCTCAGTCGTCTAGAATTGCTAGTGTCCATCTGCTACCTATTGCCGCGCAGGAAAATACACAAGGTTAGAGGTTTCTCATTCTCGTTCAATTCTCAATCGGCGTCAGTCTCAAGCCAGTCGCAGACTCGGTCAGGTGTCTCTCCTGGTCTCTATCTCGTTCTGCGCTTAAGAGACGGCAATTTACTGCGTTCCCCCCGCTTTACAGGGCTCTTGCTATTTTTTGCATGATCTACGGATTCCCTGTCAGCGCAAAAGTTCTTTAGCGAGCGGCTATGGAAACTGGGGGAGATTACAGAATAGCTTTCTTTTCCTAAATGGGACGTAGGCGCTGAATAACCGCGATTTTCCCGCGCGCCGCTTACGGACGAAATTTATCCCGGGCGATCACAAGGATTACTGTCCCACAGCGCATTGACGAAGTTTACGCCCGATGGAGACCTTGGGTAGCATAAATGGCGTCAAGCATGTCTCCGACACCCGTGAGACAAGCGCTTGTCGTTACTCGCTGCAGACCTTGCCGGCTGTCTCGGCTGTTGACGCTCACGAAACAGGTTGCCTCAAGAGATCATGGTGGACTTAGAAGGCCGTACCTGGGGCAAGCGCCGCTGACGGCCACTGAAGAATGTAATGCTGTAATGCTCGTATGAGCGGTGCGGCACGGCACCACAAGCCTCCAAGTCGTAAGAGCTGCGGTGCGGTGCAATGTGCAGTGCCGCTCGGGGACCGTCGTTCCGTAGCAGAGAGAAATCCATCGGGTGGACACGGACTGAAGGTGTAAAAATTGCCGCGGACCCCAAGGAAACCCAAGAAGCGAACAGCCGTCTAGCTTTCGTCACCGTTTATGCAAAAGCACCGATGCCGCTCGGTGTATTCCCACTCAAGCCACTTCTACCCGCGACTAACTCTGAGTAAGACCGAGCACCCCAGGCTGAAGTTCTATGCGTTAAGCGCGCTTTCTTGCACAGCCGCCCCCGTGGGCGCGTAGCCCTTCCCGTGCCCTGGCTCTTTCTCAACGCGGGCGCCAAAGAAGCTTCGTGTTAGCGCGGCAGGCCGCGGCGGATGCTGATTCGCCAACGAGCACGCGCTGGCGGGCCCGAAGAATCCCCACGCGGGCGCGCTGTCAACCCAAGTCCCAAGTCCTTCTAGGGTCGAGCCACCCGACCAATCGGCAGCCCACAACGCCAAACCTGCAGCCTCCCCCACCGACTGGGACCGCGTCGAGTTCGGGTCGATTGGCTGGCGGACGGCATTTCGTCGCCGCCCCTTCCCCCCTCCGCGCCACTTTCTCACGGACGACCGCTCATTGGACACCTGTCTCTTTTTGTTTCGTTTCATGTTTTCCCATCTTTTCCAAGAAGCGGGGCAGACAAGAAGATCAAGAGAGAGATCGGTTGTGTTTCAGGTCGTCCCGTTGCCCTCTTCTTCCGGGCCTTCTATAGCCCTACAGCTTGGAGCTTCGAAGCTCGAACCCGCAAACCTGCATATTGCTGCAGCTGCTGGAAACGGGTGACTCATTCTGCTAGTCGAAGAGTCATTCTTGCAGTATGGGGTCGCAATCCTGGAAGATAGATCTGCAGTGATGCATCTAATCAGACTAATCTAGTGTTGCTCCCTACTCCAACAGGCGGGAGGTGGAGATATCTGCCGAGGTGAAGAGTCGGTCGTGGCTTTGTGCGGTATCAGACAACCAGCGAACAACTAACTGGATAATGAGGGTGGTGGTGGGGAGCCCAACAGAACGTGGACGAGGGAAGTAGATGAGCGACGTGTATAGACAGACGGAATAGCCCGTCTGTCGCCACCACAAAGAGCTACGTAGACCTAGACATCGAGACGGGGCAATCACCAGGCATACGAACGTATTGTTTCGAAAATCAGTCTCGTCTACGATACCTAGTAACCAGGAGTCCCCGATGCCAGACGATGAGGCTCCGACTTAGTATCTTGCCCAAGCGACCTTCCTGGGTCAATGGAGCAGACCAAAAAAAGCCAACAACTCCAGAGGCCAGCTCCTCAGGCACCTACCTAGGTAGCACTCAAGCTTCTAACTCAGCACTTATTTCAATGTCACCTTTACTGTCTTGCGGCGCAGACCGCATCACACCTTCCATCCCCCTCAGCCGCAACCCAACCACCCGACCAAGCGAGGCTTTACGGCAGAGTTTTACATACGCCATCGCTGCCCGGCGCCCTAGCGTCCTCCTAGCTCTTGACTCACTACCTACGTAGCCCAACCCAAGCTCTTAACTACGTGACGTACGCGGCGGCGAGTTGGGCAGCCGGGCAGCCGGGCCCCGGGACGGGGTCTGGGTCGAAACGAAACCGGCCGGCACTGCCACCCCCCGGCAGCTGACCTACAGTAGCTACCTTACCCTTATCCCTAGCTGGGAGGCCTGAATGAGCCCTGAGGCCGGGGGGCCGAGGGGCCAGCGGCCTCGTCTTCTCGAATTTCAAAACGTGAGCTCGTTAGTGCGTACGGGCTTAGGCTACGTATGTGAGTAGTGCCTGGCATGGGAGTGAGGGAGAGAGGGGAATCGGAATATAATGGCGATAGATGGGCTGCCTCCCTCCCATCCCAGACCTCCTGCCCATCCAGCCAGCGCTGCGCATTGCCTTGTCCAACTTTACTTACTTATCTCAGTATCTAGAAAGGGGGATCGTGGGGAGGTTGGTAAATATGTGGCTGAGGGACGATGGCCGAGGTCCGTTCAGCATGGGTTCGGATCAGTATAGGTAGGTTGGGAAGGTTGGACCAGGCTGAGTTCTATCGGACACGATATGATGACATACAATATGATGCGATGCGATGCAACGCCACACAATACGAACCGCAATACGAACCACAATACGAACCACAATACGAACCACGAGGCCTCGCCCCTTGTATCTCGGGCGCGACCGGCCTCGATGATCTGCTGGACTGAACCTGGACTGACTGACATCACCGGACCGTTGGGAGCGTCCGGTGAGTACGGGGTCCGGAAACTAAGAAAGGAACCGCAACAGGAAGCCGCGACAGACACCCAACAAACAGCAAGCCAGCAAGCCGACACATGGATCATTTTGGGCTTTCTATTCAAGTAAGCAGCCCAAGCAGACCGGCCTCCCTCCTCTCTCCATCCCTCTCTCTCTCTGGGTGTACCTGGCCGTCCCACGATGGTCTACTGCATTCGGCATGCCTCCCCCTATCTCGTCCCACCTCCAGGTCCTAATTAAGTATTCCAGCCATGTACACGGTTACATCACTCATGGACGGCGGCGACCTCACGCGCCGCGGCGGCGCTAGACTCGCCATCCGCAGGCCCGCCTGGAGAAACGGAAGCCGGGGAGCTACTTCCACCCCCGGCGAGCCCCAGCATTACTTTCCCATTCCCACCACGCTCATTACTACCACCATTACCACCACCACCACCGCTAGCCCCGTAGCCACCCCCATCATCCCTCACCTTCCGTATAGCCCTCTTGAGGCCTGCGAGGCGCTCGCGCTCGAGGACCAGCACGGCGCGCGCGTAATCCCTGATGGCGGCGCGGCCGAGCCTTCCATGTAGGTCCTGCCAGCCGGCGAGCTCGCCGGCGACCGTCTGCTGCGTGTAACGGAGCTCGCGAGCGAGGGCGTCGGCGTCGTCGGCGGCGCGGCGCGCGCGCCCCTCGCGCTCCTCGTCCATGCGCCGCCGCGTCTCATCGAGCAGGCCCAGCGGCCAGCGCGTCGACTGGCCTACCGACCGGTAGCCGCGCTCGGCGGCGCGCCGGGCCGCCGTGATCTGCGCCGCGAGCTGCGGCGGGCGCGAGAGCGCTACCAGGATCGCTTGCATCGTCGACTGCAGGGCCAGCAGCGACGCGTGCAGCGCCGGCGCCGGGCTCGACTGCGGCGGGCTAAGCGACGCGGCGTAGATCGCGCACGCGGTGGCGTGCGTGCTGGGTAGGAAGGCCAGCTTGGAGACTCCGCGCGAGAGGAGGTTCGCTGCGTCGTAAAGGTCTGTGTAGAGAAGGTGAGTATGAGCGGCACATAGTCAGGGTATATATGAGGTGGCAAGGGACTGGCTGATGCTTACCTGCTGCGGCGACGCCGACGCTGTTGACGCGTCGCGCTACGTTCTTGGTGGCGTAGTTGACTCCGCGAACCATCTCGCGCGCATGATCAACGAACTGCTCTACCTCGCCTAGATCCTCCAGGGGCTCGTATTCGTCTCTGACCTTCTCTGTTCTTACTTCGGCCTTCAAGCGACTGCGCAGCTCCAGCATGTCCGCTTGTAACTCGGGAACCAAGAAGAACTCCCATAGCATCTCGTGGTTCGCGAATGTAGGGTGTAAAAGCATGATGTTGAGAAAGGAGTGGGTGCGTATCTGGATATCCTTGAGTAATGCTCGTGAGGGCTTGGAGGGTATCTGAAATGGCGAGCGTTGGTTGGAAATATTCGGTATCCAAGACGCCGGATTCTCCATGGCGAGAAGGCTCGCTAAGCGTTCGAAGTCCGCGACGGAACGACGAGACGTGGTCACTGTGTAACTCGTGGTGTCTGCTGGAGCACCCGATTTAAGGACCAACCGTATCGTAGCATCTTCTACAAAGAAAGACCTGACGACGCCGGTAACCCGAGCGTCTGCGCCCGGCGGCATGGTAAAGAGCGTTAGGTCGTCGATCTTGTTCCGGACATCGTCGTCCTTGGCGAGTTCGACAGCCGTCAACCCTCGTAACTCCTTCGCCGCAATGTCGACCCGCTGGTCTGAATAGAGCGCTCTCACCATGTCATAGCGGCCGTACTTGCTGGCCACCATGAGCGGCGTGAATTTCCTATCATTCGTGGCGTTAACATCGACATCGCAATAGTGAAGAATCTGAAGCGCCAGCTGGTGGTCATTAATGATGTGCAGGAGCGTGTTCCCCTTCAAATCCACATGATCGTCCAGATGAAGCGGCTCGCCATCGCCTTGTGCTTCCGTTGCGACCTTGAGGCCGATCCCGACCATGTCATGGTAATTTGCATGGTCATACGAGCGGCACAATGCAAACAAGGGCGTCTGGCCATTTTTGTCTTTTTGCCGCCAGGGTAGCAGCTTGCCGATGCGCGCGATTAGGGCCGGCGAGTGGAACAGGTAGTGTGCGACGCTTCGGCCGCGGCTGTCTTGTAGCGCGAAGTAGGTCCTAACTTGCGGCCCCGTCGCTGACGACATAACAAAGTCTAGAATTATGTCGATCAACTCAGTATGTCCCAGCTGGACGGCTGCGCTCAGCAGGCTTGTACCTTCATGGTTGCAATCTTGCAAGATGGCGTCGAGGGGAAAGTAATCCGTAAGCGACAGCAAATACCTCAGCACTTCTGGTCGCTCATTCTGGATTGCCATCATTGGAACCGACTCCCCAAGGGAATCCTGGGTCTGGCACAAGCGCTCAATCGAGGTGTCGCCCTCGATGCCGCTGCCCATGGTAGCGACACTTGCAGCATTGGAATGATACGAATATTCAGAGCCGCTTGACATGCTCCTAATATCCATCGAGACTTTCTTAGGTCGTTTTATTGGCGGCAATCCTGCTTCGTCTTCAGGGGGGTTCTGGAAAGGAAACACGTGACTCAGACCCGATCCTTGAGAATAAGCCTCGGATGGTGTGAATACAGCCGACGATCTTCTAGAGGAGCCGTTCATCATACTCCAGCTGACAGATGGCGCCTGGCTCGAGATCGGCGATGGAGTCGGCTCATCCTCATCATCTTCAATTGGATTCGCATCGGGATCCATAATCCTCTTGAGTTCAGCCATATCGCCCTTCCTTGTTGCGTCCCACAAGGCTTTATTGCGTCGACTTGCCCTCCTGAGAGTGCTGGAGTCTTTGAGCAAGTAAGCAAGCACGGCTTCGAAGGTGCTTAGGGCATAACCCATCTCTCCGCTCTCCACATCATCAATAAATATGAAATGCCTCATATAGAGGAGTCGTGCCTGTAGGTTCCTGACACCCGCTCGAATGACGACATGAAGGAATAACGATACAAGTGTGTCCGCATTGATGGTGAGAATTGGCTTCTCTGAGGTTGCCCGATCCTGGACCTCAGGTCTCGGCTGCTGGGTAAGCCGAGTGGCGGCCTTCATTGCCGATAATAACGAGTCCATCATATCTTGAGCGCACGTGGCAGTGGTCATCTTGCGAAATTCTGCGACAGCAGCTTCGAGTCTCGTGGTTAGTTCATGTTTTGCCCCCAGGCCTCCTTCTATGGAGATACCGAGTTGCGATATGTCGATGAACTCCATCTGCCGTATTTTAGCCTCCAGCTCTAGGTCATCCTGTCGACGCATCGCTGCCAGTCGGGGCCATAGGAGGCCGTGGACGTTCTCGGCCACATATCTCTCAATGAGTCGCTCTACTATGGGGCCAGTAAGGTCTGTGGTCGCACCAAGCATTGAAAGCTGTTGTTTGTCGACGGACTGAAAAAGGTCAATGGCACTTGTGACAGCAGTTTCTAACGAAGCCCTCATCACAAATTCATCATCCTCCGCAAAGAAGTTTTCTGTGCCACCGCTGCCACCCTCTCCGTTCACACTAAGCCGTCGCCCAGAAATGCTATTTGAACGAACTTTCCTCATGGCCGTAGCTATGGGCCCATCCGGCAAGGGATCAGGGATGTCTGAAGCCGATGGCGGGGGTGGAAGGGGCTTTTGAAAGACCATCGTGAATTCCCTGAACAGCTTCTCCAGCCCGGGATGCATCTGCCTTGCAATTATAGGGAAGTGAGCCAAGAGGTCGTGGAAACTCTTGATCTCTTTCTTTCTCGGTAGGCTCGGTTCTCCGTTCTCAATAGCGGATATTTGGTTCACTTCCTCCCGCTTCTTCTTAGCCATGCCCTCGGTGAAGATGGCAGGCTCGACTGTTATTTCCTCCCAAATCCCAACCAACGGTCGAGATATGTAATAGATCAGCCATTGTCGAGGCTCGACTGTGTCTGCGTACCAGACGGAATCGCTCAGTAGCTGGGCCTGGGCAAGTGTCTTGAAGCCTACGTAAGCTAGTTAGAAGCCGATCCAAACGCAATAGCAAAGCCGCTTATGATAGAAGCAAGGGGAAGCCCTACCCTTGTTGCTATACACGGTCGCATCTTTAATGACAACACTTCGTCCGTTGAGAGTAGAGTATTGTCTCGCCTTGCCCCTCAGCTCGCGCAGATTCCCGACAACATCCTTCCCTCCCGCAGCAGTAGCCGGACTGGGAACTCGCAGTACATGGCTTCCCAAGAACTCGTCAGACGCGATGAGCTCAGCTGACGACTGACCGCTTTCGGTTTCGCGGGAGGTAAGGAGAAACTCGGTGGTCGGGACGAGGAGAATATGGTGGTGGACGGGGCTGCACTGGGAGACGATAGGGTTGCCCGGCTTGAAGAAGGCCGCTAGGAATGGGTTCAATGGTTGCATTCAAGCAGTTGAGGGTTGTGACTGCTTTACCATGTCCCCAGGCTTTGCGCCAGGAGTTGATCGACTTCTGTTGTCGATCGGACGAACTTGTCGCAATGCGTGTTACTGTTGGGAGGGAGGGGGGACGGAAGCTCTCTTGTGTGATCTTCAGCCTGTTGGTAGATTATGCAGCCTACCCGTAGGTATGTACTTGTTCCTGATTCGAGAACTGAAATGGCGCTCCGTAACTTTATTGCGACGGTTATAATCAGTTCGCTAAATTTGTATAAACATATGATTGCATTGCGGCCAGGTTGCGTGAAGTCGTGCTGTAAAGTCAGGGGTGACAAAGCCAGCTGACGGTCAATCAATTGCACAGGCTAAACTTTGGTACGTATGTAATAGACTAAGCGCCTAGCGACGTTACTATAACCTTTGGGCCTGCATCTGGTGGTGGATCAAAACTGACGCCACGGCCAAGGATTTAACTAACGTGAGAGATGGGGGGGCAACTGATGAGGGAAGTGAGCTCCGGCAGCAATGGTCGGTATCGGCGTTACAATTTCGCCGATCTTCGCACGTCAAACAGCTAGTCTACAGGTCAGTTCGAGCCCAATTCCTCAGAGTTTCGGGGGAAAGCCTCTTAAAGTTTTACAAGTCCTCGAAATGCTATACGCTAACACGCGATAAAAATTGTATATATTGCATATGATAGCATCTAGTGTATTATTTCAGCGTTTAATCTTTGCTCACCAGCGCCCCTTTTGGGGATTAGGAGCTTCCAGCAGCATCCGTTGCCTTTGGCCCTCCCTGACGTGACTCCTACAGAGTTAATCTGCGTCCGCCATGACACCGGCGATAACGGAAGCCCCGGTGTCGGAGCACTCGCAATTCCGGTGAGCTCGTCCAAGTAAGGGCGCTGCTGCGGGCCCGAGTCTGGCGTTCGGCCTAGCGGCGATATCGTCGCGGTGCACATGGAGCCAATTCTAGGACGCCTTCGCGGACACGCACTAGCTGCGCCGGTGTCTGCTCGCCGGGCCCCGCCTCCGAGACCAGGTAGAAAGATAAGCGGTCGAAGATGTGGAACAGGCAACGGATGGTTCAGGGGTTGGCTCCGGGGCTAACGTTAGTGTCCGGCAATCACCAGCCTGCCGGACGGTGATCGACTGCCAATCGTGGCTGATACGGCCGACTATGCACGCCATCTCAGCTATAGGTTCGGTCGCTGGCCCGCCAGATGCTAGCAGAGGGGCGAGGTTCTGGATTGCATGTGAAAGACTTCCTATTATTGACGCACTGTGCTTCTGGCTGCCCAGGATTCTACGAGGACTCGCTGCTTTGAATTAACATTTACTTAGTTACGGTTGAGCCCAACCTTGCCAACTCTTAATCCGATCAGAGTATCCACCCGGTTGTGGTCCAGAAAGTTGCCCTGTAGCCTTCTTCTTGGGCTTCGGGCCTCTCTTTACTCTCGTATTGCGATCTTTGTGTGAAGCGAATGGCAACAATACTAACGAGCGCCAGCCCGATGGGGCTATAATCAGATATGCGGGCCACATGGACACATAGACCTGGGCCTGACAAAGGGTGGCCCTGGGTCGCATTCATTTAGCCGACTCCGCGCATCAACATGCGAGGCTGAGCCTTGCGCGGGGCCCGTGGGATGGATCCCACCCAGCGCTGTGGTATTCGTTGTCATGCTGCTGGTTGGTCAGGGGTTCTGCTTTTAAAGCGTCTGTCGGCCGGACTATAGGCAAACAAAGGGGTAGGCTCAGTGCCCGAGCTTAAGCTGCGACGGAACATATTGAATTCAGAGGTTGAATATGGGCGAACGCGTGTGTTATAATGACGGGGCCACCGAACCATGGGCCTAGAATCCTTCTATCTAGGGCCAACTGGTATAGGTAAACCCTCTTTGTAGCTACCTAGGTACCAAGACAAGCCATTTGCGAATAAGTTAGGCTGACTAGGTGAGATCATTCCCTGACCCAATCGGTTCAACGACTGAAGTCGGTGCTTCAGATGCGAAATTACCGTCGGATCATCCCGTCGTCACCCAGCCCCGTCAGGCTCAGGCCACCAAAAGCGGCGCACCCCATCCACAGCGTTATAATCCCGCTTAAACCTTCATGACTTCATTCTATTTAATCAGCGAAGTCAATGGTGATGGCATTCTTTTTTAACTGAATCTTGAAAGAGCAGAAGCCGCTCATCATTAGGAGGTTTCCCCCGAATCTCCGCGATCTTTTATAGTCGTTTTATGGATTGGTGCATATGCATACTGATAATGTATGCCGGAACAAAATCAGGGGTTGCCCACGAATTCAACGAGCTTTCGGGCACAACACCTGGAATCCTCGTACACTCTATCCGACGAAGGGTAGAAGGTGATGAATAGTGAAAAGGGGTGAAGGTTACTAGGCATAATGAGTGGCCCACTCCGTAAGCAAAACTATGCTCATAATGTAAATGTTTAGCTTCCATCTTCGTTGACCACTCCCAGCATGCTGTATCTCTGTGTTTCGAGGCTAATGACAATCAGCATCGAAATTTTAGTACTCAAGCCAGCCTCTCATACGCCTTAACCCCGAATCAATTGCCGACACAGTTGCTTTTCTAGACTTCAATGAAGCGTTTCGCTTTTTGGTATATCTCCTCGTCCTCGGCTCGTCCGGATAATAAAGCCTTGCGGCTTCATTGAACCGCTCTTTTGAACCTTTTAATGCCGCCACGGGCTCGGATATTGCTTTCTGAATATTGTTGGTCAATGCAAATGCCAGAGGCACGATGCTGCCAATGCAATCCAGGTGCATCTCCTTTCTCAGATATACAAGATCGTTTGTAATCGAGATGACAACGGCCCCATCATCCGCATCAATCCAAATGAGGTCTCGGTCAACGACGCGCAATTCCACGACACAATGTACGCTCCTCAGCAGGTGGTAAGAGATAGGCATCGCAACGTCTCGGCAGCTCTTGGTGCACCAAATGGCCCGTTCAGCACAGTCGACCACTGCCTACATCGAACAAGAAGAATAGCATACAGTAATTCTTCGCCTCCGCCAACGTGGCAGCTTCTGAGCACTTGGTTAGGGAGAAAGTAAACCATCTTTAGTACCTGCTCAAGTCAAATAGCGAGAACATACAACATCTTCGAACATGTTTCGCGGCCATTGCCTTCGATGGCTTTTATACGTGGGCATTTTGGAACAACTTTGGACGTGCTGGACGATCTATCTTTTGCACAGAAATACCCCCAACCCTTTTAAGATCTGGTGACGGCCCCCTCCGTTTTGGAGGATGTTCCCATTGATCCTGAGTTGCGCTAGAAGAGTCCGCGTGAGGTCCTTCGCAAGCTCTCCCAACATGTTGCCAGGGTGTTTGATCTAGACGCGGTGAGTGCGGTTTAGACCTCCTTCGGAGATTTAGTCTAACTTATCGTAGATGATTAAACTAGCGGAGAGGTTCGTGGCAAATAAGCAGTGCATTCTCGGCAAAGAAAAGAAGAGCTGGTGCTTCTGTTAAGTCGGAACCTGAGCCACTGTCCTCTACGTTGCTGAAAAGCAATCTCCCAGATGAAGAGAAACCCGCTTTTCGAAATGTCACAAGAAGGTATGGAAATGTTCATGGCTTCATTCACTCCTGGACGTACCATAATGCTTGGGATGTACTACCTTCATTCTAACCCGGATGTGCTCGACCACCTACGGATGGAGCTCGATAAAGGCAACCCTGATCCTGAAGTTGATCTTACTTCAAAGTCCTAAACAAGCCTCCATACTTGGTAAGTCAGTCCGAGTTTATATTTGCTCGTTCTGATAATCTGACAATGATGTCCAGCAAGCCATTATGAAGGAAATTCTTCGCATCACGGTTCCACTAGGGTCTCGTCCCCTAATGGCCTGTCATGAAGATATCAAATATCTAAGTTGGTACATTCCGGCAAATGTAGGACATCTTATAAGTCCGCCCCCTTTTCGTACACTAATGGTGTGTAAACTGCAATTTCAGTGAATCATCGCAACCCCCTATTCGATCCAGCAGTTTTTTATGAGCCCCACATGTTCAAGCCTGGAAGGTGGCTAGATGACAAGAACACCATTGATGAGAAAAGATCCTCCGTTGCGTTCGGTAAGGGTTGGACGGTCTTGTCCAGGGAAGGAGTTTGATAATTGCCTGTTGTTACCTGCTACGTTCTCCCCGACTAACTTCTGGATCAGGTTTGCCACGCAACTTTTCCAAACAACCCTTGCCAGCCTTATTCAACGATCCAAGTTTGAGATTATTGATGAATCATGGGAGAAACACGTGGTGGCCAGTCACGAATCCCTCCTGGCGGCTCCAGCCTTCGGCAGCAATGACGTGAAATTCAGCCTCATACAGAGTTGCCCTTAGTCTTAGGGACTCGGCCTCGTTTTTGTACTAACTGTAACATTCTATCATCTCTGCAATATTGAATAACGTCATATATCCCCTCTATGCAATGTGGGAAATGTTCTCATCGTAAATGAATAATGTATTCTGGGGGTCACCATGCCTCTATTCCCTCGTTTGTGCTTTAGTCTGTGGAACAAATGCCAGAGGCCGTGGCTTACCCCACCAATCACAAGGATTGAATCTCCAGCCCTTATTGCCAGCGGCGAACCAGTATTTGATGAGGTAGGGCATAATCCTTGGCAGGGGAGGGAAGGGATTGCCACCTTCATAGGTTTTATCGGCGCATCCAAGTACACAGGGGAAAACATCGTACTGGAAATACTGGGTTAGAAGTCGTTGGAGCTCTGACAAAGGGGGGGAGCGGGAGTGGGGGAAGGATTTCGAACTTACCAACATGCCGATATTCCCTGTTTGCTTGGCAACGTTCTCCGCTTGGTCCCACGTCTTTTCCAGGCCCAGGCTATCCAAATCGTTCAGCCTCAACAAGACATCAATTTCAGCATACAAGTGATCCGTCAACTCTTTGCTGAACGAGTCTATGATGTCTTTCATGCCACCCTCCCAGCAGTATTCTTCGGGTGCCGTAGCCGAACAATATCCCAGCAGCCTCTCCATACCAGAGTGGAACAGTTCATGTTGATGTCTCGGGTCGTCCATCAGGCCAGGTCTGCCGCTAAACTTTTCCATTTCTGGAAAAATGAACGATTCCTCCACCCAGTGGTGATGGTTCACCATTTTGACCCATGATTGGATATAGAACAGCAAGTCTTTTACATCGCTTGCTTTATAGCCTTCTTCGGAAAAAGTGGGAACGTAGGGGGCTTGTTGGATAATGGCATTGAGCCCTCGAATGATAACATTATGGGCGCTCGCCATTTCAGAGGCGACGCGCACGTAGGAATGATCATCCTAATTTAAAATTAGCAGCTATATTAGGGTTAGCTCGGTATCTTGTAGATAAAGAACGGACATTCAGGCGCTTCGATGGTGTTGCAATGAGGTGGAAAGGCTCGTCAGCCCATGGGGCGTCGGATGGTTTCGTAGACATCTCCTGAACGACTTGTTCTGGTGACTGAAGAGTAGCCTAGAATACAAGAGGTGGTTGGCAAATTGTCAGTCCAGTCGATTAATCGATTCACAGAGGAGAAATATATGTGGTTGCGAATGACCTAAGCACCAGGCTCAAGAACGAAGTCGCAATAAAGTTGACTTAAGGGGGTTGAGGCTTGGAAAATACCAATCTCGAGCCCTGGTACAGACACTCCCCCTGGCGTCTTGCGGGAATGTTCTGATTGGATTAGACTGAAAGCATATGCATCTGTGCGTGCTTATAACAGCTTCTTGGCACCAAACGCTAATTCAGCGATCGGCCATACCTTTCTAGTCGAACTGTTGGTATGCAGGTTCACTGCTATGCAGTTGCTTCCGGATAGGAATTGTAGTTCTTTGTGACGAGGCTGCGGCTTGGCCAAACCGAACTGTACATTTTGCATTCCGCGGGTGGTACACTGGCTGCATAACGACAGTCGCCGTTGTAACATCAGTTAGAGAAAAACAGGGAATAAGATGATGGGTGATATTGTCTCGAGATGCGCCTGGTTAACTCCTATAAAGGCAAGGTAGCAACCGACATATTAGTCCAGTACCTGTACGGCGCGTTTAAAGGATGTTTATGATTCTGACGCCTTAGCCGAAGTAACAGGCGAATCCTACAAGGACAGATGTGCCATTCGTAAAGGATGCCATAACCGGAAACAGCAAGATAGAAGGCTGTGTCGCTTCTGCCCATACGATTCAGGCGACCACCACACTAGGATTTGCCACGCGAAGTCAAGCCACCTACCGATTTCCGTTACAGTTGCTGACGGTACTGTCGACATCAAGGCCAAGTTGCATTACCACGTAGCATTGACTAGGGTGAGGGATTGGGTACCCATTCGGCCTTGCCAAGGACTCACGGGTACCCAATGGGTCCTTGGTATCGATTATTTTAAGATTATTTTATTTATACTTTAATATTATAATTATATTTTATTCTATGAATATTATAATAAATATTATACTTTTTATATTATTTTAATAGTAAAATAATTTTCATTTTTTTACCTTTTTATATCGATGGGTCCTACTGGGTCCTTGGCATCACCCATTGGGTACCCGCGGGTAATTCTAACTCTGTGCCAAGGACCCATGGGTGACCCATAGGTCCTTGGCATTACCCGCGAGTACCCATGGGCCGTGGGTAATTTTCGGTGGGTGGTTCCTCCCTCACCCTAGCATTGACACGACTACAGCCTTCAGCTTCATGAGTCGACAACTTACCCGCTTACTATTAGAGCATTGTTGGCCATACTCATATCAAATGGTTTCGTGAAGGAATGGGATGCATATAACAGCTCTGGCTTTCCAGTAGTTTAACCAACAGCAAACACCTGGACGGTGGACGGGGAATGGCAGGTTCCAAAGTTCCCTACTTTGGTAGTCGGATGATTCTCTTCCTATGTAAGGCTAGGCGTTGTACTACAAAACAGGCGTCTGCATCTCCGTGTGTTCAAAACTGCAACCTCTTAGTCCTTTTCCGAAAAGACCACCGCGAATTTAATCTGAAATGGCAACACCTATGGCCCCGCCGCTTACACCAAGCCAGATTGCCAGTATAGACGAGGATAGAGGACCTACAGTGGCAATAGTAACGTCGATACTCATCGCCCTCTCGACCGCTTCAGTATTTCTTCGCTTTGTTGCTAGAACCAGCCGCCAGATGAAATGTGGTTTTGATGATTGGTTGTCTTTTGGAGCACTGGCACTCACTCCGGCATCCACGCTACTGAATCGATACTGATGGATATCATGACTTTCCTGATTCTATTCTGCGTCACACGCATCATTCGTGAGTATATCCAACCCTGCTCAGCTTTTTCAAATTTGCTAACTATGCTGTAACAGCTGTTCTATGTGGTATGGGACGACACATTTGGGCGGCTGATCCAGCCACAGCCTGGAAGATCCTACAGCTAAAGCGGGTTTGCTGATGTCAACCTACCAGGGCTAACTATGAATACAGATTGGATATTTTAATGCGCTCATCTATATGACTGTTCACTGGTTCATTAAAATGTCCATTCTCGCCTTTTACCGGCGTGTGTTTACGCTCAACGTTACATGGTTCAACTATCCAGGCTACGGCACCGCCGTTTATAATTACTAGCGGATGGTTCATCGGATGCTTTTTCGCAGCCATGTTTCAATGGTAGTTATATTCAAGAATCAAAACGAATAGAGACATTAATGAGACACAGTTTGCCCCCAGCGTACTTCTGGGACCAGTACGATCCTTTGCTGAACCCGTCACCTCGGGGATCATGCGGAGTAAACAATCCCACTCACGTCATCTTCGGCAGCGTTGAATACTGTTGGAGATGTCGTCGTCTTTGCGTTGCCGCTTGCCATGTTATGGCAGTTGAACCTGAGACAATCGCACAAGATTGCATTGATAGCGTTATTTACAACGGGAGCCTTGTAGTCCCCGGAGCCGTATGGTCGGGTCTCATGTCTCGCTCACATCTTCAGTGCTATTGCGGCCGGCATCATACGTTTAACTCGATCATTATCCGCTATTAAGTTAAACGCGGATACGAGTTGGATTAGCGCAGATATCTATCTGTGGACGGCGATCGAGGCTGCTGTTGGCCTGATTTGCGCATGCTTGCCTTTACAAGACCCTCTTTGGTCTAGCCAAGGAGAGATTATTATCTTATCTTTCTGACTGGACGCATCGAGGTTTGCTTCGCGACATAACTGACCATTCGTCCAAGTGGACTCCGGCGCCTGGTGGTATTCCCTGAAGCACCACCAATTGCGAGAATAGTGGATCTATGTCCAATCTTCAACAGAAACCTCAGGACCACCAAGGAATTCCCTCGAAAGCTACCCATGAATTAAAGGATCCTCATTTGACAATAACCTCCTTCCTGGGACAGCGACGAAAGCTACTAGCCATGTATAGATGGTGCTTATGCATATCCGTGTGGGGATATGACAGTCAGAACTAGCTGGCATACATATAGTAGGGTAAAGGAGCGGGCACAGGATCACACGGAACGCTTCAGGTCGTTTGTAATTACACTGTAATATTTACCTTTTCAAAGCATACGAACATTTTAAACCAGGCAAAACGACTACGGTAGTGGTAGTAGTAGTATTGTTTTACGCCGGGGGGAAACAGCTATTTACTGTTCCACAGCCTCCTTGGGGCATATAGGCGTGCTAGGCTAAGATTTACTCCGTACATGCGCCCGATATCTTTTTTTACACCTGTCACCGGCCCGTTAAATTTCTGCCGGCCAGCTTCACTCGCTTTTCAGCCCCCTAAAAAACGCATAATTGCTCGAATATTTTTTTTCTGTATAGCAGCTGCAATATTTATTTTACTGCAAAAGGGCTATAAATTGAACACGCTTGCTAACGACTAGATCGTAATATTAAATATTTTTCCCCATAAATTAATTGCCTTAATTAAAGCGAACAAAACCTATATTAAAATCATCGTACTGCGACGCGTACGCGTTAAGATATTAATCGTTCTTTTGGTTGTTATTATCAAAGCGCTATGCAGGTGCGCTGTGGGCCTGAACCCTTTATGACGCCTAAGCCGACCCCCTTTCTCCTTTTTGCAATTGTGTCCCTCTCCCACATCTCATACTTTGCTTATACGTATCTTCGCAACGAAACATCGCAAATTAAAGGGGCTCTAAATTTCTTATCTATTGCTAATAGGGTTAAAATACACCATAAAACACTTTAAGGAAGCGTTATATTATTTATTTTAGTTCAAGATAAGCAATAAGTGTTATAAGGTGGCTAAAACTATGGCGGGCCGGTAGCAGGTGTAAAAACGGTATGTTAGCTATTATTAAAAAAGCTCTTTTTAAAAGTTTTGGTTACAACAATGCCGCAGGCGTAACCAGAACCTCAAAAATGGGGCCTGATCTTGATGAGGTAAGATAAGGATAAACTTATCTAACTAGAGAGGTAAAGGTTGTTCTGGCTGATTAGTTGAAACAAGTTTTTAAATGGGATAGCAAAATTTAATGACCAGTTGGCCATACCTTAAAGATGTTGGGGAGGGTATTCGGCGACGTTAAGCCTGAAGGTGCCGTCTTTAGAGAGGCTTGGTGTCAGAATGTACATATTTATGGTGTCATCAGTCGCGTTACGTTCCATATGTCGCCTCGCCAGACCGTGAATAACTCGCAGACATGAGAATAACAACCCTCTGTTTCCGTTCCCCCTTGGAATAGAGCTACTCCAGGTGACCACTCTCTCGATAACAACCTGTATGCGACTTAAGGATAAAACCGGTAAGATGCTAAGAGTGCCTTAGTCGTCCTCGATGTCTAGACCGCTGATCATGTCGGAGAGCTTGCATACTACGTTATCATAGACTGCTTCCTGGAGCCGAGGCTTGGACAGGGAGTCACCGAATCCAAAGTCACAATACAGACACCTCAGTGTTAGCTCCTTGTACTTACTACCCAACCGAGCAGGCTCAAGAGCGAGACGTCTAATCATCTTGATGTCGTGCTCGTCATGGGTGGCAATTTTGCCCCATCTGCCTATCTGCAGTAGCACGACACCAAGGCTGAAGAGCGTAATGTTTCGAACCCCGTACTCCAGCATTGCTTCTCTCATCGCCTGTGATGGAGACTCTGATTCGGCGTCGGACGTTGACTCGACTTCCTCCATCAATTGCTGCAGCTGCCCAGCTTGCGGGATGATTTCGATGCCAAGGTGTAATGTTTGCAGAGACTTTGACAGATCTCGTTCTTTTCGAACAAAGGAGAGATCCTGGATTCTCCAGTACTCGTTCATCCATGGCGTTTTATGGAATTTTAGGACTGCTGACACGATGCTACGTGCTAACTTCAGTTGATCTGGGATTGAGAGCGAACTCTCAATAGGATAGTTCAGGACCTCATCCATCGAAACGAAGTCGCCAGGTGCTGGGACGGACCTACAGAGCTCCGGGTCCTCAACCGGGAAGAAAGAATGTCGGGACCCTCCCATCGTATCAATGTAGCCAATGCAAGCACTTTTTCCTCCCTGGCGGACTCCATGGTAGAGGTCCGAACACAAGTCTTTCGACTGACGAAGGTCGCAAGAAACTGCGCGTGTTGGCTCAGTAGGAGTTTCGAAGGAGAGATTCGAAACTGGAGTGGGAGGATCCTGAAGAGACTCGAAATCATCCACCCAATGGACTTTGCGACGCTTCCTCGGTGCGGAAGTTCCTTGTCCGGAATTGCTCGAATCCGAGGAGGAGGGCGTAAAAAGGCTCGAATCGATCCATTGTACCTGGGACTGCACCCTGAGTTCGACCAAGTTCGCTTGGGTTAAGCTTCTGGAAGCAATGTCAGAGCTGGTCTTATTCGTCACTGCGTTCCACGGCCATTTACCTTTGGCAATTGCAGAGAATGACAAGGGTTGTCAGAACCTTTCCTTCAGTCTCCGAAGCATCCACGAAAAGCCTGGCAAGATGCCGAAGCCGCGTGGCATCGGACGTCGAGTAAACTGCCATGAGTGCCTGGTGGAGAGTTCGTATCGCTCTTCGTATGGTGCCGAATGACGCGAATTCACGCGGCAGTTGCTTCCGAGAGTAACACCTTGCAGCAGCACAGGATGGTCTGGGCTCTGCTATCTCTCTGGTCTGTTCTCGGAGCCGTGCCAGATCGCTGTTGAATAGGCGCAGGCTGTCCATCAACTCCTGGCATTTGGTTTCGTTGAAGGCGAACCTCAAGCCATTTTTCAAGCGATCAGCCTTTCCGTGCTTGCCCTGAAAGAAACATAGTTAAGACTTGTCAGCCAGTTTTGGTCGACGCTACGACTGGCATCGCCTTTGAGCCGCAGGTCTGGAAGAGCTTACCCGCTGCGTTGTAACATCCGGATCATCGAACAGATCAAGCTGCTGCTGGAGGCCAGCAATGGTCGTACTGATGCTCGTGAAAGCCACTCGGCAAGCGCTGTAACTCTCTGCAGCACAATCCTTCAATGCGTTCTCGAGCTTTGAGCTAGTCCACACAGCATCATCCGCTTTCCGAAGCATAGACTGGGCTTCGAAATCATTGTCTACCACCAGACGCAGGAAGAGACGGGCCTCGTTTAAGAAGACTTGCTTCTGGACTTCTAGCCGTTCTCGTATTCGGCGAACCGCGCTGGAATATCGACAGAAGGACTTGAACTTCTTGTGGGCGGCCGAGTATGCGCGGACAGCTTCTCCAACGAGCGGAATGACCCCGAGAGTGATGGATACAGGGTCCGCCATATCCTCCCTGAACTTGACGATTGATGTATTTCGAACTGCGATATAGTGAGCGTGAAACAGTCGAGCCTTCCCCTCAGAAAGTCATCTCGCAAGGCTTTTTTATCGTGGCGCAGCCACCGGGCAGACTCGACAGGTAGACTGTCCACTGGAGTCCAGCACCAATCAGTTGCAGCATAGGTGACTGCATTGGAACACTGTCGCTTATTGCCTACCATCCATCGCGTGGCCTGTACCCCACCGTCTAATGCGATAATCTCTCCACACTCACTCTCTACCTCTTCAATGCCCCAGGGTCGCGTCCCTCTGCTCACGTGAATTTCCATCCCGAGATACGCAGTAATGGACCACCATGACGTCCCTCCAACTAGGGAAGTCGCATACAATCGCGCGCTGCTCATTCAAAAGTGGCAGAAAGCCGCTCGTCCTGAAGACGACGAACCAGACGAGAGAAGTTTGGTCTCCAGGCTTTGCGAAGGATGTTGTGGTCTCTACCGAGAAATAGTCCGCCATCTTTCAAAAAACGACGCCTTTTCGAATGAGATCCTAATCAATCTTAAGCGCAGCTACGACCATCTCAGGCTGTGGGACGATGCTTACAAGGTATCAGACGGCAGCCTGGATGAGACCTTGGGTAAAAGTTCTACCGTCAGTCGAGCCACCGCTAGGATTTTAACAAATATCGCTGGGATACTCACAGAGAGTACTTCCCCTGTTCTTTTCCAAGCCACCCGTCCCACCCTTCCAGGCTTTGCTGACCGCGTTTCAGGACTTGTCCTTTTGTCTTCTTCCGAAAAGCTCGCTGAGTTGGCTGTTGAGCTGCGACAGACCACCGAACACGGCTCGTATGGTGATGACTTTGGGGATGAATCGAGCGACGATGCCGCAAGCGACTGCTCTTCACTTACCGAGTCGCGCGATATCCGTGAAATCTCGAGAGATCTCTCCACTGCTACCGATTGCCTGATGGACCTTGAACCGTTATATAAAGACCCTGTATTTGATGTTGAGCCCAAGGTCTCCGTGGAGCAAAGCATGTTAGCGGATTGGAAGCCTGAGCAAGCCTACTGCGACCGAATTGCCCAAAGGTTTTCTCAGACTGAAGAAGAGTTGGTATCTCGACTTGGAAAGGCGAATTTCCAGCGCTACTTGCGATGCAAGGAGAAGAGAGATACCGCCGGTCAAGAGGTGCCCACTGGAGAAGAGACCACTCCTTTCCTTGGGGACCGCGGCGCAGCAACCATCGCCCCCTCATCCAAGTTCCATGATTCGGGTATCGGAAGCTCGTTGCCCACTTTGAGCTATGCCGAGACCGTCATGTCGTATGGCCAGGGAGAGGGCACGTCAATCCGGATCCCCCCTCTTCCGGAAGAGGCAAAGAGAGGCAGTCCTTTTGAGTGCGTCGCTTGTGGGCAGCGTATCACCGCCTTGACTAACTCAGCTTGGAAGTGAGTGTCTGCACCTATCTAAATATCTGCGTAGTTGCTTATCCTGGCAGGAAACATCTCTTCTCAGATCTACAGCCATACCTTTGTCTCGACCTGTCTTGCATGCACGATGGGGCTTTTCTTAACCGAAACGACTGGGTTGCCCACATGGCCCTGGAACACCATCCGAATTGGAAGGGTTCCCAGTGTCCGCTGTGTCGTGAGGACATGGATGACGGTCAGTTCGCGATAACGAGACACCTTGGACGCCATCTCGAAGAGATCGCCCTAGCATCTTTGCCTGCGGGTCTTGACTCAGCTTCGGGATCAGAGACAAGCTCATTAAGTTCATTGGACTCTCCACTACGGGATATGACTGTCAATGATGATAGCCCAATTTCGGCCCGGAGCAAACACATTGCCGATGCGCACATGAAATCATTCCCCTGCGCATTCGCTTTTGCCGGATGCAGCAGCATCTTTGATTCCAAGAAAAGGTGGAAACAACATATTGCTTCTCAACATCTCCGCTTACAATACTATCGATGCTCATCGTGCCCTCAAAGCATTGAGGGTAGAGGGTTCAACCGCCAGGATAATTTCGCCCGGCACTTACGTCGCCTACATATGCCTTTTGCGATCAAGAAAGAATTAGCTAAGCAGGATAGCAAACTAGGAGTCGAGAAGCAGGATAGCAAACTAGGGGCCGAGTGGGAAGCGCATGTCAAAGATATGCTGCAATCGTGTCTGGTCGTCCGACAACCACCACAGCGATCTGCTTGTCCAAAGCCCGACTGCGCGAGCGTATTCGAGGGTCCTGGATCATGGGACGAATGGACCGAACACGTTGGTGGACACATGGAAAGGGGGGAAGCTCGGCTGTTAGGAGTTGATAGGCTATTAGTCAAATGGGCGTTAGGTGAGGGAATCATAGAGTGGACAGAAGACGGCGACTATAGACTGTGTAGCAGGAGAGACAGACAAGGTTAGAGGAGTTTCCGCTGGTGGAATTCACAGGGTTCCTATATTCGGTAACCCCGAGCGTTGGGGAACGCGTTCGGCATGTTAGATTTAAAGATGGCGTCGCGACTGGCGAGGCGACCTCGAGGTTCTGTTGTAGCCGTAGGACGAGGAGCAGCTGCCTGCCCACGGGAAGGGTGTGTGTGCCATCTCATACAAAATCTCAATGGCCCATTCGTTACCAGGGTATGAACGAGCTTCTCAGACGGGCACTTCCCACTGTAAGAGGAACCAGCCCCGACATCGGACAAAGGACAATACAATCTCAAGGGGCCTGACGACCACATCATTCTACCCATGACGTAGAGTAGCACTGTACAGCCAGGGCGGGTTGTCAAGTTGACCATGAAGGATCCCTGTCCTACCTATATCCGCATGGCGCGGAAATATGTTTCATTCGAAACCCTTCGAGCCCATAATATTGTGATCATATGGTTGATGAGGTTAGTGCTTTTCATGGCCCCGATAAGCTTTAGCTGGATGCATAACTGATTCCCTTCTAGGGGCCTCAGGACATTCTAAAAGAGAAGTGCGTAACCGAACCCGAGCAGGATATGCTCGGGGCGCACACTAGGAAACTAAGAGAAGCACGGCAGGGCAAGCTGGCGATGAAAATCGACGACGGGAAAAACATCGCAATCATAGCGGACCAGACTTCGAATGAGTCCGCGGGAAGGAGAGACGCAAACGTGAGGATGGCACCACAGGACTTTCAGATGCTGCGGAGTTATCGGACTCCGAGGACGGCAGTAAAGATGAGGTATGGGGTAACATTATTGATACTGATTAAAAAAGGAAGAAGAAGAAGAAGAAAAAGAAGAGATCTCTCGATTTCATATCAGCGATCTATTAACAAAGTGGACAAAAGCCACCGATGTCTCTACTGTCGACCAAGTCGACCAGGGGTTTGTCAATGCTGATATCCTAACGAGCATGAGCTCCGGGGCTGTCATATCGATACTCTGTTTATATTACGAAGCGACTAAGTCTAAAAGAGCTCGTCTTCAGGAAAGAAGCGAATCCTGGCCTTGTATTAGATCGTTTAGTTCGAATTTACCACCTCACTTTATAGTCTAATACGTAGACGTAAGCCGCGGGCGGATCCCTGAATTACCGGAACGCGACCCTAGGCATCCTTTATAAAGATGCCCCCGAACCAGCAGGTAACACCAACCCACTTCTGACTTCTAGGGCCCAACGCGTCAATCATGTCTTCGTCCACCGCCACCTCCCTGATCCCGTCCCCGCCCTCCACGCGCAGCCCCCACCTCCCTGCCTCCGCCACAACGTCGGCCACGGTGTGCGCGTAGCTCGTCGGCCGGATCTTCTCCCCCGTCGCCGCGTCCACGAAGCCCGCCTGGCTGACGGCGCCCATGTCCGCGTGCATGTTAGTCAGGAGCAGCGCGCCGCCCGGCCGCAGCAGCGCCGCGGCGTGCGCGAAGAACACGCGCAGCGGCACGTGTTCGACGACAAGCGTCGAGATCACGCCGTCGGCGTCCCGCGCGATCTCCGGGGGCGACGAAGTGGCGATTATGTCGTGGAGTGCGAAGTGCAGGTTCGGCCGAGCGGCCCCTTCCCCCTTTCCGGTCCATGTCTCCTTTCCCGGCTCCGGTCCCTCCTCGCCCGTGCGCGGGAGGAGCCGCGACCTCGCGACGTCCAGCATGCCCTGGCTGGCGTCGAGAGCCACGATCTCAGTATCCGGGACCGCGAGCAGGAGCGCGGTATTGCGCCCCGTGCCGCAGCCCAGGTCCACGATGCGCCGGGGCCTGCGGGCTGGTTCTGGGAGCGAGGCGATGAAGCGAGGGAATAGCGTCTTCATCTCCATGGTGTCGAGCTTTTGCAGGAAGTTGCCGTCCGTGTCGTACACGGCTGCCCAGCGGTCGTAGGCCTCGCTGGTTGCTAGGTAGCGGATTGAAGAGAATGGTGGGTCCGCTGAGCTCATCCTGGAAGTATCAGGGTTCGTGAAGACGCGTGATTATGCTCTTATTTCAGCTTGCCGTTATGGGAGGAGTTTCTCGAAGGCCTTGGGAAATATATGTATATAGAGAAGGGTTCTTGGCGAAGTTTACTATTGGTTGCTGATGCCGGAGTTATGACTCACGAAATGACTATTCTTCGAAGGGCGCAACTATAAACCTATGCCGACTTACTAGTGTCCATAACCTCTGCCTTTGCCATGTTTACTTATAGTATGTCATTGATGTCTCAAGCGTGCTTTTCCACTAGGTATAGTCCTTACTCGGGGTGACTTATGACGTGCTGTGGCGGCTATAGATTTTAAGAATATATGTGCCCTGAGGCTGTAATATGTCTACCGCTAATTAGGGTCTGATATTGTCTATCTATATGTGGTTACCCATTCATAAAACATACCGAAATCCAAATACGAAAGTCCCTTTAGAGGGAAAGAGATTTCGACACAATAACACTTCGTTCCATTCCCCTCTTAAGTTTAATAGGATAAAACGTGGGCATGACCAAAGAAGAGAAATATAAAAGCAAAATAGCCTAAGCTACATAGGGGAAAAGCCAAGAGACTCTTGTGGGGGCAAATGATGGGAAAATCTCCTCTCAACTATCACGGTCCATCTTGTAGTTGCGGGTCTTCAAGTCGGTACAGGGAGGTGTCCAGGGCATCCCTCGGCGCACCGGCGGGCTCCGGACTGGCTGCCGCTGCTGGCAAACCGGAGCTCGAGGCGCGCCAAAATATCCCGCCGTCACCGCTAGGTTGTGCCTCTGTGTCGGCACCGGGGATGCTCTCGCCTCTTTCGGGCGCGCCAGCGTCGCGGTCGTCGGACTGCGCGTCTTCATCTTACCCTCGCACCAGAAAGGCAAGGGCGTCTTCGCCAGGCGGGCAGGAGGGAAGGGCTATGAAAATATTGTTTCCATTTTAGTCCCAGCTTTTGACGATTTGAGCCTTAAGATGTTTCTCAGGGAGGGGACAAAGCAGCCATCCCTATGTTCTGCGATAACATCACCGTAGGGCTTTCAAAGACCGAAAACAGCATTTAAACAGGAGCGCGCATTCCTTATTTACATGCATCGATATTCGGTCCTTGGCAGCACTGCCGCCTTAGCGGTTATTACCCCTGAAACCAGGTCGTCTCTCTTGGCGGATGCATGCGAAATGTTAACAATGTTCATCAACTACGTCGCGATTCCAAGGACGTAAACTCCTTCCTTCTAATATGTTCCTACACATTCCTCTTCCCAATCCCCTCATCGGCCTACAGCGCTTTTGCCATTTCCCTCTTCAACGACTGAAGCCCCTACGCCTCACTCTTAAATCCCTCTACTCCGCCAAAACATATTGAATTTCAAACAACCCGCAATATCATGCCGGCCACGCGCAGAAGCAATAAAGCGCAGACGCGAAGAGCACAAGCAGAGCGACGCCTCCTCGGCGGCCAACCCCACGGGAGAGTTCCCAGACTACCTGTGCGGGAGGCCGGTGTGGAAGAAGCTGCAGAAGGAGGTCAAGAGGCTCGATGACGCGGAGATCGACAACATCTCGGCGCCGCTGTACCAGGACGGGGAGGGCGGGAACCCGGACGGGCGGCTGCTGCCCTTGTTTAGGGCCGAGGCCGGAAGGGCCGTCGTCTACGGCGATGACGACGATGAGGATGACTACCTGTACGAGACGCCCGGGAACGAGATCGCGCCCTACGGCACGGAGGAAGAGGAGAGGCGGGAAGAAGTGGGAAGACGGCGGAGCCTGTCCGAGGGGGCCATCGACACGGATAAATGGAACAGCTGGGACGACGACGACGACGACGACGAGGCGGGCAGCGTGGTGACGGACCCGGACGCGTGGGAGGCGGTCGAGGGTTCGACGCCCGCGACGCGGTTCTTCAAGTGGCGGATGTACCTGTACACGGCGCGCGTGCTGAACTTCATGGTGCGGATGCGCATGATGGGCGTCGACCCCTTCGACGCCGACGCCATCCGGGACGCCGGCGTCCGGGAGGACATGAGCCACGCGGACCCCGGGGGCAAGGAGGAGGCGCGCGCCAACGTCAATGCGCTCGTCGAGAGACTGCTGGAGATGGACGAGCAAGAGCTTCTCGGGTTCTATGAACTCACCGAGAGCTACAGGGAGGACCTGCTGGAGCAAGGGGTCAATATTAAGGGGCACATCTACAACCAGTATGAGGGGAAGGAGTATTATTATTAGTCGAGATTGATCTCAGTCCGACGTGCTCTAATTGGACCATTGGACGGACTATGGAAAGCCGTCCATGTGCAGCAGTATATTTGTTGCAATCGTCTACTGCTCGTTGATTCCTGCCAGCATTAGATGTCTTTCGGCATAAAAATCTCTAAGAGCACCCTAGGCACCTACGGCTACGATTTGGTTAGCAATTACTTCGAGGGGCGTGCTGGGCTGATTAGGCAGTTAAGGAATTAGTCTCAGGCGAGAGGGAAGATGGACTCTTAACAACACAAGGCATGGGCCTCCGAGGCGGCGGGGAATGATTGCGCTTCGAGTTCTTCGCATGGTGATAATCGCATCCTGGATTTGATACTAATGACGGATCATTTGAGGAGGCTCAACGATATTTGTATTCCCGGCACATATTTGGCAGGGTAGGGAAACGTAGCTCCATCATATCATCTTTTTACTTTGATATTCATCATCTCTATAGTAGAGGTCCCTTGGCATGAAGCGCAGGGTATGGGCCAGACATGCATGATATTTGTTCCTCAACCCTTAGCGGCACCGGCCTTGATCAGTAAGATATCGCCGTCCTCGACGACGTATTCCTTGCCTTTCGTCATGATCTTACCCTTTGCCTTAACCTCGGCCTCATCGCCGAGCTCCTTCAGCACGCTGAAGTTGTATACCACAGCCTGGATGAAGGTCTTCTCGAAGTCGGTGTGGATGACACCGGCAGCCTGTGGCGCCTTGGTGCCTTCTCTGATAGTCCATTGGCGGACTTCGTCCGCTCCGACAGTAAAGAAACTGCGGAGGTGGAGTGCTTTTCGCATTGTGGTGATGACCTTAGGCAGTGCAGACTCGATACCGCACTTCTTGCACTCCTCGGCGGCTTCCTCCTCCGTCTCGAAGCCCGCCAAACGCTCTTCGAATGACACCGAGATGGGCAGGATAGGATCGCCAGCGGCGTGCTCCTTCATCCACTCGCCAATCTTGGCCAGATGCTTGTTCTTCTTGCGGGTATAATCCTTCTCCGACAGGTTGACCAGATAGACTACTGGTTTTGCCGAGAGAAGGAAGAGAGTGTTGATGACCTCGACCTGGTTGACGCTGTTAGTCAATGAAACATTGTATATATCCAGTGAAAAGAGATAGAAGACGTCTTGTCAGAGTGTATTTTTTATCTCAGTATAGCCTCGAGCGTTGTTTTATTGAGGTATTCGAAGAGCTGGGATTAGATCAGGCGCTGTGGCCCTTTGTCATCATAGAAGACGCGATTGACGGCAGCGATAAACAGAAAAGGTTGCCTTACCTCCTTTGGAGACCAGTTGCCCTTCCGGACATCCTTGCCATCCTTCAACCACGCGAGAACCTTCTCTATGATGGCCTCTTCCTCCTTCGCCTTCTTCAGCTCCAGACTCTGACCACCCAGCCGCGTCTTCTTCTTGGAGTTTTCTAACGCCTTCTCGGTGAACTCGATATCTTTCAACCGCAGCTCCTCAGCAATAATGTCGAGATCTCTGACGGGGTTGACATCGCCCTCGACGTGGATGATCTCAGCATCGTCGAAACACCGGACGACCTGGAAGATGGCATCGACGGCTCGGATGTGTGATAAGAAGGCGTTACCGAGACCAGCACCAGTTGATGCACCTCTCGTCAGACCAGCAATGTCGTAGACTGTCAAGTGCGCAGGTACACGCGACTTGGGCTTGTACTTCTCGCACAGCCAGTCGTACCGCTCATCAGGGACGATGACACGGGATTCCTCAGGGTCGATGGTGGCATATGGGAAGTTCTTTTTTTGGATTGTCAGCCCACTGCTCGTACTGCGGAGGCGACGGCCGATGAACCTACGGCAGGGTTACCGAGATGGCATTTAGTGATGGCCTGGAACAGCGTCGACTTGCCGACGTTGGCGAGACCGACAATTCCGCTCTTCAAGTTGTTGCCAGGACGACCCAGAAGGATCTTCTCCTCGACAACAGCTTTCTTGGGAGGCATCTTGCCACTGCGCTTTTTGTGTGCGTAGGTACGATTGGTGACGTAGAAATAGGTCGTGGGTGGTATTATCCTAGTGTTGGTGCATCTGGACGCAACTATGTAGGACTGGGACGGGAAAAGAAAGGCAGAACTCGCTGCGGCGGGTGGAAAGAGGCGGGGAAGAGAAGCGAAGGAATATGTGGACGAAAGAAGGGGAGACGTGATGGTAAGGTTTTCGGCTGAAGACAGCCTCAAAAACCGGGTCAAGACGGTTCTGCGGAGATCCGATCGAAACGTTATATGGCCACCAATAGCGAAGAGAACGTAAGGGTGGGATGAGTCCTCGTTCTCTTGGGGGAGTTGATGTGGTGGTGCTTGTTGACCCTTTTGGAGGGGTTGCTGCAGAGCTCCAAAGGAAAGAGAGAAAAAAAAAAGCTTGCAGTCCTCTGTGGGTTTCCAATCAAAATCTACAGTAGAGTTAAGAAATAAGAGCTGCCCGTACCCCCTGTTCAGAGTGCGCCGGAGTTCGGCGATTTGTTACCCCGGCTATCAGCAGCGCCAGTCTGAGAGCTATGTACCTAGGTGCCCTTTCCTTATCTCTTTCTGGCGGCTCCGGGCGAGGTGAGCGGGGTAAGGTGAGCAGATTAGGCACCTCCACCTGTGCTCCCCCTTCTCGTCGCCGAGAGTGCCTGGCATGCCGCAGCTACTGTAGGTACCTATGTATAGCTTACCTACCTACCTTGCCGCGCGGGGGGGGTTTCTCGATATGATCTCAGAGATTCATTCCATTTTGGAGACGGTTACCGAAAAACGGTGACAATTATCAAAAAACGGGTGACGATCTTCCAAATCCCAAGATAGTCTCCCATATTATTACCAATACAAAAACGTCTTAAGTTACGGAAATAACTACCGGCCCGAGATCGTCTCTGCCCCGTACCCGTCTTAATAACCAATTCCAAGCCGACAGCCTTTTTGCAGCTACAGACGCTTTTGTCAATCAAAGGTGTTATGGGCGGCCGTCCCCCATACAAATTGTATGTAAGGCGACCGTCGCCTATATAATTAATTGATCTTTACCACCACCTAATTGATTTTACTGACCTTGTCGTCGACCTGACCTGAATGACCTTGAAGCCCTAAAGCCCTGAAGCCCTGAAGCCCTGAAGCCCTGAAGCCCTGAAGCCCTAGAAGCCATTCGGCTAACCTAACCTAATTGGCCTGGGCTGACTGTGGTTTTAAGTATTAAGTTAAGGTTTATATCTACATATGCCGTAGTCTAACCGTAAAAATTATAACCGTAATAATCCGTAACTTTAAAAATCCATTTCCGTAAAAGATTTTAAGGTCCATTGTTCGAATTGTGTAAAAATAATTAAAAAAAAAAAAGAAAAAAGAGAACAAAAAAAATTCTTTTTTTGGTTCTTTTTATATAACGTAGTTATTTTAAGATCGTTACCGAATTTCGAAACCGTCATATAATTTGGTGACGGTACCGAACGGTATGTGATATTAGCTGCCCGTGACGGCTTTGGGACCAATCGCGTTTGCGCGCGGCGTGACGGTGTATGTCGGAGACGGTCTTGAAAGCAAGACGCTAATAAGATCGTCTTAACTCTGAGATCGTCACGGGACTTCGAATGAATCCCAGGCATGGTCTCAGAAACCCCCCCTCCCGCGCTAGTGTAGGTAGGTAGTCGGTTCAGGCTATGTTGGGGCTGTACACATACTACTGCCCGGTCCGCTAAAGGTCTCGCAGTCGCGCCGGAGATTCGAGAAGGCTGTACGATCCCGCACGCGCATTCGGCTTTCTTACGTGCGTGCGTGCGTACGTACGTATCTACATACGAAGTGTACGAACTGTACGAATAATACCGAATGCAATATCATCGATACGGAGCTTCATTTCCACCTACCTCCCTCTCCCTATTGCCTATTTGCACTACAGCCCCAGATCGCCAATGCTGAATAAACACATGTTTCCGATCCTTTCGTTTATATATACTAGCGGGGACGTCAATTGATTGGCGGCTGCATGTCCAGCGACCAATACACTGATTATACCCATCAACCACCCACCAAGCATATTACCGTAGAACCCCTCTACACCCACTAGAATCTAAATAGCTGTGATTTAACCTCCAGCTCCATCTTCTCTCAGCAGCCGAACCAACATGTCGAGCAAGAAACCGAACAGAGTGTCAAGGTCGTCTTCTCATAGATCAACCCTCTCCCTCACCCGAACCGAGGTAGTCATCAATGTCTACGACCTATTACCAGTAAGCTGCCCTCTCCATCTTCCATCCCTACCCAACCTAGCAAACCCAAAACGAAAACCCTCCCCCCAACCCCCCAGCAATGTGCTAAGCTAACACAACCCTCTCCCTTCCACAGCCCGGCCGCCTCTCCTCGGTCCTCTGGACGGTCGGCGCCTCGCTGCTGCACACGGGGGTCGTGATCAACGGGAAGGAGTACGCGTACGGGGGCCACGACCGGCGCGGGGCGACGGGAGTGTACTGGACGCGCCCCCGAACGGAGCCGCCGGGGGGCCGGTTCCGCACGGAAATCCTGCACGGGTTCGCGTTCGCAACCCCGCAAGAGATCGACGCCATCGTGCGCCACTGCTCCGACGAGTTCGAGGGCACCGCCTACAACCTGCTGACCCGCAACTGCAACCACTTCACCTCGTACCTGTGCCGCAAGCTCACGGGCCGCCCGGGCCCCGCCTGGCTCAACCGCGCCGCCAGCATCGGCGTCGCCCTGCCCTGCGTCGTGCCCCGCGACTGGATCGAGCCCCCCGACTGCGTCGGCGTCGACGGCGAGCTGATCGACGGCGAGCTGGTCGATGAGGGCGAGGGCGGGCACGGGCGCGGCGACGAGGGATATCGCGACGACGAGCGCACGAGGATGTTGAGAGGTTCGCGCGTCGAGGTCGTCGGTGATAGATTATACTCCGAGGGATCCGACGAGGATAGTCATGAGGAGCCCGGCCAAGGTGACAGTGGTAAAGGGAAAGGAAGAGGGACGACGACGGATTCGAGTGGACGACCGCTCCCGGCCGCCGAAAGGGCGCCTCCTACATGAAGGCATTGGTTACGATTCTGCGGCGACGGCTGGTTTACGTGTGATGGATGGAATAAGTTAGCATGACATGGCGTTCGCGGGAACGGCTGGGTTTGATTATCGGTACTGGGCAGTGGCTGGATTCCGGTTTTTTGTTTGAGTGATACCAGCTGCTCCCCAACGGTGGATGGCCCAGGGATGGGGAGGAAGCAAGCTATCTTTAGGGAAGGGGACCGGTGCGATTCCCAACTTGGGCGTACTCTCAATATTCAATAGGTGAAACTTCGTACACCGGTACGACATGTCTCTCTTTGGACACACATTGATGACATAGTATACATAGTGCGTCCTGTTCTTATTTCATACAGTCCCAGATGCACACTTCCTTCTACCCGAGAGAAAAACAGCTGGCCATCTAGACACACGCACACAACGCATCTCTAACCCAATCTCCTGGGCTTCGGACTCCGCGTACCGCCGAACTTCAACCTCGTCGCGTCCGAGACCTTGACGATGGTACTCCTCAGCATCTTGCCCTCGGCGCCCAGCAGGACCTTGGTGGCGGCCTCGCGGCCGGAGCCGAAGCCGCGCAGCACGACCTCCATGCTCTTGATGATCTTGTGCCAGTTGCCCTGGTTCAGCTTGTCCATGACGTAGGCGGTCAGCTGGTAGGCGGCGTCGTAGGTGCCGCGCTTGGCCTTTTTGAAGCCCAGGTTGCCAGCCGACATGCTGATGATGGCGTTGCGGTTCGGCTTCGTCACGGTGATGTGGCAGTTGTGCTTGTGCGCGTACACGTGGAAGTGGAAGGGCTCCGTCGGCGGGCCCAGGTCCTCGAGGTCCTTCCGGGTGCTGCCGCTGCCCTCCAGGCCGTCGAGGCTGTAGGACGCGTACGGCGAGACCCCCAGCACCGACGACGCCATCCCCCTGTTCTCCGCCCGCGACATCGTCGCCGTCAGGAACTCGGTAATGTCCATCGTGCTGCTCCTAGATTGGGCAGTCGATGGTGATGTTGTGCCGGCCGGCGGCGTGCGCGGCGGTCCCGTCGGTTGTTGGGATAGTGATTGTTGGGACGGATCCCGCCCCATTCGGCCTAGCAGGCTGTCTGCTTTCCTTGCGCATGTCTGCGAGAAGGGCCGGCTGGTTTGCCGGACGGCGTTCTGGAGGAGGGAAGACGTGATTCGAGGGGCGGTTGTCGCCAACAGGCGACTTGATGATCGGCTCATCGCTGAGGCATGAGCTCGTGCGGTGTCCGTCTGTGGAAGGGCAGATCTGAAGCCGATTGGTTTATCTCAGAACTTGCTGATTGCGGCTTAAAATTTCCTTCTTCGCCGGCGTCATCAATCTTTCGTCTCTCTCTTGTCACTAAATTTTTAGTTAGAATACTTATTTAGCGGTAGCGTATTAATTGTTGTATTTTGACTGGTTGAAACATTCATTTCCCCCCGTAGCCCGTTCCACCTCAGCTTCCGATGGCGGGGACCTCGACACCCTCGACCCTGAAAATTGTCGGAGGCGGCGAAAATTTAGCTCCGAATTCTTTTTTGCTCTGACCGGTGGTGGTGCCTTCCGTATTCGCCTTGAGAGGAAGAGGCTAAAGTCGCAAAAGAAATTCTCACGTTAATAATTTTATCCGTCTATCTTACAAGTGCCTAGATAGGGCGGCTCTCGTTTCTTTCCCTTTCGCCTTATCCTCCGTCTTCCCTCCCAAACGTCCCCGCGTTTCTGGGAGGCACATAACCCGGAGTTACCGGTATGAGTTCTCTGCGGCAAGTGACGACGAGTGCGACTCCGTCCACATTTTTAAGAGCGCACTCCTCGGCGGCGCATTCTTACGGCAGATCTCCAGCCTACAGACGGTTATTATCCAGTCCTGTGCGCCGGACGTTAGCTGCCAGCCATGTCTTATATCCCTCCCGACTCTCCTCTTCCCCGACTCTCCCCTCCCTCAGATCGCCATTCCTACCAGAGACCATAGCTACTACACAATTACGGAACCTTCACCAGTCAGCGCGATGGTACCAAGAACAGCCGCAACACACCACACAATCGGCGAGGCCCGAGTCAAAGACCGAGAAGACGGAACAGGCTGCTCCGGGAGCTGAGTCGGAAGCTAAGACCGAGTCTGAAGAGCAGGCGAAGCAGCAAGAGGAGGGCGAGAAGGCTGAGGAGGGCGAAAAGAAGAAGAAAGAGGATCTCCCACCCCCGCCTCCGCACGGAGATAAGACACCATGGCAGGTCTTCATGGAGACGATGCAGACCGAGTTCAAGGCGTCGAAAGAGTGGAACGAGTCCACCAAACAACTAGCCGATTCCGCCCACCAATTTACTGAGAGCGAATCCGTTCGACGCGCACGGCAGGCGTACGAGAGCACCACCGGAGCCGTGTCATCTACTGCCGGAAAAGTCTTGAAGACTTCAGCCGGGGCTATTGGGAAGGGCGCCGCATGGACTTGGGATACGCCGGTTATGAAGGGCGTGCGCAAAGGTGCTCAAGTAACCAGCGAAGCACTCGACAAGGCGACGAAACCTATCCGAGAGACCGAGGCATACAAGAACGTGAAGGACGTCATTGACGACGGGAGCAGCTCGAGGTATGGCGGTTGGGTCGAGAAGGAGGAGCGGAGGAAAGCGAGAGAGCTCCGCGAGAAGCAAGCCGCCAAGATCCATGGCACCGCCGAGGAGATGAAAGAGGATCCTAAGTAAGCTCATCGTATTCAATGTCACGCCCGTCGATGCTAATGATGGCTAGTGCGGGAACGAATATCACGGTTCACAAGGACGCCGCATGGAAGGAGGCCTGGAAAGGATTCAAGGATGACAACAAGTTCATGCAGAGTCTCTTCAACATGAAGAACGTCTACCAGGAATCAGAGAACCCACTCATCTCCACGGCGCGAAGCATCACCGACCGCGTGGCCGGTTTCTTCGCCGAGAACGAGACGGCCATGGTGATCAAGAAGTTCCGCGCAATGGATCCCAACTTCCAGATGGAGCCCTTCTTACAGGAGCTTCGCGAGTACATCCTCCCCGAGGTCCTGGACGCATACGTCAAGGGGGACACCGAGACGCTGAAGCTCTGGCTGTCGGCAGCCCAGTACTCCGTTTACGAGGCTTTGACCAAGCAATATCTGCAAGCGGGCATGAAGTCGGACGGCCGCATTCTAGACATCCGGCATGTAGATGTCCTGAAGGCCCGCATGTTGGACCCGGGCGAGATTCCCGTCTTCATTATCACCTGCCGGACCCAGGAGGTCCATGTCTACCGGAATGCCAAGACCAATGAACTGGCAGCCGGCATGGAGGACAAGGTCCAGCTCGTCACCTACGCCATCGGCATTACGAGGGTGCCCGAGGACGTCAATAACCCCGAGACGAGGGGCTGGCGGTTGATCGAGATGCAGAAGAGCGGACGAGACTACATCTAGGCGACGGGCTACATGGACAGCATCCATCCCGACGCTGCTTATTCTAATCCCATCGTGCCCCCTCATATCGCCCGATCTTGATATATCTATAAGTCGACTATCTACCTGTTTTAATACCTTTGTACAATACGGCGACGGTATAGAAAGAAGGCGATGGGGAGGGAAACGGAGACGAGACGAAACTAGCTCACTGAACTTGTCTCACTACACCACTCTTCGCTCGGCTCGGCTCAGGGCCGCCAGCCTGCTTGCATACGGGATTCCGATGCGACCCCATCCCTACGGATATCATTTATGTACGATAGAACACAAAACGGTCTCTGTGACGGTGGGCTCTCTTACCGGGTCGGCGTCGCTGAGCAGCTACCTACCTGTAGGTGCTCGTGTATTAAATTAAAGATGACGAACGACATACAAACTCAATGAGCGCAGCGTCGACGAAAGAGGTCGCCACTAGGAGTTTTCTTTGTGCCTGTCTTGCGAGGGTCACCTGCCAGTTTGAAGTATGATTATGATGTTACGTTGGTTATGCACGCTTGTTTCCTGCGTTTGTTGTGCGTGTAGAGATGTCTAACTGCGATGATACGGCACGCGATCACGGAGAAGACTGAGGGTTTCCGGTGGAATTATTTAAGCATGGATTGTATGTACTCTACTGTACAATCCCTCCTGGGCGGGCACCTACCTGTTTGCGCATCTGGCTAATTGCCCCTGCCCTGAGAGCTAAACTGTCATATTTGTCCGCTCGACGATGAGACCGCAAGGTGTCCAAGAACACGGCAGACAGGGTTTAATCATATGCTACCCAAGTACAGCCCAAGTTACACGATGGCGGAAGTGCCTACAAGCAGTCAACGGAGACGACACGGTGTCCCCGCATGAAAGGCGTCGCTTCGCCATAAACATATCTATATAATTACGACCCCTGGCCCGGGCGTCGGGAAGCTCGGCAGCTAGGCCACGCATTCCCCGGACGGAGACCCCGAGCGCACGGTCGATCGGTCTCAGGGATGGCGTTGGGAATATAAGGATAGGGATAGGGATAGGGGCGGGCGGGTCGACGCAGGGGGGCGGGAGTTTTGGGATGAGATGATCGGATGGATGGTCTCAGTCATGGTATAAGATAAGTTACAGAACTTTGGGCTGCAGGAACACGAGCCCCAAAAAAAAAAAGGGGGGGCAGTCGGTGGCCCCTGGGTAGGTAACCCCTGACTACGTCGACGGAGCATCGGACTGGGTTGTGAATATAAATAGGGCGCCATGGTGAACCGTTTTTCGCGTGTCTAATCGAATGTGAATAATTGATTGATTACATGGTCAACATTTAAACGGATAATGTCATCTATAACTTTCCACTTTTGTCCACCGGAATTTCAGAGCTCTTGTCGCTTTAAGAAGTAGCGTTAGTAGGCAAATATTAATTGATACGCGCCTAGGTATGAAGAACGAAGCTTACGTACGTGAGAAAAGGAATTATGGGCAGGCTGGATATTACGTAGTGGTTTTTGGGGCCTGTTATATTCTTGAGCAGCTCAACTGGCGTTATACTACGCGCATGTTGCGAGCTACCTCCTTCGTTTCTCCTTTTGCACTAGGACTGCCTTGACTGCACTCAGCAGTCCAGCGCCAAAATGATAACGGTGCCCTTGAGCCAGGCATTATTTCTAAGTGTATCCTGTCATTTCGTCGCGTGCAAATCTACTATCGCTCTGCGTTTTCAGATTTGGAATTCCTGTGTTTGGGCCCGGAAGGCAAGGGGATACAGATGTCAAAATTAAAGGGTGTGCTTCGGAACTCATACTTTGATTACTGGTATCTAAAAGCTAATTAGATGGTAGAAGACTATGTCGCGTCATGCGCATATGGTCATCAATCACATCATCTCCCACCCCTTCACGACTAACAAAAGTAACAATCCGAAGAGGAGAAAAGCATATACGAAGCAACCTGCCGAGGACAGGTACATTGGCGGTTCCGGCTCGATATGAATCACATGCGAGACGTGCACCAAGACGTGAAAGCCGCTATTTAGCAACAGAAACATACACGGTGGTTCTCGGGCTTGTAGGAGCCAGCATCCTTGACGGCCACGACGACCCAGGGGTCTAGATGCGGAGGTCCTAGTCAGCATGTGTTCACTTGGATATTAAGAAGGAATGAAACATACAGTCGTAGTCCTCACACATCTTCATGGCTAGGATGTCCCAGTAGCGCGAGTTGATACTGTCATCCGCCTGCATGCCGCCGGTGTTGGCGTAGCAGTCGCGAAGGATCATGGCATCCCAGGGGTGGTCCGGGCAGGATTCGGCAGCGCCTCGGAAGATGCGGACCTTGCTTGGCGTCGTGGAGAGGAATCCCCAGTCGAAACTGGTATTCTTTGCGGTGATGTTGACGTTGACTGGATCTGCCGTCAGCTGCAGGTCTCCCTTCAGGCGGCAAGGCGGTGTGGTTGTTGATAATCTTTCTTACTTTTCATGGTTTTCCAGTGGGCAGGGCTGGAGACGTCAAGGTCGAATCCGACGAGCTGGCCGCCAGCCTCAGCCACCATCTTCTTACAGGCATCGTCGTTCTCGACCATCCAGTCCGTCTGTTCGGTGTTCGTCAGTAAACAGAAAACATAGTTAACAAGGAGCATATATACGGCTTCGAAGCCTTCGCCCTGCTTCATGTGATACTGTAAAGAATCACGTTAGAAAAAGAGAGTATAGAGCTGAAGTTACGATGGCTTAGCAGTGTAAGTACTGACAACCTTGCGTAAGTAGCTCGTCTTTGCGTAGTGCACCCAAGGAACATCCTGGGCGTCGAGTAGGGCGCGATCCCTTTCATCGACAGGAGAATCTCTGAACCATGCCTCGGGCTTGCACTGTAGCCACCGGCGAGCGACGAGAGGCTTAGGCATTCCCAGGCCTTGCAGAATGGGAAACACCGCCGGATCGACATTGGCAGGCGTGGACATTGTGCCAGGGTGGGCTTGGAAGTAAGAAATGATTATTCGGGCTGAGTCGGGAACATTTATGTGTCGAATATCCTTGTTAGTGGTGAGAGAAACGAGCATGCAGATAGATGCCATAGAGACGGGAGTTTGGGGAGAGTGAAGATCAGATTTCTTTGCTCTTAAGTTCTGGGAACGGTGCTGCCTAAGGATCAAAGGGAAGCCACGCCCACAGGTGCTGTAAGTTGCCCCTTCCGGGGAATTACGTTGCTCAAGAACGAAGTGAGAACCCCTTGGGTCGATAAGTATCTCAATTACATATCAGCTTGCGAAGGGGCGACTTCAAGTAGCTATTCGGTTTCGAACCACCACTCATGGCGTGAGTTCAAGGCTCTAAAGCGTCGCCGAAGCCTCGCCAAAACAATATTTCGCCGAATGAGAGCAGTCATGGGAGCACATTAAGACACCCCTTCCGCCTGCTAGGCATCCTTTGTGTCGACCCAAAGTCTGGGCTGATGCCAACGCCATATATTCCCCTTTAAGTTAAGTCACCTTTTCAGCCTCGTAGATATTAGCGAGGACGGTAAGGTCAAGGATGGTGTACAACTTTTATTGTCTTCCCGCTCACATGAAGGGGAACGCTAGATGAGACGAGATCGCTAAGTGATCAATCTACAATCGCTTGCTTCTCCTAGCAAAGGCATACGCTCTTCAGAATCAAAACTTGAGACGCCTCTAGGTGCCAACCTATAATGGTCTGTCTTACCATGGCCCGAAGTACAATCGATCCCCTCTTACAGGGGCTAGTAGCTGCGACCAAACATAGTCCATGATTTCGCCAGCTTGCCGCATTCCGGATTTAGACACTTCGTCTCACCCTGGACGAGACCCTGGGGCTGGATTAGGAGGCAGTGTTAGCAGCTTGCCTCCAGGTACGTCCAGTTTTGGGGGATGCACAGGCCTCTTGGACTACACGACACTTACCTGCTCGAAAGGAATGCATAAGCTCTTCATACCCATGCTTGGTAGTTGTCTTCCATCTGGTCCAACCTCTCCCCCGTGCTCGCTCTTGGTCATCTCCTTGATGCGCTCTTCGCATGGTGGTTCCTCGCAGAAGGGGATGAGAACCACGTTGCGCGAGTCCAAGGCTGGCACGACCTTCTCCCACTCTGTCAACTGCAACCTATGAGACTTGTAGGCCTCATCGGCTTTATTGTACAAGTCCTGTTGGATAGTCTGAAGAAGTGCGGGCACCTGCGTGACAAGCTCGTCGATAGGGATGGCTCCCTTGGCCCCAGTGTCACGGCGAGCATAACTCACTACCGAGTTAGCAGCGTCCTTGGGTCCGAACTCCAAGCGCAGGGGTACACCCTTCATTTCCCAGTCTGCAAATTTGAAGCCAGGGGTGCTGAGAACGTGGTTAGCGCGTTCCTTGTGCGATGTGACAGGCAAAACAGAAAATCGGAATCGTGTAAAAGGGGAGTAATCAACGCAAGTGAGATTTCAAGGCTATACTCACTAGCCTTCCCGAGAATCAACATCGACGCGGACCTTAGCCGATTTCAAAGAGGCGCGTATTTCGTCGACTCGCTTCATATGTGTATCCTTGTCTTCAGGGGACATCTTTGCGGTTATGCCGACAGGAATTATAATGGCTTGGATCTTGGACACCCGAGGAGGAAGGACGAGGCCTTTGTCATCTCCGTGTAGCATCACCATGACACCAATCACACGGGTTGACAAGCCCCTATTGCATTATCGCTATATTAGCGGACATATTTCTACAAGGGCGGACGATGGAACAAGGAGAGAAGTCCAGGATGTACCATATGGGACGAGACGGTGGATATAGTAGAAACATACCAAGAATTCTGCCAGACGTGGATCTTGTCGCCCTTCTTCTCCGGGTCCTCTACGATGATGTCAAACATCTTGCTGAAATTTTGACCGAGAGCACTGAGACACGTGTCAGAATGACTCGTGAAATGCCAATGCCAATAGGCAATATCCTTACTGAGAAGTTGCTCCCTGGATGCCACGTCCGTTTGTCGGAATGTAGGCCTCACACGTTGATGTCCAGTACCCCCCCGCGAACTTTTCGTTCTCAGTCTTCCTGTATGATTTTGGTGATTAGTACAGCACATTTTGGGCCGAACCGGGCACAGCTTCGTTGAGTGCAGATATCCGACGCAGAATAATTTCTCTTCAATGACGCCAACAGAAGGTCCGTAGAACTTACCTGCCGCGCACAACGGGGACCGCTAGTAGTTGCTACTAGATTCTTAGTGATACTCCGAGCCGTGGAATGAGGGCCGTTTACCTCATAGACCCCAGCGTAGAGCTCCAGGATTTGGAGGACTTCCTCCTCTGCAAGCTTCTCGGTAAGATGGGCACTATAAATATTAGCTTCATATCTGGATACGTATATGGGGATGCATACGTGTGTCCTTCCTGCCAAAGGAACTCTCGGGCTCTAAGAAACGGGGTTGTCTGCTTAGCTTCCCATCGAACCTAGTCCATTGAATCGTCGCGTCAATTATGAGAGATACTAAATTGGGAAATCATGGCCCTGCTTACGACGCTGTTCCATTGGTTCAATCGGAAAGGAAGGTCTCGGTGTGATCGGATCCACTTGGCATAATAGGGGTACCTGCAGGATTTGATTAATGACGTACTGGCAGAACTGGGGTCTGTCATTTATACATTACAGCCTCACTCGTGGGACGAACGGCTACAGGTATCTATGGCGATAAACGGATCAGCTGAAAATGATCCGTAGAGGTAGGAGCGGGTATCGTCTAACCTCCAAGTCCTTGTCCCCTCTGGCTGGGATTAGTCATGCTGAAAATTCATGAACTATAAGGGAACGTACGCCTTAGTAACCCAAGCCAATTCCTGCGAGACTTATTAGCATCTGTACAACTAAAAGAGAAAGGGCGGTCTCACCGGAGCGAAGCCTTCGACGTGCTCCCTGCAGTGTATGAGTTAGCAAATCCTCCTGCTTTAGGCATATCCCGAATTCCGTGCAAGAGCTCGAACACGTACTTCTCCTATTTGGGTGTTAGTCGCAAGCATTCTTAAAATGTGAAATGAATAGGAGGTGGCGCAATTCCCCGACCTTTTCTAGCGATTTGGAAGAAAGGAACATAGGGAAGCTCGTCTCGTCCACGCCCATGTCCTGGATCCTCTCTTGAAACCATGCGCGGATCTCGTTCCAGATGTGCATAGCGGCCGCTATCCGCCGCCTCATGTCAGCCGGCCGCCCCAAAGTCGGTTCTATATAGCGGAGTCTCACGTCGAAGTATGTAAAAACCGGAAATCTGTCATATAAATCAAATCAGCAAAGGGTCTATTCCTAAAAGCGGAAGTATCATGTTCATAGCAGCAGCTTTGATATGCAGGATAGGGGCAACTGGTAAAAAATAACAAGAGCTTCCTGCTCACCTCGGAATAGTATTCCACCAGCTCGGCCTTGATCACCAGCTCCTGATACCATTGGGGGAAGTCGGTCTCCTTGGAGACAGTGATGCCGATAATCTCCTTCGAATCGCCGCCCTTCTTTGCAGCCCCTCCAACGACGGGAAGCGTCGCAGTTTTGGCAGCTTTCTCGGCCTTGGCAGCAGCCATCTTGGCCTGCTTCTCAGCCTTCTTCAGGGCGCTCTTGGACTGTTCTTGTGGCTCAGCCATGGCGACGATTTTTTGCGCGTCCGCGTCCGCGTTGCGTTTTCTCGAGATCGTGGTGGTTATGGGCTTAAGAAACTTGCGATCGAGGAATTTGGTTGTTATTCTGCCACCCAAACTTCCTTCCCTTACTTAAGGCGGGGGCGGGGGGAATGGCCAGAATTAATTGAATTGGGCATAGGCGCTAAGATAAGCCTAACATCGATAAGGCTAGACTGAGTCAGCCGGGCAGTTCACGCAGGGGGTCGTTTCCGCCATGGCGGGTGCGGGAAAAAGCGCCGGCGCGATGCGAAACATAACAGCAACCTCAACATCGAGGTTAGAAACCTCCCTGTATACACGTAATCCAGTGTTCCCTTGCTCAGTGCTCCCTTAAAGGTTCATAAATATAGATGCTTCATGCGTTCGTTATCGCATAAATCCTACATCTGCAACAGTTCCTTCCAAGTCTCAAAGATCGTGGGTCCTCTACAAAAACTTGTCGTACCACCACGTACACGACCATATGTAGCAGATTTGACCTAGCTCATAGAATAGAGTATATGACCAGGGGATGAATATTTTAATTGGCAATCATATGCAGACTTCGCAGTCAAATCGTATATGATGATTGGGTTCAGGCTTTCAAAGTACTGCGCGATAGGGCCCGACGATAGCACTCCGCCATCTTAGGTGACACATCCCCAGATCCAACCCGGGATCTAATAATCCTCCGTCGTGTAGACCTCATGCCTAATAATCTTCTAGTCTATAGACCTCATACGCAGGTTCCTCATACGGATGGGCCCTACAAGACGCCATCAGTACCCGCCAGCGCACAGTGCATGCAACCGGGAATTCGCAAAAAGGAAGTACACCCACTTCTTCAACGCGTCGACGGCCCTCTTAACCGTGTCCTCCCCGATGCACAGCGTTTCCACCCTAGCCTCCTGAACCTCCTCGAGTTCGCCGACCTTCCCGATATGTGGGTTGGCGGAGTCTCCGGGGCGGAACTGGCCGGTCCCGAGGCTGCTCCAGCAGCACTCCGTGTAGTTGCCGGCGCCGGGGTACCGCCCCGCGCCCGCGGCGAAGATGGCCGTCTTGCAGGCGGCCAGCGAGGCCGGCGGCACGAAGAACACCAGCTTGAAGCGCTTTGCTGCTGCTGACGCGACGCTGGCCATCTCGCTGGATCTGTACTTCTCGGGGTGTATGCGCTAATTAGCAAGAAAGGGGGTCGATGCTTTGAGTTCCTGGCTCGCTCGGTTGAGGTTGGAATAAGCTCTTGTGAGTACGGAGTCGACCTCCCTTTTCTCCGCATCAAACAAAGAGTCGTTGTTTTTTGCCAGGCCCGGCTTCCGGCATCCTGGGCCTCCACCTTCCTAAGTGGGCGAATTGCCTAGGGTTGTATCCCCGTCGTATAAATACTTGTGTACCATCAATTGTCATGACTTCCATGCTTCAAGTTCTAGCTCATCGGCATCTGTATATTCACTACGCGGAGGTCACTTTCAATTAGACCAGCCGTTGTTTGAGTTCGACTAAAATCCATCGCCGTTTACTATGGCATCGCCCTCCGTGCCAGAAGATTTGAAGGCTCGCGTGAAGGCCTCGTACGATGCCATTGCGCCGAAATACAACGAGTGGGCAATCGCGAGCCGGGCACTACGTTTGAAATACCTGGATAGGCTGCTGGCATTGTTACCGCTATCAGATCAATCGCAAAAGCTCCACATCCTAGAGCTCGGTTGCGGCTGCGGAATCCCCGTGACACAGAAATTGCTCTCTCATCCAAACGTCGTCGTCACCGCCAATGATCTCTCCAGCGCCCAGATCAGCCTCGCGAAGGGTAATCTGCGGCATAATCATAGCGAAGCCGTCTCTAACAGGTTAGTATTCGAGGAAGGCGACATGGCCGCACTGTCCTTTCGGGACGGGTCTCTAGACGCGGTGATTGGGCTTTACAGCATCATCCATCTCCCGCGGGCGGAGCAGGCGGAACTCCTAGGGAAGATAGCAGGGTGGCTGAAGCCGGGAGGCTATCTGCTAGCGAATTTCGGCGAGGAGGAAATGGAGAGTTTCGTTATGGACAGTTGGTTGGACGAGAAGGGCTGGATGTTCTGGAGCGGCTGGGGTCGGGAAAGCACGATAGAGCTATTGCGGCAGGTGGGCCTCCGGGTCGTGGTAGAAGAGGTGGTGAGAGATGCTGTCGATGCGGCTTTTCTATGGGTCATTGCGATGAGGTGAAACATTCTCAACGTGAGTAGTCCTCGATTTCGCGGGACTACCAATCGACCATCTAGCGGTTTACAGGGGGCAAGTGTCATGGGGGGCTGGGGGATATGTGGACAAGTTATCCCACCAAACCCTCCTGGGCCACATTAATCGCGGGATTGTGTCTCTCAAAACATGATCAGGTCTTTCACCTCGGAGTGTCGGATTGAAGCTTTGGTCCGCAGTATAACATCGCAACGTGGATGGCCTGGAGCCAGCCCGATCGAACCCCTTTACGGATATTTGAAAGAATCAGCCTCTGATGTAAGACAGGTCTGCGACATGACCGGCAATGGTACAGGTGTTATTCGATACTTGCTGCGACCGCATTAGGACGAGAAATGAAGATGCTCTAATACAGTGGCCAGGATATTTTACAAAACTTGACATAGCAAATGGCTTGTGGAAAAGAGTAACAGATTCGGACGCCCACACTATTATATAATCCAGAGCCTCCTCTAAACCTAGTCACCAAACTCTGTACTCATCCGAGGTAGCATAGAGCCTTAGCTCCTCCGGCGAGAAGCTACTGAAGGGATCTTGAAAGCAAATATTTTTGTAAGAATTCATCTGCACGCCGAATCGGTTGGAGCCAGAATCAGGGGCGATATACGGCTTGAATGCACTATACGAGGGTAACGTTATTAAATTGTTGGGTTGAAATATTGACACCAACGGGTTGCGAACTATTCCTAGCGGATTACACCAGTTAGCAAAGACAGCTTCCTTGCGAGGGCATAACGAAGACTCACATATCGCGGAGGACCGGTTGTTCCTGTTGCCAAAAGGATTCGGCAGTGGTACCGTAGACGGATTAAACAGCGGCGTGCTTGAGCCGAATGCGCCGCTGCCCGTAGCGAGTGTGTTCTGAGATGTTTTTCCGAATAGGCTGCCTGAGGTTGAGCTACCGGAAATGGCTCCAGACGGGTTTCCATTTTTAGAAGTACTCCCCAAACCCGAGAACAGTCCGCTGCCGGACCGATTGTTGCTATTTGTGTTGGCATCGAATGCAGTAGCACTGCTAGGACTGGGCGTTGCGCGAGGTATGGGGGGTTCAGCAAACGAAAATGGTGCCTTGGCACTTGAGCGCTGACTATTACCCTTATTGTCTGGCGCAGGGCTGCTGAACAAACCACCACCTGCATTTGGAGTACGAGCCTGAGCTGCTCCTGGATTGGACAAGGATCCGAACAAGGATGGGATCTGCTTGGGTGTTGTGCTGGAGGAGCTCGAGGCGTGAGACTGCTGTTCGCCCCGGTCACTCGAGGCCGCCCCCGATGTCGACGGAGTCCGGGGGACACGGGGCGCCGAAGCAGTGGTCCCATCCGCGCCATCCCGAACGGGAAGCCCTGTCAAGGATAGATTATCCATCGCAGATAATATTGATATCGCTGGTGTCATGTTAGTCTACACTACGTCTCGGGAACTTGTTCAGAGGGGAACTCACACGTCATAGGACGATCTCGGTACTTATTACAAGACTCAAGACCCTTTGTCAGGGCATCAATTTCCTCCTGGAGCTCGGTCCGCTCCTGTTGAATGTCTGGCGATTCCGACGCAAGTTGCTCCAATTTAGCTGGCTCCATGCGGCTCACGGCACGGGTAGTAAAAACATTCGGCAGGTTTCGGACCAGACAGTTCTCAATCGCCAAGACAATGACATTGTCTGTGAAAGTCCGAAGCGACATCTGGAACGGTCAGTACAACAAGCCCACGCTTGAAGATGTTGGCATACCTCGTAGTAGGTTTCAGATTTGTCAATCAGTGCCTCAACGTCGAATCCGCTACTGTGCGATATGTTCTGTCTGTTTCTTAGCTCCTCTCTACCTGCGTCAGTAAAGACCTCTGGGCGGGTGGCCAATAAATGCTGTAGAGCTTCCTCCGTCAAGTTCTTGCGGCGACGGCTGGAAAGCAGCGAACGAAACTCGGCATCAAGAGGCTGAGGGTAGCCGCTTTTGTAATGATGGAGGAGCTCCTCAAGCTTATCCTCAAGCTCAGACACCTTCTGATCAAAGAACGGGTGGACAGTCTCTCTCAAGATGGCGGCAAAGGTCTGGGTATCTGAACCGATGATGTGTTCCATGAGAGCCTCAACGAATGCCTTGGCGGTGTTTAGGACGAGTTTGAGATGGAAATGCGCGATCTTTTCCCAAGGTCTCGACTGGTGCTGAAATAACTGTATTGCTACGCGGTCGTTCGATGTCCCGGGGAACTCGTTGCCTTGGTTCTCAGAGGAAAGCTTCTCCAGATCTGTTGTGATAGACTCGAATGAAACTGTAGGGGGCTCGTCAAACTTGTACTGGTCTATCAGCCCTTGGAGAAATTGAGGTAAAGGAGGAGTGTTGGAAGCGTTATCATCGCCCTCGTCCGACTTCCGGGAAAGAATGATGGAGCTGCTGCCCTTGCTTGCCAAGACATAGGCGAAGGTTCGGTTCAGGTCTCTAATCAGACCTCGCAGCTTTCTGATCCGACCATGACTGGTATGGATGCCACCTGTTTCGGGATATAGGCCGCCAAAGAACTCGTCGCCGTAGTTCCCCTCAACGGCGTCACGTGAAAGCCGCTGAAATTGTGAGGCGATATGGTCAAGATACGACCGTAGCTGGTCAGGAGTTGAGCGCGGCGAGCCAAGCTGCCTAAGACGCCTTTGACGGTCATTCAAGCTATCTTCTATGCCGTGGATCAGACCAGGCAGGTTGTCCTTGATGTGTTGCAGCAGTGTCTTGCTAAGCTTCGCGCGGAGCGTTTCCACACCACGGTTCCTGGAGGGTATTGAAGACCAAGGGGCCGACATGAAGAATTCACGCTCAATGTTGTCTCTCTGCTCATGAGTGCAATCCTGTTCGCCCTCTGTCCTATTCCGTAGTACGTGCCACCCCAGAGTCAATTTATGTGTCCGGTCTAGGTTTTTAGCGAGGCGTACAAAATTCTCTTCGTCCTGAGAACCCGGTGCTAAGAGATCCGGTTTGGTGATGATTCCAAGAGTGCGCTCTGTGTTCTTGTCATGTTCTTTTACTTTCGACAGGACGGCCTGCAGAATCACCTGATTACGTGCAGAGACGATGGCCAATATTATTGTATTGTCCCGGGACATATAGCGCGCCGCCAGTCGATCAACGATCTGGCGACCGGCGGCGGACTGGTTCTCGTCTTCCGAATGATAGAAACCCGGGAGGTCGACGAGAGTCAGCTGGGTGAGGTTAGGCCCTCGAATCTCTACTCGCAGCACATCTTCAGAGAAGCCAGAGCCATCCACGAGCATCCTGCGTTTAGCATCTTCAATGAGCCTCGGTAACTCGTCACTGTTAAAACGGGTCTCGTTGAAGGGCTGCACTTCTCGGTTGGAAGATGGGGATGGCTCGATTGTCACATCCACTCTGGTCCTGGAGTCGACCCGCAGAACTAACTCGGTCGCAAACCTGGTACACAATCCATCTCTGACTGGAAATCGTACTCGGGAGATTGCCTCGAGAACCGAACTCTTCCCGGACGACTGATCACCCACAACAACGATCTGGGGTAGGTCAACGAATCGGTCGATTCCATGCTTTCGTAGGTCATCAACGGTGTCGAGGAGTTCTTTCTGCTCAGCCTGGAGCTGCCCCAGGGCATCCGCGTCTAATGAAATGTCTTCCATCTTGGTGTGTATGAAGACGGTGCAGAACAATTGCGAAGGTGATATAGATGTCTTGTAGATAAGTACTGGAAACTAGATCCGAGCGGAATGCTGCCTTGATATTATCCCAATTTCGAGATGCGAATGAGGTAAGGTTTCTTGAGACACACGAAAGTAGGTATGTCCTCGAGATATATACATATACGGGCGTCTCGTTGCAAGCTGAAGGGATGTGAAACATTCAACGGATGCAGCGGGGTTGCAAGGGTGGCTGTTGTAACAATAGGCATCTCACATCGAATAAAGTAAGCGCCCTCCGTAACGAATTACAGGGTACAGTACACCACATTCATATGCCGAAAAAGGAGTCGGCACAACTTACCAACACGCATGCTTGGAAGTTGGACTTACAGTGCCCCCGGAGTAACAAAACCCTCCCCGTATATAAAGATCATATTCATTTCACAGCCATAGGATAACGAATGGCAAAAACGAAGATTTTCCGAGTAGGTATACAATGTACCGAGGACTCGTTAAATGGCGGATTTGTTAAGGGGGGGTTGGTTACTGGAGATGGCCAACAATACATCCACTGCTTCTTCAGCAATACGTACTGCAATATTATCGCTTTACGCCTTGCAGCGATCTAGTACGATTAGCCGCTACTTAGTCCCTTTCGCCTCCTGCCTATTCTGTCGTATGCCCTTTCAATAATGGCGAACGGTGCTAATACCCCCAGTTATTACATCTGCAAGAAGTCTCTTATAGAACCAACAACTTTTCACAACGGCTCGCTGAGTTACCTAACTGGTCAATCGTCTCTAAGCTCCAGGGGTGCTTCCAACGAGCCAGGGAAGCTTTTGGCATCTGGCGGCTACCACGTTTCAGCCGCACCTGGGCATTTTTCCACTTCGCAATAAACACTTATTTTTGTGTGGTGTGGTTCCTGGTAATTAAGATTTGAGCGCGCTCCACATCGCTATGGAACGCATCGACATCCGAATTATCATGGCTAAGATCCAAGACATGCCGCGAAGGGCAGAAAGGTAGGCGAAGTTAATCAGCAGGGACCACCAGATCATTAAGCACATAGTAGCGTCCAATGATCAGGAAATTTGTGTACTGCCGCGATTTTCATGTCTCTGTCTGCGCCTTTTTTCACACAATGAAGCTACAGACCGGGTGCTTCCTAGTCCAAGCTGTGCTTCCTAAAGAGTCCATGATCGACGCGCTCGCATTTAAGTCCGCGTTTGCGGCGTCAGTCGACATCCAGACGTGCCCCACATCGTCGCCGGCGTAGACCAGCCTCACCAGGCCGCCGCCGTACACGTACTGGATACCGTTCCTTGTCCGCCCGACCGGGACGTCCTCGTCGCGCGGTTCCAGGCGGTTCCGCCTCGCCCAGTGCTTGGCCCAGTGGCGGATGGCCGGCAGTTACGCACCCTTTGTGGAACCCGCCGTTGAGGCTGATAACGTCGTCGTTGTCGCCGCCGCCGTGCAGCTCGAGCACGGGGGTTCTATTTCCATTTCTGGTGCGCGTGCGCGGCGCCTCGCACGCGCTTCTCGAGCTGACGCAGGTCGCGGCGCGACACCCCGTCCACGGAAGCGTTATAGAAGGCGTCCGAGATGGGGCGCGAACGCCGCGACCCGCCCGGACGTCGCTACGTCGCACGCCAGCCGTGCCCCAAGGAACCCGCCGCCCTGGCCGTGGCCCGTCGCGTGCACGTGCGCCGTGTCCACGCACAGGAGCGCCTCCGCCGCGTCGAACACGGCGGCCGTGAACGCCACGTCGTCGACCTCCTCCGGCGCATCCGGCGCCCCCTTGCCACCTCGTGGATCGCGGGACCGGGGCGTCCTGCCGCGCCCCCTGGAGGTACGCCACCAGGTGGTCGTCGTTGAAAGCCGGGTCGCTGAGGCGGTTCGTGCGGATCTGGTGGGCAATGTTCCGCGTCGCGCCGTGGTACACAGGATCAGGGGCGTAGGCCGGCCCGGGCCGTAGCTCTGCGGCAGCCAGATCCGGTATTCCCTCCCGTCAGCCGCCTCGGCCGAATACCAATGCCCCGGCCTTACATGCAGCGCTTTACCGCACCCGGTGGAGGTGGAGACGGAGGTCCTGTCCCGCGGGCCCGCATGTAGTTAGGGGGATGCCGCGGTGGTCGTGACGAGCAGACTTGAGATCACGAAGTTAGTGAGCCGCATGGCGAATAGTATTATCCATGGAGCGATACTAGTATGAACTATTCCAACCGGATCTGGCCTCGATGTTATGTAACGTAGGATATGGTCTAAGATGTCGTGTACCACCCCCAGATTTCCCCGTCTTGGCGGTTATATGTATGGCCGAAGAGCCAAGGCGGCTCTATTACCCGGGAAGCGAATAGAGTGGGACAAACAGCGCCGGAGGCGCAGTGTCTTTTGATTCCCCCACGCTGTTGCATTTAACCGGCCTAATATGCTCAATCGGCTCAGCTGAAAGCCTCTTTTGAGCGTGCTTATCAAAAGCCGGAACTGGGTGTTTTTAAGTGGGCAATGGAACGGGTCGGAACTCATCAGGAGTTTGAATGTCCTTTATCAGCACCAGATCATTGTCAACCTTGACGAGGCTTATATGAGCCGCGAAAACTAAACACATTCTGATATCCTCGGCGAGCTGGTTGCAACACTTGCCCTGATGTTTCCCATTTTAGCCTTACTGGTTTTATCTCTCATAGTTCTCCCTTTTCATTGAACCACCGGTTCAAACTAGCAGAATCGAGGTGGCGTGCAGCACGCAGCGAACCTACAGGGATTTTGATATCGGCATACTACCTATGTCGAGGATGTTCGGCGCTCAGAGGCTGTTATTGGCTCCAGATGCCATACCAAGTATTCAGGTCGCCGAGCCTCCATTGGGGGCCGAAACAAGGCTATGTACATTCTGCTAGTGATCCCCTGCATATGCAATCATAGCAACCTTCTATCTCAAATGCTGCCTAGCATTGCGTACTTCAAGGTAGATTGGCGGTTACGGGTTCGGTATCCGTGGCAGCGTCAGCAAATTTTCAGCCGTTGCGGTCTCGCCGAAGTTCAGCGCAATTTAAGACACAAAAGATGTTGAACCCCCGTAACGGGAGGAAACTAGGAGCTCTGGGACATTAATCTTTGGACCACAATGACAAATCCGACTATTAATCATGAGGTTGGGAAGGAAGTGAAACTCAAAGATGAATTTGTCGACAGGCAGTACGTCGAGCCCTCCTCTTCTGATGAGCAGTATGAAGAAGAGCCATGGAAGCACTGTCGGGACCCCATCATTGCTTATTTTGGCCTCCGGGTCCAGGACCGAGAAAAGTTCAGGAATAACCTAGATAAAAAGGAACAAGAACGCATTCAGCGTGACCTTTCGAGGATTGAGCGGATTCGTAAACAATTTTCGTCATACGAAAAGAAGAGAACCTTGATAGAACAACTCGAAAACACCAAAAAGGAGTGGAAGGAGGAAGTGGCAAGAAATGTTTTGAGTTTCCAGCGAGACTTGGAAAACGCCCTGAAGACACTTCACGACTGGAGAAGAGATACCGAGCTTCCCGAAGTACTACGTGATTTGGAGAAACTAGGGGCAGACCGGTTGCAATCCAAGTACCAGAGACATTCAATGCTCTTTCGACGTTTGGCTGGTTGGGGAGCGGACGGATCGAGGCCGAATGATGTTTCGAAGCACCCTAACACGAATCGAAGGGGTGGCTTTTTTGGGCGGAAGAAGCCTGGCTTGGACCAGCCAAGTCAGTCTCAGCCGGTGCCAGCAATCTCAGAAGATCCTCAGTCGAACAACGCAGCTGGAGACGTCGGACCTGAGCCCATGTATGGATTTAAAGCCTATGCCATGTACTTCGAAAAGAACGAAGGCAAGGACAGCTGGCGGGGCTGGACTTACCCGCATGCAAAGTACAAAGGCAAATACCCGAATCAAAAGATTTCGATGGACGACATCCTCAACCAGGAGCATGAAAACCCATTGATGGAGCGGTGCCCCCCGAATAATATTCGGTATTTCCACTTCCCCACCAACAACATGTCCTGGATCGAGGTGAGATACAAGAAAAGATAAAATTATGACGCACTTGCTAACCTAGACTATAACAGACAGCGATCGCCAGGTATTACAAGGAGATGCCGCAGGCGATTGATGACCGCAAGCCTTACGATCCAAAAGCAGGAAGGACAGAGAAATTGCTAGCACGCGAGTTCTGGCGGGGGCAAATGCACGGAACGGGAGGCTCGTCCGCAGGTAGAGGGCACGCCCCGGAAGCTAGGAAAAGCCCAGCTCAGACAGAGCAGGACTGGATTAGGCGAGGAGGACTTGTGCATGCACGGCATATGAGATCTAGGTGCTCCATCATCCCTCGTGGTAGGGTCAGCTCTTTCGATGTCTTTGACTCTTTCTAAGTAGAAATACAGATCATGTAGAGGGCGACCAAAGCAGCAACTCGGATTCCCCCTCTTCGCCTACCAGAGGTTCATTCCCACAGAAGGACAAGAACATCGCGCTATTCGTGAGTGTGACTTCCGTTTCTTGTCGGCGACATACTCTAACAGGTCATTTTCAGCTTCCATATTTACACTGGGAGACGAGTAACCGGCGCACCAAAATGGTACAGGTTATCAACGAAGTAATGGGCTATGAGGTGAAACCGCCAAGGATGAGTAAACTCGTGGAAGAGACCGAGAAGAAACGTTCGAAAAGCAGAGGAAATCCGAAACACGAGCCGCCGCCCAAATACAAGTGAGTTTATCCCCGGTCTTTCTGTGATACAAACGTTTGGACTCATTAGGCCGTTATTAGGACACTGCTGGGCAAGTATCTGATGACAGTCGCCAAGGTAGCGGACGAAATGGACTTTGAAGCCGACGAGAGACTGCTGCGGAAGTACGTCAAGGCGGAGCCGCCGCTACATATACGACGCACACTTGACCAGTACTACTTTGTCACTCTAGATGACACCTCGAAGCGGGACAAAGATCAGGTAGTCTACCGAGGCACGAAAGCAGGTAACAGCCTGCATAGTCGCAACACACGTGTGGTCATGGTCGATCAGCTGTGGCTGTGGATACTGGACGATAGTAAGTCCCAAACCACATCTATAGAGGAACTATATGCTCACTTTCTACCAAGACACCATCATCACTTCGTTCCCGAGACGATGGGGCAGGAATAAGCCCGACTCCTCGGGCGTCCACAAGAGCCTTCGGGAGCGACTGGAGACAGGGCGAGAGGAGATCAAGTCTATTTACCATCTTGGTACTATTCCCGTGGGTTATATGTCATTTAATTACTCGTGCTAAGGCCTTGATAGCGCTCATAATCATCGATCAATGCTCGAACGTCTTCTTTGATCGGACCAAGCCCCTGGATGAGCGACCTGAAGTCATGGACTTGTTCGCATCCGCCATTGGTGACGTCGTGAGTCGCACGGACGGCTCCCAAAATAGCGGTTTGCTTGCTGACGATATTAGACGGAGATGACATCGATCGCCTACGACAGCTTTTGGAATCACACTGATCTGCAAGCCAAAAACATGCTGCCTAACAGCCCGAGCAACGTCGGGAACAAATACCTCAATATCAACCCCGAAGGCCTCCTCTTTAAAGAAGCTCAAGACATCGCGGAGGAACTAAAGATTATGAAGAGGATCTATACCGAGCAGCTGAACGTCGTCAAGGACTTCAAGAGACATATTTGTCACCCGGAGGGCAAGGACACCACACTGGGGGAGACTGCGGTGCTCAAGAAGCTGCTGCTAGATATTGCGAAGGACCAAACAGCAAGCAACGATGGGGTTGGCCGCCCCGATGACGAAGGGACCCAATCGAAGCCGAAAGCTTCGGAGGCAACTCTCCACGAGGCCGAAAGCGCTCTGGAGCTCATTGAGAGCCGGCAAGCCGAGATACAAGATCTTGAAGACTCTGCGCTCCGTACTTGCCAACAGGTATGCATCACATGACACCGCTTAAAGTGAACAAAACACTGACCCGAGAGGCAGCTTAAAGACCTTCTATCCTTGAAACAGCAACAAGCCTCCATCTTGGAGGCGAAGGCTGCTCTCCAAAGAGCTGACGAAAGCGTCAAACAGGGTCGAGCCATCATGGCGTTCACGATAGTCACTATTTTCTTCGTAGGTTATCCCGAAACGGAATATTCTCGCAGCGGCGGCTAATATAAGTACCGCTTCCCGAATACAGCTGCCCCTAGGCTTCTTCGCCGCGTTCTTCGGCATGAACAATGCCGACATCAACGACGCGAAATGGATGAGCTTAAACGAGCAGATAGGATACATGTGTAAGTTCCGTCGCGCCCGGACGCTGCCATCTCCCCGGGTTTCGGGTTCTGACTAGCGATGGCAGTCGGGCTTTCCGCCGTCGTTATCACCATCTCCATCTCCATCGCCTTCAGCCCGTGGATCCGCGCCATCATCCGGATAGTCCTGAGGGTACCTTACCACCTGCTGGACCAGTATATACAGTTCTCGAGCTGGCGGGCGAAGAGCTCCCTAAACCACGTTACGCTGGAGCAGAACACGAACAGGTGGCTCCAGCGCCGGAAGAACCACCGCGAGGCGCAGCGGAAGGAGAAGAAGGAAGCGAAAGACGCCCGGAAGGCAGCCGGCGCCGCGAGACTTCGAAGTGGTCCCGACAAGTCGAGTTCGGCTGCGTGGTGGCCGAATGGCGTCGCGCTGCGGAGGGAAAGGGGGAGAGACCAGGGTGGGCTAGTTTGATGTACGGTGGAAGCACGCGTGAGGTACCATGTTATTGGGAATTTGAAGGTAAGATTCAGGTGACAATTAAAACTTCCTTTCGGGAACCCTAGAGGCAGTATTCCTCTCGTCGAAAACTGGGCCTTCCCGTCAGCGTTTTCACTGTGCTGCGGGGCGCAGATGAGGCACGCCAATAACGCGGGCTCTTTTGTGCTGTCTTCCTTCCGCTTATGCGATAGCTTATAGAATCTCATAATGGACATCTGGAACTCGAGTAGATGGAATTAAGCCTTTCCCTTCTTTTCTTTTTTTCAACGCCCGCTGCCCGCTCTTTCGTATATGGTAAGGATGTGCCTACCCAGCTCGCTCCCCTATGTGAGCTCATACTGGTACTCGGAGATCGGTAGTCCTCAGGCGAGCTTCAGGTTCTTTCTGTAGAAACAGTACGAAGCCCTGAAGGTGCGCCTTATGAGTGGGTGGGTCTATCATGTGGCGCTTAGCACGACATAATACCTAGCTCAGGGTCATGATCTACGTATTCCCTCGTAACATCAAAAGCCTCTTCTAGCTTCATGTGGAGGGCTTCCACGCCTCAACGTACGACTGTTGCCGCAACCAAAGGCCTACCTAGTCCTCCATGGCCTCCTCGGCGATCGCCGCTCTGGTTTCCTCCGCGGCCTCTGGGGCTTCAACGGTGAGCTCGTCGTTCTCGACCGAGCCCATCGCGGCGTCTCCCTTGGCGAGCTGCGCCTGGGCTTCCGCCGCCAGGACCGCTTGACGCCGCTTCCAGTAGTCGTCCTCGACCTGGGCGACTTGGTCAATGAGGACTTCCTTTTCCAGCCACTCCTGTTTGTATGCCTCTTCTAACTGGTTGCACTCTCGCCGAAGGAGCTCGCCCTCCCTCGTCGCCCACTTGACATTGGCTACGCACAGCTTGTATAGCGATTCCATGTCCATGGCCAGCTCCTTGCTGGTGAAGCCTTGCTGTTCGGTCAGGGGCGTGAAGAACTCGGCACTGATGTCTTCGCTACCGTCGCCATCGCCGGATGCGTCATCGTGGCCTGCGGCATGGGACTGAGGGGTCTTTAGTATGATTTTGAGTTGCTTCCCTTTGCTGCCCTGTGTCTGCATAGACTTTGGGACTGGGTCAGACGGTCGCAATGCTTCGGTTTCGTGTACTGTGCGCATGTGCTTGGCGAGTGCATCGGATCTCGTAAAAGCACGGTCGCATTCTAGAACCTGATTAGTATGCCGTCGTGACTGGACGCACTGCGAATGACCTAAGCAGTCGTACCTGGCAGGTAGCAGTAGAAAGGCTTCTCTCTGGTATGACTCCTCATGTGGGCTTTCAGAGCATAACCGCTGGCATGTGGCATGCTCTTCCGCGGACAGCCGTTCCATTCGCACGTGTATTTTTTCTGGCGGCTTTCGATGTGGTCGTTATGTATATGCTCTACCAGCCTGTCCATGTTGCCGAGATCACCGGCCTGACATCCGTCCCAGGCGCAATTTGTGACCTGCTCTTGGAACTCCTCCTCGTCCAGCTTCGCATTAATGGGCGAATTTGGCACGTCGCCGGATGTGTCTGATGATATGTCACCATCGAGATCGTTCTCTTCTTCCTCGGGCTCGGGCTCTGGTTCTACGTGTACTGAAGAGGAAGCTCTGGATCCATCACCAAGCCTTTGGCGTTTGAAGGGTGGCAAAACTGGCTCTTCGGCGATGGTGCTGTCGTCGAAGTCATTTCCCGGTTCTGGAGAATCCGAAGACAAGGAGCTGATGGATGATGACGATAGGTCGGAGTCGGCTAATAAGACCATCTTGGTGCCGTTTGCTAGATATCGGGAGTCGCGCCGGCGAAAATGACGGGATGTGTTAGAGAGGTCGCAGGAGTAAGATAAGAGACCTATTACGTATGAGGTTGGAGATGGGGCGTGGTGGTCGATGATGTAGAGGGGTCTATTATGAATTTGTCGCAAGTCGAAAGGAGTATACACTTCTTATGGCTCAGAATAGCTGAAGTACGTATGTAAATATGTAAATGTGTAAATATTTAAACAGCATGGAAGTACCAAAGTTAGTAGTAGGTTGATTTGGATTGGCCTGGCGAGGCTGGCCATTCCCAACTGATGTGTCGCAATTCCCGTCGCCGATTGGCAGCCGCGTTCCAGAATTTACTATGCGGAGGTACAGAGTTACCTAGCTACATAAGTACATAGTATCTCTTTGTACATATGTAGGTACACACGGGGTATGACTACCGATAGGGAAAGGAGTGTGCTGGCGTGAACCTACTACTACCGCCCTTTTAAAAAAAACTTAAGGGCGTCTATTCGCGCCTATCTATATGTACTAGGTATGTACCTGTGTAGATGTAGCGACCTGGTAGACGGCGGGTACATAGCATAGTATACTCAATGCTGTCTCCTGCGACGTCATCATGGAAAGAACCACATACCTACACATGCAACCCCTAGAAGAAGCATTTGGAGAACACTTGGGAAAAGGAGCTTCATGTTTGCTCGCTATCGTAGGTATAATACATACATATCTGCAGCAGACTACCTACATCTATCCACTATGCGGCTGAAGAGATATGTAAATGCACCTGACTAATCAACCATCCTGGTGCAGGTTGCAACCGTACAACGCATACAGTGTGAAGTAGCGTCTAACTGCCAGCCACCCAATTCGCGTTTCCCAGAGCTTTCAGGTTGCTGATGACTCCATCAAGAGATGCACAGCCCACTTCGGATTTCGTAATCTCCATAACCCAACACCCAATTCCATTATCATTGGGCTTCCCATCTTGAACCTTACAGTGCGGTTAGCTTCCTCCCAAAAACTGTCCTGGCTCAATGTGTCGAATGCAATTGTAAAATCTTTATTGTTTAAAATTACACGATATCTTCACCTCCTACCTACATCTACTTGAAGCTGCCACTCCCCCGCGGATACCACCGACTATTACGATTATACCGACCGAGTAGATTCCTAAGTAGCGTCAGGGTCTGGGTTCTGACATCCCTGCCTGATTCGGCCCTGAATTGGCCCTACTACTTCATAGGTACTAGTTCCGACCCAAGTTCCATTTATTAGGGTAGTCGACCTCGAAGGAGGCACCCAACAACTCCTACGTACGACTACAAATACACTCGTTCAACCACGATATTGCATACAGTGCTTCCACCATGGCGTCGTTGAATCTCTCCATCAACGGGCCGTCCATTCGAAGCAGCTATCAGGGCGTTGTCAACGCCCCAGCCCCGCCCGCCGGAAGCTCCTCGACATACGCTCATTGGGCTTTGTTCTCTGTCCAAGCTCCCCTCGCCAGTGCCTTCCAGGACGCGGGAAACAAGGAGAGTATCCTAAAAGTCCAGTCGACCGGTGACGGGGAGCTAGAGGAGCTTATTGAGGATTTCAATGAGGGTCGCATTCAATTCGCTTTCCTGAAGATCAAGGACCCCAACAGCGGTCTACCGAAACACGCTCTGATAGCATGGGTTTGTTTGCTTTCTCTACGGCTGTAGTATGCACCTAGCAGCTAATATTCTATCAGTGCGGCGGAGGGGTTCCTGAGAGGACAAAGGGCTACTTCACCAGTCATCTCAACGCCGTTGCCAAAGTCCTCCATGTGCGCGAGCCCTGTCAAGCCACCATTTCAGTAAGAGAAACGCTAACTGGGAACAGGGATACCACGTGCAAATCACCGCTCGCTCCGACACCGACCTCGAACCCGCAGCTATTCTTCAGAAAGTAGCCGATGCATCTGGTGCCAAGTACACCGCCGGAGGTAGCGCACCCGTACGGTCCGGCGGAGCTCCACCGCCGGTCAAGACGAAGCCTGTCTTTGCCTCCGTTTCAGGCTCCAGTTCCTTCAACCCCATAGTCGCCGCACGAAACGCGAGCCTGAGACAGAAGACCAACGACGATGGTTGGGGCGATGATGCACCCCCGGTTACTAGGAGCGAGATTCAAAAAGTCGAGTCGGCATACAAGCCCACCAAGGTCAACATGGCCGAGTTGACAAGCCAGAAACAGGAACCGTCAAGGTTCAATGGGTCCGCCCAGCAGGAAGCGCCCAGGTCCGATGTCATTGGTGGATCATATCAGCCAGTAGGGAAGGTCGACATCGCGGCGATCCGAGCAGCTGCGAAAGACAAACAAAATGACAAGCCTGTGCCGGTGAAGGGGACCTATCAACCTGTAGGGAAGGTTGACATCGCTGCTATCAGAGCTCAAGCACAGAAGCCATCCGAGCCGGAACCCGAACCTGAAGAGCGTCAACCATCCCTCGCCGAGCGGAGTGCCGCATTCAAGCAGTCTGGGCGCTTGACAGAACTGCCCAAGCCGAAGGTTGCCAAGAAGTGGAGCGGCGCCTCTACCTTCACGGGGACAAAGGCACCCACCCCTGGGGCCTTCGGGTTTGGCGGTCCTTCTCCTGCTGCAGGGACTCCCCCTGTCGGTTCCGCTAGCAGAACCTTCGCCGATCAAGGTGGGAAGACCCCTGCCCAGATCTGGGCCGAGAAGAAAGCGGCTCAAGGTGGAAGTATCTCCGGGGCGCCTGCGGCCTCTCCCGTTTCGCCTCAGATGAGTGGAAGTAAGGGGGCGCAGGGGGGTTGGCAGAGTGGATATACCGGAAAGAGCTGGGCACCCGTTCAACCCGCAGGTTATGGGCGTGGTATCGCTGGGCAGAAAACTGGCGACACAGTGAACAGCCAAGAGGCGCCGGCCTCCCCGTCCGGGAGCGTTAGCGCCATCCGCGACCGCTTCAAGGAGGCACAGCCGACAGCTCCTCAGTCGCCGTCTCCTCAGCCTCCATCGGCCCCGAAGGTCCCGACGCCCACCGAAGAGCCTGTTAGAGAGGAAGAGCGAGGACCGCCGCCTCCGCCCATGGGTACTCGGCCTGCTGCCGATGCTCCATCAGGGCCTTCGGGAGGATTCGCACTCCCGGGAATGCCCCCTCGGCCACCTTCGCCGACCGCCGAGGAAGCGGAAGAGCCTGAGCGCGAGAGGTCTCCCATTCGGGTGGCCATGCCGGTTCCTCGAGGGCCCGAACCCGAGATCGAGCCGGCACACGAGCCACCTCGCTCGCTCCCCACCCGGCCGCTCGAACAGGAGGTGCCGAAGGAGGAACAGCTGCCGGCAGAAGAGGAATCGTTCGACCCCCGCGCGGCCGCCACGGCTGTCGCGGCGGAACAGTTTGGTCATGCTCCTGTAGAAGAGGCACCGGCCGCTACGAGCGGCGGCAAGCGCGCGTTGATCCAGTATGACTACGACAAGGCCGAGGACAACGAGATAGACCTGCGCGAGGGCGAGTATGTGACCAACATCGACATGGTCGACGAGGACTGGTGGATGGGCACCAACTCCCGCGGCGAGGTCGGCCTGTTCCCGAGCAACTACGTAGAGCTCGTCGACGACGCCGGTACTGGCGCACCCGCCACGGCGCCTCAGCCCGCCGCTTCTCAGCCTGCAGCAGCAGCGCCTTCGCCAGCTCCCGCCGCAGCCGCGCCCCAGCAGCAGCAGGTCCCTGCCGCCGCCACTAGCGGGCCCATTGCCACGGCTGAATTTGACTACGAGGCTGCCGAGGATAACGGTGAGTTTATACGATGGATAACGTCTTCTGAATATTCCAATCCACTTATTTTTCCCGCGTTAAACAATTGGCTAACGGTCCCCGCAGAGTTGAGCTTCCCCGAGGGCGCCAAGATCACGAACCTCGAGTTCCCCGACGAGGACTGGTGGTTCGGTCACTACAAGGGGGCCAGCGGTCTGTTCCCTGCCAACTACGTGAAGCTGGATCAATAATAAGTTCGCCTCCCATCCACCGTCGCGACCGTCCATGGCCCCACGGAACGATGGACGCATTCTGTTGAGGTTGACCATACAAACGAGAGAGAGAGAGATCAAAACCGCTAGCGGAATCCGGGACTAGGCGGATATGTGCTTAAGATAGCTTATAAAAAAGTTTCTATCGTACTTTGTCTTGCTTGCCCTCTCATCTTTTGCTAGTCTATACTATCCGACGGAGGGGCGAACTAACAGCAGTAGCAACGATTGTTGGTGGTTTCCGCGTTGTCGCGTTACCTACAAAAGAAACTCTGATAGATTTTATAGTATTTGATTGGACACTCTATCGCGATTAGAGACCCACACTTACAACATTGTTAGTGTGCTGCCACTTCGCCCTTCGTCAGATAACTGCATAGGGCTTGCCTTTGTTATTAGGTGTTCTTCGTTGACTACCTGCATAAGTGCATAGCGCATGCTTAAAAAGATGATGGTTGTTTAACAAAGATAGTTCTGAGTAGTTTGAATATTGCGTCCTAATTGCTTAACCGGGTTTCTCGGTCAGGCACTGGGTAGGTAAGGCTGGCTCTATTTTTATCTTGAAACTACTACAAGGGCTAAATCCCGGATGTATGGGCGCTAGGCCGATTATTATCCATACTGATTAATACATACAGCTCTCCAAAAATATCGGAAATGAGCGAGAACTATTTATGCGAAGACCGGCAGTATCCTTGTATGGAGTGCAGGAATTTTTTAACTTACCTAAGCTGCCGTCCTTTCCTTCGATGTCCGTCTCGTCCGACATAAGCTCTTGGTACGCCGGCCCTCATTGGCTGGCTGGGACGGCGTCCCCTGGCCTTGGCTGACGGGTTACCAGGGGGGATGCGCTCTCAGTGCCGAATTTCCGAGTCTCCGTTGCGCCTAATCCAAGTTCAGGCTTCCCCAGCGCCGGCAAACTCCGGAAATATCGATAAGTGTCATCGGCGCGGCCGCAGCGCAGCAAATGGTGGCCCAAAGATCCATACATACCTACGCAGCTCGGTGTGGCTCAGATTACCGTGCAAGGCATGGAAAGCGTTACAGAAACAGTTGCAGCCAACGTGATAACTGGTCAAGAATTTTGATAGTGCAACATGCGATTGGCGGACGGGGAATGGGAATGGAGTTGAAAACCCTTGCGCCTAGGTACCAACACGCGTGTTGTCGCCCAACCAGACACAGACCGCTACCTATAAGGCATATATCCATATGAACACGACCCCTACTAACGAGGCGCATGATCGACACGAACTGCTATGCCCTCCTGCGCATGGCGAGATTACGTACACAACGTACATAAGTTTGGACCCTGACGATGCCGTTTACCGGTTCACTGACGTCCGTCCCTATTGCCACGCAGGCTGTGTAGCTGACTGACCTGGACCTGGACCTGGACCTGGACGACCTCATCAAGGTCGTCTAATTTGGTTTATTTTCTACCATCTGCCAAGCCAGCACGAGAGTACGAGGATCGCACCCCGCCTTGCAAATAAGTAGTCCCTCGGACGCAGCTGCATAGCCCCTGTTGCTTGATCGCCAGTTCAATTTCTCACCTTTTCTGAACCTGCAGGAACAGTTTTTCTATTTTTCTCCCTTTTTCCTGGATACCTAACCTATAACAAAACAACAAAACATCCACTGCGCCGAAGTCCGCCATCGAGCTCCTAATATACCATACCTAATCTCTACGTACATACCGACGCCTCCTGTGTGTCCTGGTTAGACTAGGAACAATCATCACCTCACAGAAGGTTCGTCCGTCCCCATCCATCGGCGAGTTTCTTTTCCATGGTAGCCGCATCGCGCAGTGCGCACGGAATCTCCAACCCAGGCCCCAGTCCAACTCCGCACAAAACTCAAGCCTGATAGGCCGGAGACGCTTTTGTGTACTAACATCGGTTCGCGACGACGTAGAAAACCGTCTAGATGGCGAACCAGGACTACTACAACCAGGGCCCTCCCCAGGGCTACCCTCCGCCGGGCTATCCTCAACCTGTATGTGTACTCTCCCTGTCTCCGTTTCTCTTCCTCTTCTATGCGAAGCCGCCATCGCACCATCCCGCAAGGCTGTCTATCAAGACGCCTGGCTCAGTATACACGTCCCCTGTCGGACCCGTCGTCGCATCTTCCACCTCAGTTTCTTGCATATGTCCATGAATTACCTGATACTGCTCAGCTACTGCATAGGCCTACCGCAGTTTGTAGCCCGCGCATTCTTTTATTTCACTTTCTACCTTGGGAGTGACGCATCACTGGACGAGGCTAACAGGACGGGATGCTGTAGGCCTATGGAGCGCCGCCGCCGGGCCAGTACTACCAGCCACCAATGCAGTACCAGCAGGCGCCCCCGCCGCCTCCCCAGGAACAAAAGTCGGACAACTGCCTCAAGGCATGCTTCGCCGCCCTGTGCTGCTGCTTCGTGTGCGACTCCTGCTGCGATTGCTGTGAAACTTGCTGCGAATGTTGCCTGTGAACTGGATGAGCTGCTGCTTCAAAAACCCGTTAGGCAGACCCTAGGCCACGGGTCTTCTAAGGCTGGTCTGATTTGATTTTGGTAAAGTACGCCCTCAACAAAATATCACGAATTCTGAAGGGGAAAAAGACGGGCCGTCGTCGGTGCTGGTTGGTGCTGGCGCCCGATCTCCTGCAGGGGCGGCGGCATGGTTCGATCATGCCGGATGAACGAGCCGAGGCGGCAAGGAAGGAAAGAATGTTGGATTACGAACGCTACTGCGGCGGCGGCCGCCAATAGTTTTGGGGCATTGTAGGCTTTCTTGGGTCGGAATGGAGAGGAGAGAGACGGGAGAGTCAACGTTAGCCCAAGTAGTTATGAAGAATGAGGCAGTGTCGGAGCCCCTTCCCTGTGAAAGGTAATGGTTACGGTGCCACTTCCGCGCGGATCAGTGCTTTTAGGGGAGGAGAGACCTTTCTGGTTTGACTTCGCACGGCTTTTCCCTATGATAGAGTAATATGTACGCTCTAGATTTCTCTCCCATATTGGACTTCATTATGGTCCGATCCGAGCCTGAAGCGCGTAACGCGGTTCCTATATTGAAATATAACGTTGTTCGTTTATAACACGGAATGTGCCAAGGACTATCTCTGCAAGCCGTGTAGTAAAACTGGAGAACAAAACGTAGCAGAAGAATCTCGAAGTTTTACTTCTATTTAAATACCGTTATACATTGTTTCGAAAATGCCGAAATTCCGTGATAGAATCTAAAATATCCTACACATTAAATAGTACTACTTCTTCCATTCAGATTGGCCGTGACAACTACGGAGTCTGGTATCAACCGGGCTCCATGTAACGGCAGTTTAAAAACGGCGCTATGGATACGGCTCGGGGAAGGAGGTGGGCCCGTGCCCCCTTGGTGCTGTGACAACTACTTCGGTGCCGCAACAACTTGCCGGCCTATGGGATATCGCGATAATACGGTATGTAGTTCCTATAATCTAGATCAACCGGATGTAAGATAGATGCCTACCCGTCCTTCATCCCGGCCAGCCAATGCTATATATCATATGGCCCCGTGGTTCCCTCGGAAGTCAAGACTTAGGGCTTGCACTACCTGTCAGCAAGTAAGGGGTGCGAAATGCACCCCATATACGGAAAGGCCCCCTCTGATCGGAACTTATATGTTCCGTGGCTAAGCTACGCTCCCCTACCCTAGCCCCCCTAGGCACCCGTATTACCAGTACTGTCTAACTTTTTTAAACCGATTTCCATTCGAAGGTTGGACAAATTATGTTTAAGAGCATTCTCGTTAGTAGAATAGAAATGCAATATCTTCATTTTAGTCGAAAATTATGTACGATACAGGTTGTAACACACGTTGACCACAGGCATCTGGATGAACTTGATGCGACCCCATTGCTCAACATTACCGAAGTATTCCTTACAGGCCTCATTAACGACAGGGCAAACACTAACTTCACTCTGTTTAAAGAACCCGTCACCGCCAATCTCGGTCATCATGTCTCCTTCGATCAACCTGATACCGATAGGCCCTTGGCCTGCTTCGAGCCCTCGTAGTAAGCTCTCCATACTGAATCGCGGGGATACCGCACTGCCAACCTCAGTCGACTTCCGGTGCGTGAGAAATTCGGTTTGTATTGCTCCCCATAAGAGCCCAAGACCGTCACACATTGTAAGACTTATCTCACCATCTCCCGGGGAGAGCCCACACAATTCTTCGTCTGTATACTCCATAAAGTTATGTCGGGTGGATATGTATCTAAGGGTTAGTACAAAAACAAACCATCCAGTACGAGCATTCTCAGACCATTGGCTGATAGCGGAAGGCGGAACTTCCTCGGAAAGCTCAACGGGTGTCATGAGGCGATGGTCACAACTCCGTCTCCAGGGTGGCAGTAGGCTTGCCTTTAGAAATGGATTTGCGCCACAGTGAATCAAACAAATCAGGCAAGCAAGTGCACCAAATAGCGTTTCCTCCTTTGTCCCATCGCTCGCGAGATGATACGAAACCAGAACGAGTATATGGAGGGGGTAGGCTCTGGTTTCATGACCGCAGCGCTCGCAGACGTTCGTAAAGAGTCCACTGTGCGTGTTGATATCGGGTGCGGAATCTCGCAAGAAGAGATTTACGATTGAATGGCAGATGACTTGTACGGACGTATGACAGAACTCGTGCTTCCATTGGAAGGGGATATTTGATTGGCCTGTGGCGTAGAGCTGTCGGACGCATGGTGAATCTGCATCCCACCGTCCACAGACGTTGACTTCTTCTCCGGCAAACCGCCTGTGGCCTTGAAATGAGCTACTCACAGCGCTTGGGATCACTCTGGTGTGCGATCTGAGAATGGTGATGAAGATGTTGTCTAACACCGTGTGGCCAAGCTGGTCAAGCGGGGCTGATGCAAAGAATGGCAGCCGATCTATAATCAAACAGCATTGCCTAGAGCCATCGAGGTACGTTGCAGCGAGATGTATGGCACTCATTTCTTTACAGATATCATGCACCTCATCAATCTCGTCTACCTTGTCGAGGTCCTGTAACAAGACAAGATTACGTGACATTATGGCGAAGCCAATGTCCTCCTGCTTTTGTTGGCGGCTTGATTTCTGGCGTTGCTGCGATATTGCCTCTACCGAGAATGGAAGATTATCGTTGGGCAACTTGCTGAACGCATTTTGCTCCAAGCCTTCATTAATCGTCTCACTGAATGTTCTGGTATTCACGCTGGGAGCCCAAGCTGGCCAGGTCGATTCATCTTCGATATCGTATTCTCTGTCAGGGTCATCATCCGGCGAGTCAGGCAGCGCCTCATACTCGTCGTCGTGGTGATGTATAGTCCAATGGCATTCTGAATTAGGCTGGAAACTTTGTTCGCTTTCTGTCGATCTAGATCCATGAGAGTCTGATAGTGTCGGTGATTCGAGTAACCTCTTGTCGGCTCCCGTCTTGAATTCTATTGTCTGGGCTGTCCAGTACCTTGGTCCCTTGCCCCAGTACTTGGCGGTCATGAACGAGTACATCCAGCGCTCATGTAGCCACGTGACAGTAGCTCTGCTTGCATTTTAGTTGAGTTTCAGACTCGTACGCGGAGATCATCGCACGTACGCTCTCTCAGGTTCATTCAATTGTCTCATCAAATCCATCTCGCGACCCTGAAGCAATAGTTTCGCACGATCCAAGTGCACCTTTCGTCGCACCATCTGCGTCGTTGGTGACTGTCCTGAGGGAGCATCTGAACCCGGAGACTCTATAGTGATGTTTCCTGGTGTTTGTGGGCTGCTGCCGAAAGGTGAAGATTGGTCATGTGACAGGCCAAGACTGTTCAGGAGAGCGGCGTATGGAAGATGCCATCGCAGAAACCTGACGACGATTAGAAAGTGCTGCGCCCAATGTACCGTGCTGGTGTGCGGACTCACATTGTATTATCTGCCTGCAGGGGTTCCTTGTGTCTGATCTGGTCACCAATGTAACGCTTTAAGGCCTTCTTATCCACGCTCTTGTCGAAGCCTCCCTCGTCTATCGAGATTTGGGACAGGCTGGACCCGGGCCTTAGCCGTTTTCCGTGGGCATTTATGATGGCATCTTTCTCTTTGCTTGTTATTCTCTTCTTGATGCCCCATTTCTTGAATTGGTACCGGTATTGAGAAGGGCTGCGTCGAAGAAGGATCAGATCGATGTGTTCTGAGAGTGCAGGAAGAGGAGAATTACACGGCTGAGAAATTGTACTCGTTCTTCATTCTTTCAGCAACCCTAGGTATCTTTTCCCCCTCTTGCATGTAGAGCTTGATGATGGTGGACTTCAGCGGCTCCCAACGCTGATCGTAGGGAATATGAGCGAACGTAGGGTCGGAGCCTTGCGCATTTTCGGGTCGGGGTTGGATAGCTTGGCTGTCCATGATGCAGATAATACGTCGAAGCGTCCAATGGGCAAAACGATTAAAAGGAAGGAAAGAGTAGGTTACGGTATGCGGACGTCTGGGGAATAGGTGGGGTCGGTTGCTTTGAGTAGGGTGAGAATAAGAGAAGTACAGAGTTCTTATCCCTTAATATACCTAAGAAGCAAGGCAGCCTGATTTGATCATGTGAAACACATGCACACACAAAAGGAGACTCACCTATGAGAGTTGAGGGCTTGCGCACCTTGCCAGATTCGTTGCAACTAGCGAAGCCCGAAGTACGATTCGTTCTACCGCAAGCCACCATATGCAGGCGGCAATGGTAATTTGGTACGTACCCAAGACAACAAAACGATACTAACCAATGATAGAATGCTACCGAGCGGAGAGGCTCCATATATGAAGTTACACGAGCTTAGATCCCAGGCGTCGCCTCCGCCTATGTCCTCGGTGAGGCGCCTTGCGGACATCCCATACATATACAAAAGAGCAATGGCCAATAAGGTCAAGCGAAATTCGCCCATTATAGACCACTGCTGGCCTTCCTGCACTGAACAAAAGGAGAAAATCCAATCATAACACATTGAACCCTAGCTAGCCTATCGATCTCCGTAGGAATCAAGTTCTCATGGCCCTCCGTTCGGGTGAATATGCCATCTGTCTGCATTCAGAATGACATTGGCATTTTCCGCGGTCTCACTATAAGGGGTGCTCTTCACAGAGTGGTACTTCGTGTATATAAACCTCTGCTCAGGACCATAGGTCTTCTCTTACCTCTTATTCCTTCTCCCATACAAGCATTCTTGTCAGAACATTTCTATCTACCTCAAATCCATTTACGACTGCCTTCAAACACAATAACCATTCCTTATTATAACCTCCTTTTCTCCTGCAGCAATGTCAGACCAGCCCTCACACTCAACCACAAACAGTGGCTCCCAATTTCAACCTTCATTCAAGCCCCCGGCTCCCCTGTCCCAAGGTGATGATTCGAGCACTGTCGTACTGCGTGCCTCTCCTGTTCCTCGCACTCGTTCCAAACACCCAAGGTCTTCCACAAAGGGACACAAGGCCAAGGCAACTAGCAATGTTGACCTGATCGGTATTGGATCTCAGTTCGACGAGTACGTTCCCACGCGGCGGGATGCTGTCAACCAAAGCCCTTTTTTACCTAACGATGCAAAGCAGTGCTACTGGTTTCAAGTCCAATGCAGATAAGAGCAATTAGGCATAGCGTTGTGATTTGCCTGTACATCATCTGTGTCTGGATTGTGTCGTTGGTCAAGAAGACGGCCGAGGTCAACGTGGGATGAAACGAGCCCGTCTTTTTATCAGTGGTGGTATGCATCTATGGACAATCTTGTACTCAGGACCACAGCTGTTAGATATAGGGGACATTAGTTGCGTTGTTGTATTCGACTAATTACGTATGCTAAAGCACGCGTACTGCTTTCAAGTAGCCTGGCTATGGAACATACATATTCCTATTGCTATAGGCGGTAATTATTTGGCGGTGCGGTTCTGGTGGACAAACCTCGCGCGAGATTGTGACACGACTCCATGATGGAGTTGCTTGGCCGTTCCGTATATAATATGCTTTAAGTACGCTTAACTAGCTAGTATATCCTTATAACGCTTTAAAACATTTACGGCATTAATCGTTACATTTTATTATTTATTAAAGTTATAATTCTTTGCATCTTTTTTTAGCTAGATAATACTTTTAGATTAATAATTGCCTTTTTTATATCTGTTAGCAGTTAATGCTTTCAGGTATTCCCGGCTGATGGGCGTCGACTAGCTGGGAGTGCAGAACGTTCCCCATATACGGAAAGGTCACCTTCTGGTCGGCATATATATGTTTCGTGGCTAAGCTACTTAAAGCTGTATACATAATAATAATATACGTAACTAGCTGAATATAATTATATAACTAATATCCCGTATGTTTAATAATTAAAAATCTTATTTGCTTAATTCGTATATATATTAATTAATTAACTGTTATTAAGATAATATAAGTTATATTATTAGTAGTTATAATAATCGAATGCAGGAACCTGGCGTAACCTTTTGGATGTCCTTATAGGTATTCTGGAAAAAGACTATATAATCTAGTCCGTGGGCATTCGGCCTTACATATACGATTAGGTATTAAAGGATTATCAGTGGACAAAGGCTGTTCTAGGCAGCATTTTACTGCCTAGTGTAACGGCTGACTGGCTTAACCAACTATTAAACCCAAGTCGTATGGTTTATATTGGTAATAGTACTATGGGAATCTGCATAATAGGCTAAAAGTATAGTTACGTTTGGTAATAATAAATATTAAAGGTGATCTAGGTAACTAAGTTATATTATAAGCTGGTTTTATTTAGATTATAAAAAAATAACGAACGTATTTATATTATTTTTAGCTTAAAATATTTAAGCGATTTAAATCCTTAAGTTCGTTAAAACTTTTAAGTTTATTATTAATATAAAAAGTTTAAAATGTTAAAATTTTTAAAAATTTTAAATTAATTAAGTAACTTTAAATTTATATTAAAAAAACATTTTATATTTTCCGACCGTTTATTAATAAGTTAAGCTTTTAGGTTATAATACGATTTTTTTAAAAAAGATTTTACCTTTAAAAATTAATTTATTTATCGTATTTATTTAGAAAAAAATTTATGTTTTAAATATTATTTTTGAATTATTTTGATTATTATATTTAACCGTATTAAATTTTTTTTAAACGTAATAACGTTTTAATTTAACCGAACCGGATTAATATTTTTAATTTTATTAAATCTTTTTATATTTCGTATTTTTGTTATAAATTTAAATAAGAAATTTATAAGATTTATTCCGCCTTTGGAAAATATTTTCGTTTTATCGAATATAATAATTTTTTATAATTTATTTAATCCTTTTATTTTTAAATATTAACGATTTTTAAACGAGAAAAACGGTTAGAACGCGGAAAAAAATAATTACGAAAGGTTTTTCGTTTTATTATTAATAAATTAAATCATTTTTAAAAATAACGTAAAATTTTATACCGTTACGGAATGAAAATATTATATCGTAATATTTAAAATACGGAAACGATAAAAAATTTAGACAATTAAAAAAGGCGTAATAGCAATTAAAAACCGAACTGGCCGTTTTCGTATAAGCCATTTGTTTTATTAATTGGTTATTAAATTAGGACGTATTTAACCCTAACGTTTCCGGTATTGCTGGTAAAAACCTTTTAATAGGCGTTAAATTTTCGTAAGGGTTTTTATTAGTTCTTATATATTTTTAATTTTAAATAATTCTTTTACTTGATTAGGTATTATTTTTTACCATTCTTTTTTCTAGTATTTCGGATTTTTTTAACCTTTTATATTAATACGTTTTTTATTTATTTTTTTATTCCGTATAAATTTAAATTATGTTTACTCTTAATTTTAATAGGGAAATATAAAAAAACTGGATGGAATTTAATTTTAGGAGGTAAATTTAATTAATAATTGTTTTTTAAAACCGTTTTACGATTTTATATAATTTAATATATTTAAAATCGAATCTTTTGTTAAACTATTTGGTTTAGATATTTTTAATAATTAGGTAAATTTTTTAATTTGTTTTAGTTATAATATTTTTGTATTTAAATACGTACGAATTTAAGTTTTGTTTTTATTTTTACTTATAATTATTTTAATCATTTTAAGTAACAATTATTTTAATATTAATAATTTTTCTTTTTACAAATTTCGGTAAATTTTTGGCATAAAATTAAAATTAAAATTTATTACTATTATTTTAATATTTTCGTAAAAATTTATATTATACGTTAATTAAGTTATAGGTAACTTTTCGACTTAATTATTTTGTTTATAGTTAATATAATATCGTAAATAAGTTTTAAATATTCGGTTAATTATTTTCATCTGGTTATTTATTTATAATTTAAAAGCGTTTAAGAGCTTATAATTTAGGTTTAGTTATATTATAAAGTTTTATTAAAACTTTAAAATAAATATAATACGTTTATCGGAGACGATTTTTATTAAAAATTTTTTTATATTAATAAATATTTAAAAAAAACTTATATTAATTATGTTACATTTATATTTTCGTTAAATAGTAAAAAATAGGAAAATTTTATAAATTAATTTACGATTATAAAGAAATTATCGTAATATATATCCGTTATTAAATCTTTTAATAATAGTAATTTAATTATAAAATTAAAAATAATTAAATCTTATAATCGTTTTGCGATTAATAATAATTATAATTTTCCGTATAGTTTGTAACATTATGCCTTAATTTTGTTATATAAGTCGTATTTTTATAAATCCTTTTTTATTATTAACTTTATTCCGGGAAAGTAATATGTACGTTATAATTTTTTTAAGGTTTTATAAATTCCAGGGAATCTGTATAATTAGTATTTATATATTTTGCGCGTTAATCTTTCCTAATATCTTTCCGATATTTAAGTTTTATTAGGTTTTTATTCTTTTAATAATTAATCGTTATATTGTTAAATCTTTTAGTATAAGTTGGACGTTATTTTTTTAATTATTACGATTTATTATGGTTTTATATATCCTTTTTTCGTTAGGTCGAATATTTGGTATAGAACCTTAAGGATTTTTTTTAGGTCTGGTGATTTGTTAAAAGCGTTTATTTTGCCATTTCCCGATCCTTTTTTATAAATAATAATGAAATTAAATTCCGAAAGGTATTTTATATAACGGAGTTATTATTTTGTTAACTTTCGGATGGTAATAAACCGGGTAAAATCTTTATGGTTGATATATATTTTAACCTAATATAAGTTTTTTTTAAGATAATATCTAAATTCCTTAAAGGTATTAATAATGGTTAGAATTTTTTTATTTAAAATAACATAATTTAATTTAATTCTTTTTATTTTATAAAATAAAATATAATAGGATATAAATTGTTTTAATTATATTTTATTATCCGATTATTGCGTTTAACGTATAATTTGAAATATTGGTTTTTAATTTTACGGGACGATTTAAGTCGCATATAATTAATATTAGCTTGTTGGCAATTATATCTTTAATTTTTTTAAAAGTTTTTTTAATTTCGGTTATTTATTAAACTTTGGTTTTCTTTTTAGTTAGGTTAAATAAAAGTATCGCGATTTTGTTAAAGTTGCGAAAAAATTTCCGGTATTAATTAACGAATTTAAAGAATACCTGGAATTTGGTAATTATAAGAAGTACTTTTTATTTCTAAATTTTTTTGGGTTCTTTTTAATATATTCGGAAATAATTATATAGTTTAAGTACGGTATTTTTTGCTTTTAAAATTCGCTTTTTTCGGCGTTAATTTGGAAATTAACGTTTTATAAAACTTAAAAACCTTTGGATATATTTTTTGTGTTCTTTTTTTAAAATCGAGTAAATAAAACTGTCGTTAAGCTAACAGATAATAAAATTATTAAAATATTAGCGTAATATGTAGTAATTATTTTCTGGAACGTCGAGGGTATATTAATAAGCTTAAATGGTATTATTAAATATTCGTATAATCCGTATTTGGTTTTAAAGGTTATTTTCCACTTATTTTCTGGTTTAATACGAATTAAATTATATTCGTTTCGACAGTTTAAGGAAATAAATTATTTAGTTACGTAATTTTTTTGGTAATTAGGGATAAAAATATACGATTTTTAACCGTAATATCGTTTAATTATCAGTAATCGATTAATAGCTGTAATTCTTTATTTTTTTTTCGGTACGAAAAATATGGGGTATCCTGCCGGTAATTTGAAACGTTTAATATATCCTTTTCGTAACTTATTTTCGAGGTATTTTCGTAATATATGCAGTTTTTATTAATTTAGGTTATATATAGGATAAAGGGTAGTCGTTTTATTATCCTTTAAGATTATTTCGTAATTTTATTTATTATATTTTAATAATTTTATTTCGATTTGTTTTTTAAAAAGTGGTTCGTATTAATAATATTATAATAATATTTTAATAATTTCTTTTAATTTAGGGGTTTAATGTTATAAATCGTTATTAATTTCGTATAACCGTATTTTAATTATAATAATAACGTATCCTATATATTTATTTCGTTTTTTTTATATATATTATATTCCTTTAGGTAATAAGGTTTTTATCGTATCTTTATATTTATATTTACTATCGTTATCGTTCGTTAAATAATAAAAACCTTTTTTTAAATCGTTTTTATTAATAAAAAAATAAAACGAATTTTATTTAATTAATCTTTTATTTAATTAAGGCGTTATATTTTGTGTTAAAAATTATATCGTAATTCCGTATTAAAATAATGTTAAAATTAACGGTTTATTTTCGTTTTTAAATAAGAATTTCGAGGTATTTAATTTTGTAATTAACTTATTTATTATTATAAATAACTTTAATACCTTTAACGTTTTTAATTTCGTAAAATTCGAATTTATTTTTTATAACAAACGTAATTCGTTAATTATTCCCGGTTTAATATAATTTGGATCGGTTCTGTAATTTATTATAACGGTATATTATTTTTTCTTAATTCGTATTTTAATTATAATAAAAGGAATTTTTATTTTTCTTATTATCGTATATAAAACTTTTTTAAAAGGTATATATTAATTCCCTTTATTTTTACTAACTTATAATTTTTTTTATAAATAACGTTTATTTCTTAGGCCCATTTTTAATCTTTTAATACGTTTTTAATTTTTCCGGTTAATTTTTTAAATTCTTTTAGTTACTTTTTTGGCGTCGTAATTAAGCTTTAAATTTAAGGAATTATACGTAAAAACTTTTCCGTTAGATATATATTAATTCTTTTGGGTAGTATTTTTGTTACTATTAGGTATCGTATTATATCATATCTTTTTCGCCTTCTTAAATTATTTTCTTTAAGTCGTATTTTTCGTTAAGTCTTTTAGTAAATAATAACTTAAAACGTAGGTTATAAATAACTTTCTGTAAGATTTTTATAACGGTTTAATATATCTAATTTTTTTGTATCTTATAATTATATTATTCGTCATAATATATAAAGTTTATTCGGGGCAATTCTTTTCTTTTGGCAAACTTTTTTTTACCATAAAGATATCGATAATATTTTATATGGCCATAATATATAAACATCGATATTACCTCTAGTTTTTAATACTTTTTCTAGTTTAGTTTTCGAAATTAAACCCTTATTAATATATATGTATAATTTATTATTAGATATATTCTTATTATTTTTAATATCAGAAGTAGTAAGTTTCCTTATAATAAATAGCGTATAATTTCCTATATCGATCGGGTTTTCCTGGATATAAGACGTTATTCCAACCTTAATATTCCTTAATTTATTTATATAATTTTTACTACTTCTGTCGTTAATTTTTCTTTTATTACGTACGAAATATTGGCCTTTCCGGCATTAATTCTTTCCATCCGTCGTATTCTTGCAGCCATTAAGTAACTGTCAGAACGGATATGGTACTATATTATCGTATAATTACGGCCTGGTAAAACGTTTTAGTTTCCCGTAACCCTTTTCATACTTTTAAAAGTAAGTTAAAATTCTCCCTTTTCCTTACTATACCGAAAGTTACGGCCTTATTATTTTTATTTCCTGGTCGTCCTTCAGATATTAAGGTTTAATTATTACGTTATTTTTTTAAAGGCCTTATATTAACTTTTTACGTAACTTATTTTATCGTAATTATAACATTTAATTTAGTTTTAAACCCTTTTTTGCGCGGTTTTTAATTTTATAGGTCTTAAATATGTACCATAAAACGTATTACTTTTTTATACGGTATCGGAATAGGTATAATATTTAATTCTATTATTACATTTAGCGTTTCTGGCTTTTTATGCGTATTATTGGTCGTTAATTTTAACTATTATTATAATATAATCGGTTAAAAACTTTAATCGGTTTTTAAAAAAAGAATTCCCTTTATATTTTTTTAAGCCCTTAAAAAACTTAATTATTAAGGTTTTTTATCCTTAATTTATTTTTAAAATTAACTAAATATACATAATACTGTAATTAAATACGAACTTTTTTTAAATTAAGTTTTTAAAATATATTTCGGTTTTTATCTTTTTATTTATTATACCGAAAGCTTTTCATAATATATTTTCGAATTTTTCGTAATTATTATATATTATTCGCATCTTTAATAACCGTATTTTTGGCATAAATATAACATATTTTCTTAAAATTAGTTCGAATTATAAAATTATACTTTTCTTAAAATAATTTATTACGAATTTAACTTTCGACGTAAAAATCGTAAGTTAAATAAGGAAATAATTGAAATAAATTTCATACTAGGTAAGGAATAATTATAATTTAATAAAACTTTCATCAAACGGTTCGGATTTTAATAATTTTAATACTTTTCCGGGCTTTTTAATAAATACTAGCTAAGCCGGTCGACTTTTTTCCGAAAGGCCCGTAACCGTAAAAATTTTTTTCGAATCTTTCTTAAATTATGTTAAACGAAATATTAAAACCGGCATAACCCTTTTTAAATTAAATAATATGTTTATTTATTATATTTAATTACTAAAATATTTTTTCCTTAATAAAGTTGGGTTTTAATAGAACCTTTGCGTCGTTCGAAACCATAATACTTTTTTAAAATTATATAAATAAACTTAATAAACCACTTATTATTAAATATAATATCGAAAATATTATTTAAAATTTAATAATATTATTAAATAAAAATTAATAACGTATAACGATTAATTATTTTAATTAATTATTAAGTCCAGATTATACGGTTTATATTAATAATAATATTATAAAAATTTAAATAATAAATTAAAAATATAATTACGTTTAATAATAATAAATATTAAAAATAATTTAAATAATTAAATTATATTATAAACTAATATTATTTAAATTATAAAAAAATACCGAACGTATATATATTATTTTTAACTTAAGATATTTAAGCAACTTAATCCTTTAAGCTTATTAAGACCTTTAAGCCCACCGTAGGCTTAAGGGGCTCAAAGCGCCAAAACCTTTAAAACCTTTAAGCCAGTTACGTGACCTTGGACCCACGTCGGAGACATGTCTTACACTCTCCGACCGTCTGCCAACAGGCCAAGCCCTCAGGTCATAACACCTAGCTTACAAAGCCTGGGCCATAAAGCCTACCAGCCGGCAACACCTAAAAGTACTAATTGCCAACACGCCCTCTTACGTTAAGTAACTTTGGTTAAAAAGGCCGTTAAGTTTAAAATTAATTTCAAAAGTTATTAATTTAATATAAAAATTAAATCTTTAATTTTTATATATTAACCATTAATAAAGGTTCATATATTAGCCATTATATTAATTACTTAGTTTTTTTACTTATTATATTTCTACGTTATTTTAAGTTAGGAAGTTATAAAAAAGATTTCGTTTCGGATTTACCTGATTTTCGTCTTAATTTAATATAAAAAAAGTTTGCTTTATTAATTCCTTTACGTTATAAAATTTTAAATTATAAATATAAGGTTAAGTACTATTAATAAGGTATTTAGACATATATATGCTAACGCCTGGTTTATATATATATATATGTCTAAAAATATAATATAGCCGGAAGTACCCCGAAAAAACTGTACTTATAAGGGGACCGGATAAAAAAAACCTAATTAATGTAACAGCTGACTGGCTTAATTAATTATTAAACCTAAGTCGTACCGTTTATATTGGCAGTAATATTATGGGAATTTAAGTAATAAACTGAATATATAATTACATCTAGTAATAATAGATGTTAAAGGTTATTTAGGAAACCAAGTTATATTAAAAGCTGATGCTATTTAAATTATAAGAAAATAATAAGCGTATATATATTACTTTGGCTTTAGGTATTTAAGCGGCTTAAATCTTTATATTCGGTAAAACCTTAAAGCTTATTATAAACTTAAATGGCTTAAAATATCAAGCTTTTTAAGGTTTTTATGCTAATTACATAATTTGGAATTTACGTTAAAGATATATCTTATATTTTTCAACCGTTTGCTAATAGGCCAAACTTTTAAATTATAATTCGATTTCCTTTCTTTAAAAGATTTACCCTTAAAAATTAATTTATGTATCGTATTTATTTGGTTAATAATTTCCCTTTTTATATATTATTTTTGGGTTATATTGGTCGTTATAATTAACTGTATTAGTTTTATTAAACGTAATAACGTTATATTTTAATTTATAGAAAATTAACCGTTTCGGTTTTAAAATATTTTCTTATATTTTATATTTTCGTTATAAATTTAAATAAAAAGTTTGTAAGATTTATTCCGGCTTTAGGAAATAATTTCGTTATATCGAATATAAGAATCTTTATAATTTATTTAGGTTTTTTATTTATAAATATTAACGATTTTTTGGCGAAAAGAAAACGATTAAAACGTAAGGAGAAATAAGGACGAAAGTTTTTTCGTTTTGTTATTAATAAACTTAATCGTTTTTAAAAACAGCGTAAAATTTTATGCCGTCGTAAAATTAAAATATTACGTTAAGGTATTTAGGATAAGGAAACGATGAAAGAATTTAAACGTTTAGAAAAAGTATAATAATAATTGAAAACTGAATTAATTATTTCTATATAAGCCCTTTCTTTTATTAACTGGTTATTATTGGATAACGTAAATTAAAATATACTTAATTTGAACTGTTTCGTTATTCTTAATAAAAGCTTTTTAAAAAAAACGTTATATTTCTGTAAAATCTTTTACAGGTTTCCAAATATTTTCTAACTCCGGGTAATTTTTCCATTTAATTAAGTATTATCTTTTCCCTTTTCTTTTGGTATTAAGGATTTTTTCGACTTTTTATATTAATACGTCCCTTATTATTTCCTTTCTTATCCCGTATAAATCTAGATTATATCCGTTATTAACTTTAATAAAGAGATATAAAAAACAGGATAAAATTTAATTTTAAAAGGTGATTTTAATTAGTAATTATTTTTTAAGATTTATTTTACGACCTTGTATAGTCTGATATACTTAAAATCGATTTTTTATTAAATAGTTTAATTTGGATATTTTTAATAAATTGGTAAATTAATTTTCCCTTTGAAAAAACTAATTCTTTTTTCCATTTTGAGTTATAATACTTTTGTATTTAAATATGTACGAATTCGAATTGTATTTTTATTTTATATATACTTATTTAAATTATTTTGAAATAAAAATTGCTTTAATATTAATACAATATTTTTTATATATATTCCGATAAATCTTTGGTATAAAATCAAAATTAACGTTAGTTAATATTATTTTAAGGCTTTCGTAAAAACTTATATTTTAGGCTAATTAAGTTATTAATAACCTTTTAACCCAGTTATTTTGTTCATAAGTAATATAATATTATAAATAAACTTTTAGCGCTTAATTAGCTTTTTTTTATTTAGTTACCCGTTTATAATTTAAAAGCGTTTAAAAATTTATAATTCAATTTTAATTACGTTATTAAATTTTATTAAAATTTTGAAATTAATATAATATCTTTATCGGATATGATTTTTATTAAAAGTTTATATGTTAATAATAATTATAATTCTCCACATAATTTATAACGTTATACCTTTATTCTATTACATGAGTTATATTTTCGTAGGATTCTTTTATTATTAATTTTATTTTTGAAAAATATTATATACGTTATAAGCGTTTTATAATTTTATAAACTCCAGGATATCTGTATAATTAATACTCGTATATTTTACGGGTTAACTTTTCTCTATATTTCTTTAATATTTAAATGTTATTAATTTTTTCCTTTTTTAATAGTTAATCGTTTTATTATTAAATTTTCTGATATAAGTTAGATATTATTTTTCCAATAAAATTTATCGTAATTTTATATATTCTTTTTTAAATAGATCGATATCAGGGGCTAAGGGAGTGTGAAAAAATGCGCGCATTATTAAAAGGACGCTAAACGCCCTAGGGATCATTATTACGCGATCCCGACAATGTTGCCACGGGGCGATTATTATATAGCTAATTACTTATTCCCCTTTCTTAAAAAGAGAAAGCAAGTTTCAAACTAGTATTTAATATATCCGTATTATTCCTTTTATTTTAATTTTAATAATACTTAACAAACTAAAACTTTCTTACTTTAATTACACCGTAAAAAACAAACGAAATAATTATAATCTTATGCGATAATAAACCGGCTATCCCGGCTACTAAACTTACCCAAATTTTAAAATTTAAACTTACCTTATTTGAGTTTCGGCAATAACTTTGCAAATACGAAAAAAAAAGTTCGGATATTAAACGATAAAAACAAATACTTAAAAAAAGAAAATATTTACAAAAATTTATTACGAAAAAATAATAATATTTATAATTAAACCATAAAGTCCAGCAGCTAAATACCATATTACGCGCTTTTAACGATAATATAGCAAATTCCTTACAGACGTTATCCGGACTAAATCTTACGGAACTTAATAATATTTCTATTGCGAAAATCACGGAAATTAAGATATTTATAAAACCTATAACCCCGAAAACTACATACGTCGAAAAATTTATATTACTTAATAACGAACAAACCGAAACGTACCGAAAAAAAAGATATATTACTTAAAACCCTACTTAATTTAAAATATACGAATTTTACAACTTAGTTAAATATTATCTTCGAAAACTAAAAATCTTTATTATAACCTTACGGAATAAATTAGGCATTAACGTACGTTATATTTAACTTATTTATGGATATTTATTAAAAATTATTAAAAAATAATAAGGCGGTAAACACTAAAGTATGAAATTTTTATTACGTTTGCTTTATAAATTAAACCGGCTTAAAAGCAATTTTCGAAAACGTTTTCGGAAATATATTACGATAATTCGCCCTTATTAATACAAAGCTCGATAAAATATATTAAAAACCTAACGAAAAGGTCGATATTTTTTATTAATAATATAAGCAAACTTTAATCGCATTTTTATAAACAAATAATATAACTTCTTTAACCAGCTATTTTATTATACGGCTATATTCTTATATAACCAACTTCGTATCCATAACTGCCTTATATAAAAACTTAAATACGGCTTACAAAAAAGCTTTAAATATAAAATTATTACTTCGAACCTTTGTTTTAAAAACCCCGATTATGTCGCGAACAAATCGATATCCTTCCGATATCCAGCAGCCAGCCTAAAGCTTATAACTATTACAAAATCTAAACCGCGTAATAAATACGATTATATTTCGTAATAAATCCTTAAAAATACTATAAAAAAATTTGCTTTAAATACAGGAAAATAAGTTATCACAAATTCGAATACCTTGAAAAAAATCAGAACATAACAAATATATTTCGAAAATTTACATGTAACTATTACGCTAAAAAGGGCCATATATCTAGCTCCTACCCCAAAACGACGTACTTTAATTGTAACAAAAAAGGCTACTTTCGAACGAAATACCCGAAAAAACCTTTAATAAATATTGATTCAAACTTTATACAAAACCTTCGTTAATAGGAAAAAAGTTCCTTATTACGTATATATTACCCCTTAAAAATACGTAAAAGGAATTAAGAAATAACATTTCGCGGTTAAATAAATTTAAGGATAAATTATAACATAATACGTCGTAAAATATTCGAAAAAAAAGCTAATTATTGCGACTAAAATTTAAACCGAGGCGACATATTTATTAAAACGATCTTATTATAATATATGGATATATAACGTTATAAAATCGGATTATAAATTCGTTTAATATTACAAAACGGAAAAAATATCGTTTTATTATCGTAAAAAAGACGGGATATTATATTAAGATTCCTATGGTTCCGAAAGATAAATTCCGTCATTAATTAGTTACAGTTTAAGTAAAAATATCGATTCGAACGTGAAAATATTAAGTTTGCTAATTTAACAAAAAAATTACGAAATATTATCTTTGCTATAATTATGGCGGTTATTATACTTATAACGTTAAATAAAGATAATAAAAACTTTATACTTAAAGGATGCGAAAAAAAAAAATATTATAATAATTATGCCGATATATTTTTTAAGGAAAAAGCTGCTAAGTTATTAAAATATTTATTATATAAACATACGATAAATTTATACGAAAAAGAACCTTCTTAGCGCCCCTTTTGCTCATTTTTAAAAAAATGATTAAAGCTTTTAAAAAATTTCTAAAAGTTATAAAAAAAAAGAATAAATTAAACGTAATATTAACTTAACCGGAATCTTTATATTATTCGTTCCAAAAAAAATTACGTTATAATTTTATATCGATTATAAAAGGCTTAACCGGATAACTTATAAAAATCGTATATTATTACCTTTAATATAAAAGATTCTGGATCCCTTAATTAACATTCGTATATATACGAAATTAAACTTAAAAAATACTTAGCGTCGAATACGTTTTAAAAAGGGTAATAAATAAAAAACCGTTTTTAGGACGAAATACGGTTATTTGGAATACTTAATAATGTTATTTAGGCTTTTTAACGCCCTAGTTACGTTCTAGATATATATTAACCGAACCTTAACGGGTTTAATAGATAATATTTATATCGTTTACCTTAATAATATTTTAATATATAGCAAAAATCCAATTAAATACGAATCATATATTTGCGAAATATTCGAAAGGTTAAAAAAGTAAAAATTGTACGCAAATATAAACAAATGCGAATTTTATAAAACTTTAATTTTTTTTAAATCTTACCGAATAATATTAAAATGGAAAAAAGTTACGTTAAGGCCGTTAAAGTCTTATAAATACCAGAAAACGTTTATAATATTTAGGTTTTTTTAATATTTATAAAACTTTATTAAGGATTTATTAAAAATTATGTCAAAATGTTTATACCGTTAACGGATCGATTTTACGAAAATATCAAAGGCCTTATATAACTATCTTTCTAAAAAAAAAATTATTTAAAACGTTTTAAACAATTCTTATAACGGGAAAGATATTTTACTACTTTAACCTATCGCTACCCATTCGTATCGAAATAAATGCGTCCGGAAAAGTTATTAAGGTAATTATAGTTTAACTTTATAGAAACCGTTAATATCTAATAATATTTAGGTTTCGGAAAATAACGCCGGAAAAAATTCGTTACGTTATAAGAAATAATAAATTGTTAACTATCGTAAACGTCTTTAAAAAATAACGTTATTTTATTAATTATTCGTAATTTTCTGTTAAAATTATGACGGATTATTTTAATCTTAAATATTTGGAATTAAAGTAACAGCATAGTATAAGGTAATTAAAATAGCTAAATTATTTCGTAACGGTAGATTTTATTATTATATTCCGGCCTAAAAAAATAATTTAGCTGATAACTTATTAAAAAAGTCTAATTTATTACGAAATAACGAAAACAAAAAGGCCCAAAACAAAAATAACGTTAAAGTATTAAGAAAAATATTAAGGGCGAAAATGCTCCATTTAAATTTTGGAACTGCAAATATTTCGTTAAAAATAAAAATATGCAGGCCCGAAAATAGGGCGGCCAGGGATATACCCGGAAAGGTAGGATATATATTAGCTAGAATTATAAGTCGAGAATTATTCGTTTTACGATAATAAAACGATAATAACGCTATCGAAGCGATATCTTTACCGGAAAAGAACCTAATAATTATTCGAATTTTTAAATTATAAAAAAAAAGATACATTTGTTCTTAGCAAAATTTAAGAAACGAAATATTTTAAAAAACGTAAAACGGGTAAGTAATTATAACGTATCGAAAAAAGTAATAACTTATTAAGATATAAGGGCGCAGTTTATATATTATAGAACCCGAACTTACGTAAAAAACTTATTAATTAATATTATAATTTCCTTATAGCAGGTTATTTCGGCGTTACGAAAACGGATAAGCGGTTAATTCGGAATTACTTCTGAAAAATGTAAAAACGAAATATTAAAAATTTAAAGCGATATTATATCGACCTTACGGAAAGCTCGTTTCGTTACCGATTTCGGATCGTTTATTTAAAAAAATTAATATGGATTTTATTATAAGCTTATTATTATTTATTAGGCCGTACGGCAAAAATTATTATAACGTTATTTTCGTTGTAATAAATAAAATAACGAAATATATTTATTATATCGTAACGATACCGAAACTTACTACTAACGGTTTAACCGAAATATTTTTTTATTATATTTTTAACAAATATAATACGTCTGATAACATAATTTTTAAGCGTAACTTTTTATTTATAAATAATTTTTGAAAAGCTTTTACGAACTTTTCGTAATTAAACGAAAATTAAATATAACCTTTTACTTATAAACGTATAAGCAAACGGAATGTTAAAATAAACTTTTAAAATATTATTTACGAATATTTTATAACTTAAAGCACATAAATTAAGTATCGTATTTATTAATAACATAATTTATATATAATAATAATTACCATTTAATAATTAAAATAATATTAACCAAAATATTTTTCGGGTATATTTTACGAATTTTAAAAGATATCGCGTTTATATTACGGTAATTTAAAAATTTTAACTTTATTAAAATAACCTAAAAAAAGATTATAACGATATAAAAGGAAAAAAAACGATATAAAAATACCTTTATAAAACTTAAAATACGTATAAGAAATATTATAACAAGAACCATTTTATTAAAGAATTTCGAAAAAAATAATAAATAAAAGATTCCACTAAATATATTAGCTAATAAAGGCCTAATAAAAAGTTTTCCGATAAATATATTAAACCCTTTTAGATTATAAAAGTTATAGATTTAAAGTTAACGTATAAAATATAATTCCTATTTCCATACAATAAAATTTATAACGTTTTCCTTATATCGTTATTAAAACCGTAACATAATAAAAATAACCTTAAAAAGAAACAAAAAAAAGATTTCGATATAAAAACAAAAAAACGCTAAAAAATAAAAATAATTTTGGTTTACCGGGAAAATTTTAAAAACAAATAATATCTTATAAAATAAGCAAATTTCCCCTCCGAAAGAAATACGTAACAATTTTACGACTATTTATCAAAAAAGTTCGCTATATTATATAAAACGTTATTAAAATTAAAAAAACCAAAACCTTTTTTAAAAAAAAACGGTATAATAAAAAAATCGCAATATAAAGAAAACATTATTATTACTTATTATTTATTAGGAATATTATTAATAATATATTTAAATATATCTCCCTTTTAACAAAGTTATTAAAATCTACTTAAATATTTCAAAAAATTAAACCAAATCCATTTCGTAATAACGTTGAAATAAAAATCTTAAAATTACTTTAAAATTATTTTAAAAACATTTAAATATTATTATTATTATTATCGCTATTACCATATTTAACGTTAACGGCAACCTAATTAATAACTACGGTAACATTATTAAATTTTCCCATTTAAAAAATTAATAAAAAAAACAAAAATTATTAAGTACTTATATTAAAAAAAGTACGAACATTTTTAATAAATTAAATATCTTTTTAAGTAAGGGAAAAAAAAACCTTACGAAATCGAAACGTTATCGTTATTACCAAATATAATATTAAAAAACAAACTTAAAAAATATATATATTCGTAATTAAAAAATTAATACTAATTTAACAAAAAGTTAGCAATATACCAGCTAATACGAAATAACGAAATAAATTTACTTTTTCCTTATATGCATTATAAACCTTTTCGAAATTATTTTTAATAAAAACCTACTTTTTTTCGGTTTAGCAAACGTATTAAGAACGACTTAGCGATAAAGGTCGAAAGGAACTTATAACGGCTAAAATGGTAACATTATTTACCTTACCAAACATAATTTTAACCATAAAAAAATTTGGTATTTAACGAAAATACGCATAACTTTTACGACGGCCTTTACGATATCGTAAAGAAAAAACGGAAATTTATTATTATAAGTTAATTATAACCTTTTAAAATAATAATAACGCGTAAATATATCTTTATTATAATCTTATTACCATTATATAATAAAATATATTTTTTGAAATTTTTCGAAACGTTATTAATAACGTAAATATACTCCGGAAAGCAGGTTATTACGATTACGTAACGAAACTATACTTACTTACAAAAAACGTTAAAATAAATTATTAACGAAATTAAAAACGAAATTATTAAAAAATACTTATAAAACTCGAATTCGCTTTTTAACGGATATGCCGGATACCATATTAAAAATCTTTTAAAAAGTTATATCGAATTCGTAAAAAATTAAAATAATATTAAGGAATAAGCATAAAATTTATTTCGTTACGAATTAATAACGAAAATACGAAAAGGATTCGAAACGAATTTTAAAAAACGAATTCATTACGAACCCGTAATTAAGTTATATACTAATATTTTCGAATACGATAAAAAAAAAGGTTAAAAATAAAAATAAAAATATACCTTTTATATCTAAAAAAAAGGTATATTAAAAATAATAAAGATTCTTTGCCGGCAGAATTTAATATTTTAATTACTTCGTTATAAGTTACCCTAAATATATTATTTATTTAAAAAAATTACGAAGGTTACGTTATATTATTAATTATTACTTACTTTTATTCGTTACGAAATTATTACGCCCCTTAAATAAGGACGATTTATTAGTTATATCAGAAGATAAGGATAATTTTATTTAAACCTTTAAGGAAAAAGGTCCAAAAAGGAAAAAGCCTAATTAAGGGCTAAAGAAAAAAAAAATGCGCATTATTAAAAGGGCGCTAGGTATCCTAAGGATCATTATTACGCGATCGCGACGATGCCGCCGCGGGGCGATTGCTATATAGCTAGTTGCTTATTCCCCTCTCTTAAAAAGGGAGGGCAAGTTTCAGACTGGTGCTTAATATATCCGTATTATTCCTCTCACTCTGATCTTAACAACATCTGACAATCGAATACTTAATATGGGGCCTTAAAACTTTTTTCCTTTAAGTTTAATCGTTTACTACAAACGTTTATTTTAACTCTTTAACCCTTTTTAGTAAAAAATAATAAAATCAAATTCCGAAAAATATTTTACGTAACAGAATTATCGTTTTATTAATATTTTAATAATAATATACCTGATAAGGTTTTAATAATTTATATATAGCTTAATCTGGAATAGATTTTTCTTAAGGTAATATTTAAATTCCTTAAAAACGTTAACAATAGCCATAAACTTTTTATTTAGAATACCGTATTTTAATTTAGCTTTTTTAATTTATAAACGTAAAACGTAAGAAGATATAAATTACCTTAATTATTTTAGTATCCGATTATTACGCCTAATTCATAATCTAACACGTCGGTTTTTAGCTTTACGGGGTAATGCGGATCATGTATAATTAATATTAGCTCGTTAATACTTACGTTCTTAATTATTTAAAAAGCTTTTCCCGTTTTTATTATTTATTAAAATTTAACTTCCTTCTTGGTTAAATTAAATAAAAGTATTACGATTTTGTTTAAATTACGAACAGACTTTCGGTAATAATTAATAAATCCCCCTAAAATTAAGGTTCAGTAGTTATATTAAGTATTCTTTCTTTTTAAATTATTATTATTATTTTCAAATCTATCTTAGTAAATCCGGAAATAATAATATATTTTAAGTATTGTATTTTTTATTTATACAACTTATTTTATTCGGCGTTAAATAAAAATTAGCATTTTATGAAAATTTAAAAAAACCCTATAAACGTATTTTTTATATTCCTTTTCTGTATTAAAATAAATAGGAATATTATTAAGGTGAGAAATAATTAAAATACTAAACTATCTACGTAATCTATAACTAATTATTTTCTAGAATATTACGGTTATATTAATAAGCTTTAAAGGTATTCTCAGATATTTGTAAAATCCGTATTTGGTCTAAAAACTTATTTTCAATTTCTTTCCTGGTTTAATACGAATTAAACTATATCCGTTTCATAGGTTTAAGATAATAAACTGTTTAATTTTATAAAAACCATTTTTATTTTAATAATAAAAGATAAAACCGTATAACTTTTAACCGTAATATTGTTTAACTGCTAATAATCGATTATTAGCCGTAACAATCTTTTTGGTACGAAGAATAATTTTTTATTAATAGTTTAAAACGTCGGATATATTTTTTACGTAACATATTTTTAAGGTACTTCCGTAATACGTAAAACTTCTATTCGTTTAAGTTATATATAAAATAAAAGGTACTTATTTTATTATCCTTTAGGATTATTTCAGAATTTTATTTATTTTGTTTTAATAATTCTATTTCTCGATTTGTTCTTTAGAAAATCGTTCATATTTAATATTTTCGTAAGATATTTATTATCTTTTCTGGCTTTTAAAATTATTGTTATAAATCATCGTTTATTTCGTATAATCGTGCTTTAATTATAGCAATAACGCGATATATATATTTATATCGCCTCTTTTTATATATATATCGTATTCCTTTAAATAATAAGGTTTTTGTTACATTTTTATATTTATTTTTGCTATCGTCGTCGTTAATTAAGTAATAAAATCCTTTATTAAGTTATTTTTATTAATCAAAGGTAAAAAGGTATTTACTTAATTGATTTTTTAATTAATTAAAGGGTTATATTAATATAAATATTTTTTCCAACATTATATCGTAATTTCGTATTAAAATAATATGGAAATTAATAATTTTTTTTCTTCTTTAAATATAATTTGCGAGATAATTACTCTTATAGTTAATTTATCCGTTATTATAAGGGAATTTAGTACTTTTTATACTTTTAACTTCGTAAAATTCCCCTTTATTTTTTATAACAAAATTAATTCGTTAATTATTTTTAATTTTCTATAATGCGGATTAATTCCGTAATTTATTATAACGGTATATTATCTTTTCTTAATTCGTACTTTAATTATAATAAGAAAAAATCTTAAATTCTTTTATCGTCGTATATAAAGTTTTTTTAAAGGGTATATATTAACTTTTTTTACTTTTGCCAACTTATAAAGTTTTTATGGATAACATTTATTTTTTGAGTTTAACCTTAACCTTTTAATACGATTTTAGTTATTTCGGTTAATCTTTTAAATTTTTTTTTAAATTATCTTTTCTGGCGTTATAATTAAACTTTAAGCTTAAAAAATTTTATGTAAAATTCCTTTCGTCGGATGTATTGCGATCTTTTTAGGTAATATTTTTATTACTACTAGATATCGTATTACGCTCTATTCTTCTTCCGTTTTTAGATTTTTCTTATACGTTATATTTTTAATCAAGGGTTTTTATAAAAAAAACCTAAATTATGAGTTATTAATAACATTTCGTAAGGTTTTTATAACGGTTTAATATTCTTTTCTTTTTTACGTTTTATAACCGTATTATTTATAATGGCATATAAAATTTTATTCAGCGTAATTCTTTTTGGCTAATTCTTTTTTGTTATAAGGATATCGATAGTGTCTTAGCTAATTATAATACGTATGTATCAGTACCACTTTTAATTTTTAAAATCCTCTAGGGTCTGGTTTACGAAATCGAACCCTTAATGGTGTATACGGGTAATTGGTTGTTAAATATATTTTTATTATTTTTAATATGGGAAATAATAAGTTTTTAAATAATAGATAACGTATAATTTTTAATATCGGTCGGGATCTTTTAAATATAAGGTTTTGTTTTAATCTTAATGTTCCTTAATTTATTTATTTAACTTCTATTATTTTTATCGTTATTATTCTTTTATAAGGTTTACTGCAGCCAGCTGGTATAAGGTTCATCAGAGTCGAAGCTTATCGGCAACCACGCATTCTGCTTCAGAGTGAGGTTCTATGGGACTGAGGTATATAATCTATCTTAACCGGAAAACCATTGATTAGTTATCGCGTTCGAAGATACTGGGTATAGTGTTTATCGTGTGCATTATATATGTAATGATTTTCTGTGTATTTAGCTCAGCCTGGAAAATAAGGCTTGAATCTAGATCAACCTTGCATTATTTTCTTTTATTCTATACGGGATATTAACGTTTTTAATATTAATTTTTTTTACTTATTATATGTCTAAAGCTGTTAAAAAACCGCTAATTCGGTTATAACGGCATTTTATTATTTAATAGCGGCCTAAAAAATCTTTTAGCTTTTCTTAATTTTATTTTTATTTTTAAGGCTAAATTAAATCTTTTCTTTTTTTTAATTATATCGAAAGTTATTACTTTATTATTTTTAATTTTTAGTTATCCTTTAAGTACCGCGGTTTAATTATAAGGTTATTTTTTAAATACCTTATATTAATTCCTAAAATAGCTTATTTTGCCGGCTTTATAATATTTAATTCTGGATCGGTTTTACTATTAAGTTGTTTTTAGTTTTATAGGTCTTAGTGCCGTTCTGTATAAAATAAAAGACGTATTACGTTTTTTAGTTTGGTTAATTTTAAAGAATTTGGATCTTGAGATAAATTATTTCCTTCATTCTTATCGTCGCTTATATTGCCGATTATCGATTTTTACGGCTTCTGTAACATATTTATCGAATATAATAAAGCGTATTATTTTAATTATTTCGTGCTTAATATTATCCTTTACGTTTTTATAAAAGAAGTATTTTAAGTTAACGTTTTTCATTTACTTATTTTATTTCAACCATAAAACTTTTAAACCTTATTATATATTTAAACGTTAATTCTCTTTATTTTACATTAAAAAAGTTTTATATTACGGTTTTTTTATTAAAATTTCCGAAATTAACGTAATATTCCCAAAAAAGTTTTATAAATTATTATGAGTTTAATTTTTCGTTTTTAAATAATTCCGTAAGGTTAATTCGAATTAATTTAAAATATTTCCTTTAAAAATATTACGACTGTGAAGATTTATTAATTTCGTTAATAACATTTTTACAATAAAAATAAATATATATCTGGATCCGCAAATTTTAAATATTACCTTTTTTATCGTAAGGTCCGGGCTTTTTAAATTTAAATTCAATTTCGTTATTTTAAATTTATTAAATGATATTAATCTGGATTTCAAAATATTAAATATTTTTTCAAACTTTTTATTTTATCCGAATATTATTATATCGTAACTTTTTATATATTAATCCATATATTAATATTATAAAGTATTATTAAAGATTTATAAGTATTATTAGATAAAATCTTATAATATATAATAATTAATTAATTTAATTATGTTTAATAATTATAAATACCCGAAAATCATTTAAATAATTAAGTTATATTATAAATTAGTTTTATTTAAATTATAAGTAAATAACTAAACGTATATATATTATTTTAGGTTTAAAATATTTAAACGGCTTAAATCTTTAAGTTTGTTAAAACTTTTAAACTTATCGTAGGTTTAAGAGGCTTAAAGCATTAAGTTCTTTAAAACCTTAAAGCCAGTTACGTGCCATGGAACCTACGTCGGAGATATGTCTTATATTTCCCGATCGTCTGCTAACGGGCCAAGCCTTCAGGTTATAATAACGTAGTATATAGTTAATAAATACTTAAACTTTATTTAAAACATTTACCTTAAAGATTTAAAGTAAAATATATTAACTATAATATTCTTACACCTTTTGAACGTTTTAAGAAGTCAGGATATAATCGTTTTTTAAATATTCGAAAAATATAATAAGATTTTAAAAATACTTTTGACTTTAAAATATATCCAGGTCGCTTTTTTCTTTAACATTAAACTGAACGTATTAATGCCGTATATCAAGGCCCAGAACGGAGGTATAAAACGTTTAAGGGATATAATTAAAATTTAAACAAGTATAAAATAAAATAACGCTAAATTACCCTCGTTTTTAATCCTTTATAATTTTAAAGTAATTATATACTTATAAAATTATATCTTTAAATACTTTTCTTAATAAAGCTTATATATAGATTGAATAAATTTACTTAACTTATAAAAACAGTATAATAATATTTAACCGTTTACTTATAAATATACGGCTATATAGTTGTTATTATAATAATTATTATTATAAAAATAATAGTTTAAAAAGTAAAATATTTAAATATTAATTAAGTTTTTTATTAAAGCCGATTTACGAATATTACGGAAACTAATTATGAAATTATAAATAATTATATATTATAATTCGAATTCATATAATTAATTCTAAAAATATCTGTTATATTTCATTATATAAAACGATTATAATATAAAAAAGGTTTATAATATAAACGTATTTAATTTAGATAGAAATCGTTTCGAACTTTAATTATAATTAAGGTTAAGCTCGACTTAAGTTTAAATAATATAACAATATATACATTTTCGTTAACGTAACTTTATTTTATTAAGTATATATTATGATATTAGTAAGGTATTTATATTATATTAACAATATGTTAATAAAAAAGATATTTTGTAAATTAAAAATGTTATTTTTATTATAATAAAAGCATTTTATTAAACCGCTTAAAAATTTAAAACTTTATTTTATTTCTTATAAACTTTATTAATTTATTCGTTAAACAAAGTCTGTTTTTATAAATAATATTATTATATTTTACTGTTAGAAAAATTAAGGCCCCGTTAATTAATAAAGTTAATAAATATGAAAACGGTATATTCTTATAAATACTTAAGCTTTTTATTAGTCTTTCAGTATCATTATAATAAGAAAAAGTAAAAGGAATATGGTTATTTTAAGTTAATTAAATTGATAAATTAATTAACTTAATTATTAATTCTTTTTTAAGTTTTTTAAAATATCTTAAGAACGGCTGTTAACTTATTACTATACTTTTATTTTAATTTATTTAAATATGGTAATAAATATTTAAATAAAAAAGGGGTTTTAACGTAATAATTAATACGTAACCGACTTAATTTCTTATAATATCCCGATTTACTTAATTTAATTTAAATCGTATTAACTTATTTTATAAAGTTATTAATTAAATTATTAACGTTATATTATAACTATAAAGATTTATGAAATCTTTAAAGTAATGTCTTTCTTTTATAAATAATATAATCAACTAAGAAGTTTTATAAACCTAAGTTATAAAGTTATTTAAAAAAGAATGAAGTAAGTAATAAGTAAAGAAGTATTATGAATATTATTATAACCAAACGGAATTATTATTATTTATATAAGTTATAAATATATTTTCATTATTATTAAATAATTAAAAAATTGAGGATTAACTTAATGTTATAACCTGGAGGCTTGGCCTATTAACAGACGATCGGAGAGTGTAGAGCATGTCTTTGTCGTAGGTCCCAGGTTACGTAACAGGCTTAAAGGTCTCAAAAGGTTTAACCTATTTAAGTACCTTAAACTAAAAGTAACATATATACGATAGTAGTTTTTTTATAATGTAAGTAATACTAGCTTATAATATAACTTAGTCACTTAAATAATTTTTAAGATTTATTATTACTAAACGTAATTATATTTTTAATTTATTATTTTAATTTTTATAAGATTATTATTAATATAAACCCGACGATTTAAGTTTAATAATTAATTAAGTTAATTAACCGTTATATGTTAAAATTTTTAATTTACTAATAACGTTAAATTCTAAATAATACGTTATATAATTAATATATTAATTAATATTTAAAAATTTATTATATAATGATATTAGAAAAAAATTAAGGAATTCGAAAGAATTATTTAACGTCTTAAAACCTGAGCTAAAGTTATTTAATAAATTTAAATTAACAAAATTAAAATTAAATTTAATAAATCCGAAGCTTGTAATAAAAATAAATATTTAAAATTTTTATATTAAATACGTATTTATTTCCGGTTTAAAAAAATTATTAACGAAACCGGTACAATCTTTACGGTTACGGTATTTTTCAAGGGAAATACCTGAAACTAATTTAAATTAACCTTATAAGATTACCTAAAAAATGGAAAATTAAATTAATAATAATTTATTAATTTCTTTATATAGCATTATTAACTTTAACGAGAAATTAAAAATCAATTTCGCAAATTTTGATAAGAGAAAATAACCGTAAGGTAAAAAAAATCTTTAATTTAAAATAAAAAAGCCGGCAGTTAAATACGTAATAACGTTTAAAGATTTTATGGCCAAAATAAAATAAGTAAATAAAAAAAACAATAATTTAATTAATATTTTTTATAAAAATTTGAACAATAATGTTAAAAACGAAATTATTAAAATAATACGTTTTATTATATTAGATAAGTATATTATAAATGTTATAAAAATCGATAATCGATAATATAAACGATAATAAGAACGAAAGGAATAATTTATCCCCGAACCCAGGTTTTTTAAAACCAACTAAACCAAGAAACGTAATATACCTTCCATTACATACGGAACGGTACCAAAACTCATAAAATTAAAAATCATCCGATAACGAAACCAATCTTAAATTAAATATTGTAATTTCGGCAAAATGTGCTATTTTAGAAATTAATATAAGGTACTTAAGAAATAATATTATAAGTGGATCTCGGTAGCCAAAAAATAACCAGGAAATAAAAATAACAAAATAATAACCTTTAGCATAATTAAAAAGAAAGAAAACCCTAAACTTACCTTTAAAAATACGAAAAAGGTTACGAAAAGTTAAGGTACTTTCCCAAGCTGCTATCAAACGACAAGATACCATTACGGCCAGACTAACAGTTACTTAATAATTATAGAAATACGACGCATAAAACAAATTAGCCCCGGAAAGGTTAATGTTTCTCGTATAATAAAAAAGGAAACAACGATAAAAATAAAAGGAATTAAATAAATGGATTAAAAAATACCAAGGTTAAAACGAAACCTTATATCCAGGAAAACCCGACCGATATAGGAAATTATACGCCATCTATTATACAAAAGCTTATTACCTGGTAATGGTTAAAATGAGATGTATTGATGAAGATGTAGAAATAAGAGAAAGTACGGAAGTAGGCAGGCTGGCTAGCTATATATAGGCCTGCCAAGGCCCCGACGAGTGCGCTAACTACATATAGGGAGCAATCAAAGCTGCAGCCCCTGAACGCTCTATATAATCCTTAACATTACCCCCGATATCAAAAATAACAGGAATATATCCAACGATAAATTATACGCATATATGAACAAAAGTTCGCTTTCGAAAACCAAATTAGAAAAAATATCAAAAATTAACAATAATACCGACACCTACGTACCTTAACTACGCAAGATACTATCGACATTCTTATGGCAAAAGGAAATTGGCCAAAAAAGAATTACATCGAATAAGACCTTGTATATCATTACGAATAATATAACCATAAAACGTAAAAAAAATAAAAGAATTACATCGGACAGTTATAAAGACCTTACAAAAAGTTATCGCTAACTTACGATGTAAGTTAGCGTTTATTAAAAACTTTAACGAAAAGCGCAAATTATAAAAAGAAATCTAAAAACGGCCAAAAGATAAGGCGTAATATAACACCTAATAATAAAAGTATTTTACTCAGAAAAATCGATATATGCTAAATGAAAGAAATTTACCGTACAATTCCTAAAATTTAAAATTTAATTATGACGTTAAAAATAATAGTAAAAAAAAAAAATCTAAAAATAACCGAAAAACCTAAAAATATATCAAAAGCTTAAAGTTAAGCCCAAGAAATAAATGTTACTTATAAAAAAGCTATAAGCTAGCAAAAACGAAAAAAGTTAATATATACCCCTTAAAACAGTTTTATATACGATAATAAGGAAAATAAAAGTTTTTCCTAGTATAATCAGAATACGAATTAAGAAAAAATGGTATATCATTATAATAAATTACAAAACTAACCCGAATTAAATCAAACTGGAGGTGATTAATAAATTACGTTTACTATAAAAAAATAAACCCGAATGTTACAAAGTTAAAAATATAAAAGGTACCAAACTCGCTTATAGTAACGGATAAGTTAACCGCGAAATTAATTACCTCGAAACCTATTTTAAGGACGAAAATAAATTATTAATTTCGATATAATATTCAGCAAAAAATGATTATATTAATATAACCCTTAATTAATTAAAAGCCTGGCCTGGTAAAGTTCGTTTCGTTCTTTATTAATAAAAACGATAGCAAATATAGGTATAAAGATATAACAGAAACCTTATTACTTTAAACAATACAATATATATAAAAAAAGAACGTAATAAATATGTATAACGTATTACTATTATAATTAAAGCACAATTATATGAAATAAATAACGATTTATAATATTAGCCTTAAAAAAAACTAATTAAAATACTATTATAATATTATAAATACGAATAACGTTTTAAGAAATAAGTCGAAACGGAATTATTAGAATATAATAAATAAAATTAGGAAAGAATTTAAAAAAAGAATAAAATAATGATTTTTTATCCTATATATAACCTAAATTAACAGAAATAATACGTATTACGAAAATACCTTAAAATTAAATTACATAAAAAACATATTTAACGTTTTCAATTACCTGTGAAATACCTTATATTTTTCGTATTTAAAAAATAAAGAATTGCGGCTACTAATTCATTATTAGTAACTAAGAGATATTACGGTTGAAAATTGTATATTTTTAGCCTTAATTACTAAAATAAAAAATTACCTTTACGGAACCAAATAATTTATTACCTTAAACCTACGAAATGGGTATAATTTAATTTGTATCAAACCAGAAAACGAATAAAAAATAACTTTTAAAAATAAGTACAACTTATACGAATATTTAATAATGTTCGTTAGGCTTATTACTCTATCCGTAATGTTTAAAAAAATAGTTAATTACGTATTATACGAATATTTTAATATTTTTGTTATTTATTACCTTAATAATAATTTTATTTACTTAAATTCGGAAAGAAAATATAAAAATACGTCCATAAAGTTTCCCAAGTTTTAGAAAACGCTAATCTTTTAATTAATGCTGAAAAAAACGAATTTTATAAACAAAAAATACCGTAGCTAAGATACGTTATTATCCTCAGACATATTAAAACAAATTTTAAAAAAATATTAAAATTTCAAAAATAGGAAATATTTATTATAATTACCGAAATCCAAACCTGTTTTAAATTCGTTAACTATTACCGGAAAACTATTCGCAACGTTAATAAAATCGCAATATCCTTATTTAACCTAACCAAAAACAAGGTTAAATTTTAATAAACAACCCAAATAATAAAAACCTTTTTAAAGATTAAAAACGTAATTATTAAGGAAGTAATATTAATTATATAAAACCTTAATCGTTCCGTAAAATTAAAAGCGATATTTCGAATTATACGTTAAATATAATAATTAAATACCGAAATAATTAAGGTAACTTGTCTCTTACTATGTTTTACTTTTATAAATTAAAAGGAACTAACCTAAATTACGTTATCTTAAATAAAAGAATTCATAATTATCGTTAACATCATTAAGGATTTTAAATATTACTTTAAAAAATATATCAAGTTAAGGTATATACGGACCATAAAAGTCTTATCTGATAAAAAGATCATATTTACTTTAAAGTTTTAATAAAACCTGATAACATAATGAAACTTAAATTATAAACTTTTAAATATTTTCAGATTATTAACGTATAACTAAATAAAAAAAACTAATTAAATGCTTAAAGCCTACTAACGGTATTATATTAATTACGAATAAAATAAGGGGATTAAAAGGTTACTAATAACCCAGTTAACCTATAATATAAATTATTATAAGAATTTCAAAATAATACTAACCCACGGAACTTTCGGTTTTAAATTAAAAGTTTATCGGGATTTACAAAATAAACCAGTTAATATTGAAATAATCCTTACCTTAAAATAATTTAAATGATTATATACAAAAATAAAAACAATGTTCGAGTGCGTACTTATCTAAATACAAAAATATTATAACCAAAAAATTAAAAAAACCATCTTTTTAAAGAGAAAATATGGTTTACTTAATTATCAAAAATATTTAAACTAAATAACGTAATAAAAAACTTAATTTTAAATATATTAAATTATAAATTATATTGTTGAAAAAATTACTAATTAAAACTACCTCTTTAAATTAAAGTTTATCCAGTTTTTTATATTTTCTTATTAAAGTTACCAGCAAACATAATTTAAATTTATACGGCACAAAAAAAAATAATAAAAAACATACTAATATAAAAGGTCGAAAAGAATTTTGATACCAGACAAAAAAACGGGTAATATTTAATTAAATAAAAAAATTACCTAAAGTTAAAAAATACTTAAAAACCTATAAAAACCTTACAAAAACTTAACGCCTTTTAAAAAAACTTTTACTAATAATAACGGAACCGCCCGGATTAAGTATATCCTAATCCATATTACCCATTAACGATTAATTAACAAAATAAACAGCCTATACGAAAGCAATTAATTCGATTTCTAACTACTATTACGCCTTTTCCAAACGTTCGAATTCCTCCATCGCCTCCGTACCCTAAATACCACGACGTAACATTTCAATTCCACGACGGCGTAAAACCTTATATTATAATTAAAAACGGTCTAACTTATTAGCGGCAAAACGAACAATTTCGCGCGCTTATTCTTCTTTACGTTTTAATCGCTTTTCTTTATCCAAAAACCGTTAATATTTAAAAAAAAATAAGTTATATAAACTATTATATTCGATATAATGAAAATATTTTCTAAAGGTAAAATAAACCTTATAAAAGTTTCATTTAAATTTATAACGAAAATATAAAACATAAAGAAACAGAATAAAATTAAAACGGTTAATTTTTTCCATTATATTAAAACGTTATTAAGTTTAAAAGATTTTTATTTTATTAATACGGTTAAATATAACGACCAAAATAATCTAAAAATAATTTATAAAAAAGGAAGTTATTTACGAAATAAATACGATAAATAACTTAATTTTTAAAAGTAAAAATCCTAAAGGACAAAGATCGTATTATAACTTAAAAACTTAACCTATTAATAAACGGTCGGAAAATATAAAGTATATTTCCGATATAAGTTCTAAATTACGTAACTGGCTTAAAAATTAAAAGGTTTAATATTTTAAGTTCCTTAAACTTGCGGTAAGTTTAAAAGTTTAATAAATTTAAAGGTTTTGTCGGCAGTTGTGGTGATTTGTTAAATAGAGGTTGAAAGGATTGCAAGGGCTTTGATATGTGGCCCTAGGATTGCAAGGACAAAAGAGTCTAGGCTATATTAGCCAAGGAGATTGCACACATCTAGCTAGTCAGAGAAATCAAGCAACCCAGTTCCCCCCAGCCTGAAAAATTGCAACGTATTTGCCGACATGGTAATATCTTCTAGTTCCGTCTTTTGGCATAATTAACATCCCGATTTACCCATTTTGTATTATATTTAAGGTACCGTTTCGCTTTGATACGGAAGGCTAGGAGGGAGAGGTAAAGTCAACGGCAGGTTCGTCGACAGGCTTAACGGCAGGTTTGGCATAAGGGCGCTTGGAAGTAATATTTGCGAATCGGCTCAAGAAAGAAGGTTTCGAAGCTTCCTTAACCGCTGGGAGAACGTCTGTATACGTAGCGGCTGTCGTCGATTAGAAGTAGGAGGTTTGCTAACGAAGTAACGTCCGAAAGGACCAAAAAGTTACGATAACGTCTGGAAAAGTAACAGTAATAACGTCGAAGGATATGGGAGGTTAACCGGAGACCGTTGACCTGGAACAACTAATAAAGATAATTGCTAAGTTGTCGTCGAATAAAGGCGTCGAAAAGAATGATACGTACCTGGACTGGAAATATTTCGACTTTAAGCTCGGCGAAGAAAATCGATTTCGGGGCAGCGACAATTAGGAAATGTAGAAAACGGCGGTTTGGGTGGCCCTTATGGCAATTAGGTACCGCGACGGTAATTCGGTAAAACTTACCCCTATCGACGAAGTCAAATTAGCTGCCGCAGTCGTTACTAACGTTAAGGAAGGTCCCATAATAATTGTTACCGGTCTTACGAAAGGTACAGCGGGGGTCCAATTAAATCCGTGCACTCCCTATCAATCCACCTCCCCCCTATATTAAACCTATAACTTTAATAATAAATTTCTTTATCAAAACATATCTAATTAAAAAGTTATATATATCATTATAAAACCTTAAAGCTAGATTTAAAAACTTTATATACTATCCCCGAACGCAACGAACGGTTTTTAATTCATTAAAAATTAATTTAATAAACTTTATTATAAAACGGAAATTAAGTTATAATTATGCGTTTTTAATTATTTCGAACGCGCGGTAACGGTTTTTTTCGTTATTCAATAAACGTCCGAATTCGGATTTAATTTCATAAATTTTATTTTTTAAAGTTTGCTAAAAATATTCGATTAGGTTTAAATCGGACGAATATAATAACTATTCGAATATCCAGACTTTATATCTTTCGAAAAAAATTTTAACGGTACTAATTTTATATATTAAAACATTATCTTAAATAAAAAAATTATTAACTTTGTAAAATAAAAAAAGGCCTTATTCGAAAACTTTAATATAATGCCGGAAAATTATTCCGTTACCGGCAGAAAATTTGTTACCCTTATAAAAAAATAGAATTAAAACCCCTTTTTTTTTACATTATTATATTATCCTTTAAATTATAATAAAAAACGGAACTTTCTTATAATTTTCCGGATTTATTAAATCTTTTTTATAACGTTTTAACGATAAACGAAATATTTATTAACCGGGATATCCGGATACGTTTTGTATAAAGTATTCGTCGGAATAAAAAATTAATCGAAAATATTTCCGGTTATTCCGTTTAAAAGTTTTTTTAATAAAACGTAATTATTTACGTACGTTATTAACCGTTAAATTAATCTTTTTCGTAATACGTTATTTCCTTAATACGAATCCGCAAAAAAAACGTTTTATCGTTAATACGTTAATATTAGTACCGGCCTTTTTTTAAACTTGCGATACGGATTTCAAAAATAACGACGGCCTAATTAATAAAAATATAAAATTAAACGACCTTAAATAACCCGTTAACGATATTTCCGTAATAAATTATGGACCGTTTTATAAGTTATAAAACGTTAAAGTTATTTTCCGATTCGTTAACGTTCCGTTTTTATCGTTTCAGTTACCTGGGTTTAGGTTATACCCCTTATTACAGCGCCAATTATAAAAACCCGGGCTTCCGGACTAAATTCTTGGTTAAGCCGACGATCGGTCGTAAAAATACGACCAGCCTTAGCTAAATGCATAATGTGGTTGTTATGTTATTAGGTAAAAAAGGTAATAATGGTTACGAATATAGGTCGCAGTTTAGGGTAGGGTTATCGGAGCGCACGGATTTAATTGACCGATTAGTGTGTGTACGGAAATGGTAAAGGTATTAAAGCGTTCGTACGGGACGAAAAAGATCGATTAGAAAATGGACCTTTAAATCCAGCTATAATTTGCTAAATGGGAGAAAAAGTCGGCGTTTAACCATATCGTCGACTTTAAACACCTAATACGGCAGTATAACGAAATGGATATACCTATTAACGCTAGATAATAATGTAACGAACCTGTTATATATCCACCTGGAGGTATAAGCAATATCCGAAATGGGGGTTCTTAATTTGCAGGTAATAATAGCATAATAAATGGGATGTTCGTTAAAAAGATTTACGGACTTTTCCTTTAACTAAAAAACGGTGCAGTTGCTTTTAGTTAAAAGTTTAGATTAATAGCTAAAGAGCGAAATTAAATAGGTGTTATTTATATAGGAAATAGTTCGTTATATATTTAACTTTAATAAGTAAGTATATCGTAAATTTACCTAATTTATGTAATTTACGTAATTTAATCCTAGATTATTTAAATTATTTAGATTTATTAAATTATTTAAAACTTTGGTACGGGAAAGCTAAGCTTTTCCTTGTCCGAGGTTTATCCGGTCGGAGCCTTTTTTAAAGATCTTTAAAGGTAGGTTTCTTTATAAATAAGAACCTTTATTTTTGTATTATAATATTATTTCCTTTTTCCAAGGATTTTTATCTTAAAGATAAAACCGTAGATGGCCTTTTCGTTATTTGTTAGAGGGGTTTTTTCCAAGTTTTTCTTAGCTCATTTTATTATAACAGGTCGTATTTAAAAAAAAAATTACGTTCGAACCAGCGCGACTTTCGTAATATTTGTATTAATTCGATAAAAACATTTGGTATTAAAGTATTCTTTTGTTTTAATTATATTCGTTTTGGCAAAATCGACTGTTTTTTCGTTTTGGGAAATTAAAGTTGTAATTGCTGTATTTGCCGCTAACGTCCTTTTTGTAACGTTTTAATTATAAATTCCTTAAGGAAAGTGAACGAAATTTAGGACCGTTTGTTTTGGGAGTAGCAAGAAATTGAAAATAGTTTTCTAGCGTTTTAGGAAATTGCGAAAAGGAAACAAAAGGTAATGGAAGAAAGGTTGGTTAAATTGCGGCGTTAATAAAATAAAAAATCGAAAAAATTTATTAGGAAGTTAAGACGGTTACGTTTTTAATAGGATTTTTTTAAAAAAAAGGCGCTAAAAATGTTAAAGGAAAGTTTGGAATTGGATTAATTAAAAGAACGGAAAAAGTTAAAAAGAAAGTAACGTTACGTTAAAGCAAAATAAACGCGACTTATTTCGGAGATAAACGTTATAATAAAAGCGTTTATTTTTTTTGGTTAGAACGTCGAAGGTTTAAATTTAGGCGGAGGACCGTTGTCGCCTGCGATTTTGGCTGGGTTGGAAACGGTCGGTTAGGATTTTGCCGGTAAAAGTTTTTAATTAGGTCCATCGTATTTATTAGGTGTTTAAGTAGTTCTTATGTGTTATTTTTAGGTAAGCAGTTTATTTATTTAATTAAATACTGGATTTTATTTTTAATTATTTTAAAGTCCAGTATTTTTTCGACTTTGTATTTGTTATCGTTTTTTTCGATTTCGAGGGGTTTTTTAAGCGGGGCGTTTTTTGGGGCTGGTTTTAATAAAGAAATATGGAATATAGGGTATATTTTTATGGTTTTGGGTAACGTTAGTTTGTAATTAATTTTCGAAATAACTTTTTTAATTTTAAACGGGTTAAGTTTTTTGAAATTAAGTTTGTTGCTGGGTTTTTTCGTTTTAATTTACGAAAGGTTCGATATTACGTTTTGTTTTTGACGTAATAAATAATTTTTTTTTTTTGTTAAAATTGGTCCCTTAATTTTTTTATTATTATAGTATTGGGCCATTTTTTGTTGCAAAAATTGCAGCTTGGTTTGAAATTTGGTTTGTATTGTTTTGATTTTTGTTGCTATTATTTCTGTTCGTGGAGTTATCGTAATGATAACTGGTATTTTATATATTAGCTGTTTTGGTTGTTAAGTTGTTACGTTATGTCCATATACGGTTGTATAGGGTACTATGTTTATATTTTCGTTAACGGACGTATTGTAAGTTATTTACGTAAATAGTAAAAGTTTAACCTAATTATTCTGTTAATAATTAACATAATTTTAAAGGTATTATTTTAAAGTTTGATTTAATCGTTTTATTTAATCGTTTATTTAAGGGTGATAGGTTGTTAAAAATTTAAGCTTAGTACCGATTTACTTAAAGAAGTTGGTACCGAATTTGGAAGTAAAAAGTTTGTTTCGGTTAGAAACGATTTTTTCTGGTATTTCGTATTTGTCGAAATAGTATCGAATAAAGGTATAAGTTAATTGTTTTATTATTACGGTTTTTTTAAAGGGTAAGAAATATCTATATTTGGTAAATTTATTAATAATTACCCATATTATATTATATTCGATTCCGGTAACGGGGTTTTTCGATATAAGGAAATTAATAATAAAGTTTTAAATTATAATATTTTACGTTTTATTAAGTATATTTATAGGTTGCAATAAATTATACGGCTTGTAACGGATTATTTTAGTTTTGTTATAAACGTTATAATTCTTAATTATTTATTTTACCGTTTAATAAAATTTTAGGAAATCGTATTTTTTTCAAAATCGTTTAATAATTTTAAATATTTTTTAGTATCCGTATAAGGGATTTTTATGGAATCTTTTAACGAATTTTTTTTATTGTTAATAAGGGATATAAATTTTGCCGCGAAATAATAATTAATTATTATTATTTCTTTTTAGCTACTTAATTTTTTTGGGTTTTTTTGGGTCGTAAAAGTTTTTAAACTGGGTTAATTTTTCTGGAATAGGTTATTTTAAGGTTATATATAACTATATTATTTTATCGTCTTTTTAATATAATATTTATATATATCGTTTGGAAATTTTGGAATCGTAATTTTTTTTTCGGCTTAAAATATTCGTTTAAATATTTCTTTTGCTTTTAATATAGTAAATTTTAAAATTAAACTTAAATAAGAAAATTATTTAATTTTTATAACGTTTATTTAGTTTTTAAGTTATTATAAATTAAGTAAGATTTTTATGATTTAAATAAATATTAAATAATTTCTTGGTTTTATTAAAAAATGGTTTTTATTTTTTAAATATTAAAATAATCGTTAATAACTTTTTATCGTAAATAGGATATTTAAATTTTGCGTTTTTAAGGGTTTTAAAAAAGTACGTTATTAGGTATTATTTTTTATTATTTTTTAATTATTTTAAAACTATTTTAAGGGTATAATTTAAAACGTTTGTTTTAAGTCGTTTCTTTTTATTATGGTTTGGTAGCTTAATTATTAAGGCGTTAATAATTTTGTCCTTAATTTTTTGGAAAATCTTTTTTGTTTTTTTTGGAAGTTCGAATTTTTTTTAACGTATTTTTTGGTAATAAGCTTGGTTAGGGAATTAACGAATTTGTTATAATCCTGGATTAAGGGTCGTATATAACCGGTAAATCTTAAAAATTAACGAATATTAATAATAGTAATTTTGCCTAAGATTGGCCAATTTTTGATAACTTTTAATTTAAAATTTTGGATTTAAATTTGTTCCAAAATAATAGTAAAATTTAAAAAGTTTAATTTTTGGATATGTTAAATGTTTTTTTTTGCGTTTATTAACAAATTAACCTTTTTAAAGGCTTTTAATACTTAAATAATATATTTTTTATGTTTTTTTAAAGTTTTTGAATAAATAAAAATATCGTCCAAATAAACGAAAACGAATTTGTTTAAAAATTTCCGTAAAATAATGGTAAGTATATGTTAAAAGCTAGTTGGAGTATTAGTTAAGTCCTAAAGTATAACTTTATATTTATAATATTTATAAATAATTTTAAAAGTAATTTTTTATTTTTTTTCTTTAATTATTCGAATTAGGTAAGAACCGTTTAGTAAGTTTAAGGTTATAAATTATTTAGTTTTGTTAATATTTTCCCTTATAATATTTATTAACGTTAGGGGATATTTATTTTTAATAATAATATCGTTAAGTTATTTATAATCGTGGATTTGTTAATATATTAGATTTCCGTTTTTATTAATTTTAATTTTGTTATTTTTTATTTTTGGTATTATTATAACTAGATATTTTGTAAATATTTCGAATTTTTAAATATAACCTTTTTTAAGGTTTCGTAAAAATTTTTTTAAAAAGTTTTAATTTTTTTAAGGTTTATATGGTAAATTTAATAAAGTTTTAGATAGTATCCTTTTTTAATAGGAATCCGATAGTTTTATTGGTTATAATCTGGTAATTTTTTTTTGGTTCGTTTTTTAAATAACTTTTTAAACCGTCGATATTTAAAGGATATTATTATCGTAAGGTTAAAAACTTTAGTTTTTTTGATTATATAATAAATTTTATGGAATTCTTTTTTAAAATTATCTTACGAAAACGTTTATTTTTTCTAATTAATCCGAAAATTATTAAAACGAAATTACGGTATTTTTAAAATAATATTATATCCTAAAATGTCGGCGATATCAAAAATAATCCGTTTTAAATATTTTTATATTTGGATTTCGAATTTTTTTATCTTTCGAAAAATTCGACCGTTATCGTAAATAAATAAGTTTTTATTTACCGTTCGTAGCTTATAAGATTATTACTTATATTTTTAAAGGATCCGATATTTTTCGGTTACCTTAAAAAAGATAAAGTTTTTTTTTGTTCCGGAATTAATTATGGCGTTAAATATTTTATTTTTATGATAAATAAGAATTTCGATTTAATTCCTTATTCCTTTTTTTGCCTTATATAAGCTTTTATATGTAGGGGTTTTTCGATGCCTTATTTTCGAGGGCCTTTATAGTTTTTTAATTAATAGGCCCTAGGGGCTAGAAGGTATCTTTATTCGCGTACCTTTTTTGTTACATACTTGGTATAATGGTTATTTATATACTTAAACCATTTTTTGTTGCCAAATTAGCATTTAAAAATAATTATCTTTTTCTGGTTCTTTTTTGGGTTTTGTACTTTATAAACCATAAGGTTAAAAAGGTAAATTTCCGAAAGGGGTACTTTTATAACTAGGAAATCGTGTTTGTCGCATAGTATTAACGCGTAATATAAACATCCTTGCGCTATGGCCTTTTAATTTTGCTTTAATTCGGGGTATAGGTAATAAAACTTAGGGTACTTTGGTTATTAGGGAATTTTTATATATCTGCATTTATTATTTAGCTTTATAAACGTTTTTTCGTTATATTTTAGCTAAAAAAATTTTTTTTTTTGGCTTTTTGGTAAATAAAATAATTATGATTATAATAAGCAGTAAAATGTAAAAGCCTGTAATTTCCTGCTGGTTTAGGGTATATTGTACATTCCGGAAAAATGTACTGGTTAGGAGATAACTGTTTATAATTATCGAAATCTTTTCGTAGTTAACCGTTTTGGTCGTATATTTTACATTTTTATATATTAAGGTGGTAAGTATATTTTAGCGTAATAGTTACTTTGGAGTTCGTTCGTTCTGGATGGTATTTGCAAGTTCTGGCCATAACATATTTGCAAATAGCATAATCTTTATTATCTAGGTTGTTATTTTTAACCCTGCTAGTCGTAGCAATAGTAAATTCCTAATTGGCGGAAGTAACGCTTACTTTTTTTTTATTTTCGTCCTCGTTGTCTGTATTTCGTTCGGCCGTACGGACCTTCTTTTTGGGCTAGGGGATCCTATCCTTTTGGGAGCTTTTTTGGGGATTTCCTTTTTTCGCTGGAAAATAATATTCGCTTTTAAAATAACCCTTTTTGCCATAATTAAAATATTTAATTTTGGACTTATCTTTTTTGGATTCTGCTAAAGCCATATTAGTTTCCTTTTGGGATTTGTTTTTCGTTTTTTTATTGTTATTAAAGCATTTGTTATTACTTCGTTTACCGGTACCTTTTTTTTTAAGGTATCGATTAATAATGCGCCGGTTGGAAATAATAACCTTATTTATATATTTTTTAAAGGGGCCCGTTTTAGGTACCTTAAATATTTCATTTTTAACTTAAAGTTTTAGGTTATCATAATAAGGAAAAAATAATATATTTTGGGATAACTTAAAAATAATTACTAGCCGATTAAATTTAGTTATGTATTCGGCCGTTAACGTAATCTGTTAAAGTTTATATATTTATTTAACCGTATGCTATTATTTATCCATATTTTTAAACGAAATTTGTATTCGTTTTTCGAAGTTCTTATAATTATTGAAGATATAATTAGTAATATCCAGATAACCGTCGGAAGGATTTATTAAGTAATCGCTAAAAATAGGTTCGAACTAATTAAGTACCTTTTTAACAAATAGCTGGAAGATAGCTATTATCTTTTGGTACTTTTCCGTAAAAGAACTTTTATACCATTTAAGGTAAAATCTGGCCTTAACTAAAAACCCTTTTATATTAATGGATTTATCATAAGGTTTGGAAGTAATTAGTTTGTACCTTTTGATATTAGGTATTTTATAATAAGTAGGAGCAGGAACGGTTCTTTTTCGTTTCCGACCGAATAAGGAAAAGGTTAAAGTTCGTAAATAAGGAATAAATATTTTAAAAAAGGGTATTAAAATCCTTGGTCGGGAAATAATTTTTAAAAGGACGGAAACCTTTTTTAACTATTAGGTAAGTTTCGCGTTTTCTTTTTAAAGTTTTATAACTTCCTTAACTATAAGGTTTAGTCGTTAGTTAATTATAAGTTTTTTTTTTTTCCTTTTTTCCGTTTTTATAACAGAAATTTCCTTAACCTTTTCCTTTTCGTAATCGGACTTTTTAGGCCGTATTTTGATAATCTTTTTTGTTTCTTTAAGGGCAGGGGTTAATTGCTATTAAAAAAAGGTAAACCTTTTTTAGCCTTTAGCTTTGGTAACCTTTGGTAATATGTTATCGATTAACTAAAAAAAAAATTTAATTAGGAGTAAATTATATAATCCGGTTATTAATCCTTTATTAGTTAGTAACGAGAATTAAGTATGTTGTTTATTTATTAAACGTCGTTTTATAATATCGTTTTTATTAAGTTTAATAAAATATATGCCCAATTAGGCTTTAAATTATTCGTTAATTATTAATTAAGGAGTTATTAAAATATAACGAACTTGTTATACATTTACCTGAAGATATAAGTAATATCCGAAATGGGGGTTTTTGATTTATAGGTAACAATAGCATAATAAATAAGGTATTCGTTAAAAAAATTTGCGGATTTTTCCTTTAACTAAAAAACGGTATAGTTACCTTTAGTTAAAAGCTTAAATTAATAACTAAAGAACGAAATTAAATAGGTATTATTTATATAAAAAATAATCCGTTATATATCCAACTTTAACAAGTAAATATGTCGTAAATTTGCCTGATTTATATAATTTACGTAATTTAATCCTAAATTATTTAAATCACTTAAATCCATTAGATTACTTAAAACCTTGGCGCGGGAAAGCCAAGCTTTTCCTTGCCCGAGGTTTACCCGGTCGGAGCCTCCCTTAGAGACCTCCGAGGGCAGGTTTCTTCACAGATAGGAACCCCTGTTCCTGTATTGTAACAAATAAGTTACCATATTTATTAACTTTATTCGGAATTACGACGGAACTGCTTAAAAAAGCCGAATGAAAGGAATATTTTACCAGTACCTAACCATAACGGAAAATCAAGTATTCGACAACTTTATTACCGAATTTCGAAAAAAGGATGCGAAAAAAAAAAGCTATAGCGCCAAAAAAAATTACGATAAAAAGCCCGTATGGAATCAGAACGGTTAGCCACTTTGCTTCAAATATGGTAAATACGGACATATAGCAAAGAATTACCCCAAAAAACGGAAACGTAACGTTAAATACGAAGCCAGCTTTATTCCTAAAGGGCTGGAGGATTTATATAGATTGAGTGGAACGGAGTTATGATAAATTTGAGGGTATCGGCGACGTCTAAATGGCTTTATGGCAACCTTAGGGCTATAAGGGCGTATCGGCAGTTGTGATGATTTATTAAATAGAGATTAAAAGGATTACAAGGGTTTTGATATATGGCCCTAAGATTATAAGGATAAAGGAGTTTAGGCTATATTAGCCAAGGAGATTGCTGTTACAGTACAGGAACAGGGGTTCCTGTCTTGGAGAAACCAACCGTTGGAGCCTGGCGCAGGCTCCAGACGGCTAAACCTCGGAGCAGGAAAAGCTTGGCTTTTTCTGCCAAGACTTAAATGATCTAGGTGATCTAAGTAATCTGGCAGATCATTTAGATCATATAGATCCCAGGCATACTTATTAAGTTTCGAAATGGATATATAACGAACGATTTCCTTTATAAATAATATTTATTTAGTTTTCGTTTTTTAGTTATTAATTTAAGTTTTTAATTAAAGGTAATTATACCGTTTTTTAATTAAGGGAAAAGTCCGTAAATTTTTTTAACGAATACTTTATTTATTATATTATTATTACCTACAAATTAAAAATCCTTAATTTCGGATATTATTTATACCTTTAAGTAAATATATAATAAATTCGTTATATTTTGATAATTCCTTAATTAATAATTAACGAATAATTTAAAACTTAATTAAATATAAACTTTTTTAAACTTAATAAAAACGATATTATAAAACGACGTTTAGTAAATAAATAACATATTCGATTTCCGTTATTAATTAGTAAAGGATTAATAACCGGATTATATAATTTACCTTTTATTAAAAAAATTTTTTAATTAATCGATAATATATTACTAAAGGTTACTAAAGTTAAAAACCAAAAAAAGTTTTTTTTTTTTAATAATAATTAACCTTTATTTTTAAAAAGGTAAAAAAAATTATAAAAATACGACCTAAAAAATTAAATTATAAGGAAAAAATTAAGGAAATTTTTATTACCGATACGGAAAAAAAAAAAAACTTACGATTAATTAACGACTAGATTTTATGGTTAAGGAAATCGTAAGGTTTTAAAAAAAAATGCCAAATTAGCCTAATAATTAAAAAAAATTTCCGTTATATTAAAAATTACTTTTTATCCGAAAATTCCAATACCTTTTTTTAAAATATTTACCCCTTATCTACGAATTTTTGTCCTTTTATTATTTAGTCGAAAACGAAAAGAAATTATACTTTTTTTTACTTATTATAAAATGCTTAATATTAAAGGGTATAAATTTATTACCCCCAAACTTTATAATAAAATTACGGATGTAAAAAGATTCCTAATTAAGGCCAGATTTTATTTTAAGTAATATAAAAATTTTTTGACGGAAGATTATTAAAAAATAATAACCATTTTCTAATTATTTGCAGAAAAAGTATTCGATTAATTTAAACCCATTTTTAGTAATTATTTGATATATTCCCCCGATAATTACCTGGACGTTATTAATTACGTTTTTAACAATTATAAATATTTTAAAAAACGGATACGAATTTTATACGGAAATACCGATAAATAATAATATGCGGTTAAAAAAATGTACGATTTAAAATAAATTACGTTAGTTACAAAATACGTAACCGAATTTAATTGATTAATAGTTATTTCCAAATTATTAAAAAAAATGTTATTTTTTTTTTTTATAACGGTTTAAAGGAATAAATTAAAAATAAAATATTTAAAATCCTTAAGAAAGGATTTTTTAAAAAATATATTAATAAAGTTATTATTTCCGACCGACGTACTTTTAATCGATATTTTAAAAGGAAAGGTACCGGTAAACGAAATAGTAATAAACGTTTTAATAATAATAAAAAAATAAAAAATAAATTTTAAAAGGAAATTAATATTATTTTAACGGAATTTAAAAAAAATAAGTCCAAAATTAAATATTTTAATTATAATAAAAAGGGCCATTTTAAAAGCGAATATTATTTTTTACCGAAAAAAGGAAATTTCCAAAAAAGTTATTAAAGGAATAAAATTTCCTAACCTAAAAAAAAAGTTTACGCGGCCGAACGAAATATAAATAATAAAGAAAAGAATAAAAAGGAAATAAACGTTACTTTTATTAATTAAAAATTTATTATCGTTACGAATAATAAGGTTAAAAACGATAATTCAGATAATAAAGATTATATTATTTACAAAAATATTATGGCCAAAACTTACAAATATTATCTAAAACGAACGAATTTTAAAATAATTATTACGTTAAAATATATTTATTACCTTAATATATAAAAGTATAAAATATACGACTAAAACGGTTAATTACGAAAAAATTTCGATAATTATAAATAATTACCTCCCGAATATTATATTTTTTCCGAATATATAATATACCTTAAACCAGTAAATAATTATAAGCTTTTATATTTTATTATTTATTATAATTATAATTACCTTACTTATTAACGAATTAAAAAAGATAACGATTTTTAACCCGGATATAATAAAAAAACGTTTATAAAATTAAACGATAAATATAAATATATAAAAATCCCTTAATAACCAGATTATCCTAAATTTTATTACTTATATTCCGAATTAAAGTAAAATTAAAAAATTATAACATAAAAATATTTATATTATGCGCTAATATTATACGATAAATACAACTTCCTAATTATAAAAATACCTCTTTCGGAAATTTACCTTTTTAATTTTATAATTTACGGAATTTAAAATTCCAAAAAAAGCTAAAAAAAAATAATTATCTTTAAATACCAATACGGTAACAAAAAATGGTTTAAGTATATAGATAACCATTATACCAAATATACAACCAGGAAAATGTACAAATAAAAATATTTTTTAACTTCCAGAACGTATTAATTAAAAAACGGTAAAAGCCTTTAAAAATAAGGTACCGAAAAACTTTTATATATAAAACCTTATACGAAATAAAAAAAAAAATACGAAATTAAATCGAAATTCTTATTTATTACGGAAATAAGATATTTAATATTATAATTAATTCCGGAATAAAAGGAAATTTTATTTTCTTTAAAATAATTAAACGATATTAAATTCCTTAAAAATATAAATAATAGTTATATAAATTGCGAATAATTAATGGAAACTTATTTACTTACGATAATAATCGAATTTTTCGTAAAATAAAGAAATTCGTAATTTAAATATAAGGATATTTAAAACGGGTTACTTTTAATATGGCCGACATTTTAAAATATAATATTATTTTAAAAATACCGTAATTTCGTTCCAGTAATTTACGAATTAACTGGAAAAAATAAATATTTTTATAAAACGATTTTAAGAAAAAACTTTATAAAATTTGTTATATAATTAAAAAAACCCGGGTTTTTAATTTAATATTAACAATATTTTCCAAATATCGGCGGTTTAAAAAATTATTCAAAAAACGAATTCGAAAAAAATTACCGGACCATAATTAATAAGATTACAGGATTTTTATTAAAAAAAAATATTACTTAAAACTTTATTAAATTTATTACATAAACTTTAAAAAAACTAAAGCCCTTTAAAAAAACCTTTAACGAAATTTAAAAAAAAGTTATATTTAAAAATCCGAATTACTTATAAAATATCCAATTATAATAATACTAAAAATAAAAAATAACAAAATTAAAATCGATAAAAATAAAAATTTAATATACCGACGAATTTACGATTACCGATAATTTAACAATATTATTATTAAAAATAAATATCCTTTTACGTTAATAAATACTATAAGGAAAAATATTAATAAAGCTAAATAATTTATAATTTTAAACTTATTAAACGATTATTATTTAATTCGAATAATTAAAAACGAAAAATAAAAAATTACCTTTAAAATTATTTATGGATATTATAAATATAAAGTTATACCATAAAGCTTAATTAACGCCTTAATTAACTTCCAGCATATATTTATTACCATTTTACGGAAGTTTTTAAATAAATTCGTTTTCGTTTACTTAAATAATATTTTTATTTACTTAAAAATTTTAAAAAAATATAAAAAGTACGTCGTTTTAATATTAAAAGTTTTCGAAAAGGTTAATTTGTTAATAAACGCAAAAAAAAATATTTAACATACTTAAAAACTGGACTTTTTAAGCTTTATTATTACTTCCGGATAAATTTAAATTTAAAGTTCCAAATTAAAAGTTATTAAAAACTGGCCGATTTTTAATAAAGTTATTATTACTAATATTTGCCAATTTTTAAGATTTACCGGTTATATACGACCCTTAATCCAGGATTATAACAAACTTATTAACCTCCTTACCAAACTTATTACCAAAAAATACGTTAAAAAAAAATTCGAATTTTTAAAAAAAGTAAAAAAAGCTTTTTAAAAAATTAAGGATAAAATTATTAACGTCCTAATAATTAAGTTACCAAATTTTAATAAAAAAAAACGATTTAAAATAAACGTTTTAAATTACGCCTTTAAAATAATTTTAAAATAATTAAAGGATAATAAAAAATAATATCCAATAACGTATTTTTCTAAAACCTTTAAAAATACAAAATTTAAATATCTTATTTACGACAAAAAATTATTAATAATCATTTTAATACTTAAGGAATAAAAACCATTTTTTAATAAAACTAAAAAATTATTCGATATTTATTTAAACCATAAAAATTTAACCAAATTTATAATTATATAAAAATTAAATAAACGCCATAAAAACTGGATAATTTTTTTATCTAAATTTAACTTTAAAATTTATTATATTAAAAAAAAAAAATATTTAAACGGATATTTTAAACCGAAAAAAAAATTACGATTCGAAAGTTTTTAAACGATATATACAAATATTACATCGTAAGGACGATAAAACAATATAATTATACGTAACCTTAAAACAACCTATTTTAAAAAAATTAGCTTAATTTAAAAACTTTTACGACTTAAAAAAACAAAAAAAAATTAAATAATTAAAAAGAAATAATAAAAATTAATTATTATTTCGCGACAAAATTTACATCTTCCGCTAATAACAAAAGGAATTTGTTAAAAAATTCCATAAAAACCTTTTACATAAATACTAAGAAATATTTAAAATTATTAAACGATTTTAAAAAAAATACGATTTCCCAGAATTCCGAAAAATAATTAAACAAATAATTAAGGATTATAATATTTATAACAAAATAAAAATAATTCGTTATAAACCGTATAACTTATTACAGCCTATAAATATACTTAATAAAACATAAAACATTATAACTTAAAATTTTATCATTAATTTCCTTATATCGAAAAACTCCGTTATTAAAGTCAAATATAATATAATATAAATAATTATTAATAAACTTATTAAATATAAATATTTCCTACCTTTTAAAAAAACCATAACGGTAAAATAACTAACTTATATCTTTATTCGATATTATCTAAACAAACATAAAGTACCAAAAAAAATTATCTTTAATCGAAATAAACTTTTTATATTAAAATTTGATACCAACTTTTTTAAACAAATCGGTACTAAACTTAAGTTTTTAATAATTTATTACCCCCAAACCGATAATTAAACGGAATAATTAAATTAAACCTTAAAACAATACTTTCGAAATTACGTTAATTATTAACAAAATAATTAAATTAAATTTTTACCATTTATATAAATAACTTATAATATATCCGTTAACGAAAATATAAATATATCACCTTATATAACTATATATAAACATAACGTAACAACCTAACGACCAAAACAATCTATATATAAAACCCTAATTATTATTATAATAATTTTACGAACAAAAATAATAATAACAAAAATCAAAATAATATAAGCCCGACTCCAAATTAAGTTGCAGTTTTTATAACAAAAAATGGCCCAATATTATAACAAAAAAAAAATTAAAAAACCAATTTTAACGAAAAAAAACAAAATCTACTTATTATACCAAAAATAAAACGCGACATTAAACCTTTCCCAAATTAAAACGAAAAAACCTAACGATAAACTTAATTTCAAAAAACTTAATCCGTTCAAAATTAAGGAAATCATTTCCAAAACCAACTATAAATTATTATTATCCAAAACCATAAAAATATATCCTATATTCCATATTTCCTTATTAAAACTAGCCCCAAAAAACGTCCCGTTCGAAAAAAGTTTCGAAATCGAAAAAAACGATAACGAATACGAAATCGAAAAAATACTAAATTTTAAAATAATTAAAAATAAAATCCAGTACTTAATTAAATAAATAAATTACCTACTTAAAAATAATACATAAAAACTACTTAAGTATTTAACGAATACGATAAACTTAATTAAAAACTTTCATCGGCAAAATCCTAACCGACCGTTTTTAATACGGCCAAGGTCGTAAGCGATAACGATCCCCCGCCCAAATCCAAATCTTCGGCGTTCCAACCGAAAAAAATAAACGCCTTTATTATAACGTTTATCTTAAAATCGAATTACGTTTATTCCGCCTTTATATAATATTACTTTTTCTTTAACCTTTCTTAATTTTCCCGTTAATCCCGTTCGAACTTTTCTTTTAAAATAGCGGTAACTTTCTTTTTTAAAATGTTTTATTAAAAACATAACCGTTTTAAACGATTAAATAAAGTAATTAAAACCTTTTTTACCTCGCATTATTTTTTTTGCAAACGGTTATATTTTTCTCCGATTTTCGACAAAAAGTTTATTTCCAGTACGTTATACGTTAAACGTTACCGATAAATATAATAATTATAACTTAAAATACCTATTATATAAAAACATTTAGTTTCTTTAAAATAAACGTAATTTAAATAAAAATTAATTTATAAGCCAAACTTTTTAATATTCTTTATACGGGTAATTCGAAATTCTTTTTGGTATAATCGCGGTTTTTTTTTTTTTTTTTTAATTCGACCTATTATAATAAAATTAGCTAAAAAATTACCCTTTTAACAAAATAAAAAAAATACTTACGGTTTTTATCTTTGGAACAAAAATCCTTAAAAAAGGAAAATAATGTTATAATATAAGAACAAAAGTTTTTATTTTAAAAAAACTAACCGTTAAAACCTAGCGCAAGCTCCAAACGGCTAAATTTTGGAACAGGAAAAACTTAACTTTTTTTACCAAAACTTAAGTAATTTAAATAATTTAAATAATTTAACAAATTACTTAAATTACATAAATCCTAAACATACTTATTAAGTTTCGAAATAAATATATAACGAACGATTTCCTTTATAAATAATACCTATTTAATTTTCGTTCTTTAATTATTAATTTAAGCTTTTAACCAAAAACAACTGTACCGTTCTCTAGTTAAAGGAAAAGTCCGCAAATTTCTTTAACGAACACCCCATTTATTATGCTATTATTACCTACAAATCAAGAACCCCCAATTTCGGATACTGCTCATACCTCCAGGTGGATGTATGACAGGTTCGTTACAATTGTATACATCTAGCTAGTTAAAGAAATCAAGCAACCCAGTTCCCCCCAGCCTGAAAAATTGCAACGCATTTGCCGACAGGTTTAAGTTATTTAAGTACCTAAAAGCAAAAATAATATATATACCTTTGTAATTTTTTTATAATTTACATAATACCAGTTAATAATATAAGTTAATTACCTAAATAACCTTTAATATTTATTATCTTAAACGTAATTATATCTTTAGTTTATTATTTAGATTTTTATAATAGTACTGTTAATATAAACCGTACGATTTGGGTTTAATAATTGGTTAAGCTAGTTAGCCGTTATACTTAAATCTTAAACTGTTAAATATATAATACAATAATTAATAAATTATACGGTTTATTTATATAAAGGTAGCTCTTTGATAAATAAAATTATAATACGTTAATATATATAATTATTAACTTTAAAAAGTTATTAAAAAGATTAAATAAAATTACATTATACTTTAACAGAAAATATAATAACAGATAAATTAACATAAAATTTATTACGTAAACTTTTTAAATATTTATAAAATTAATTAATTAAAAGGATTTAATTACTAGGAAAAATATAAAAAGTTAACTACGGCTTTAAAAAGTAATAAAATATAATAATTAACGCCGTATTTACGTTAAGGCGTAAGGGGGTATGTTAGCTAATAAGGGGTACGCTAACACCCTATATATGGAAAGATTTCCTTCAATCAAAACATATATATTCCGTAAACAGATTATATTAAAGTACGGTACGCGTTCTAAAGCATCTGCAACTAATTATACAATATAATATAACTGATGTCCCTTATATCTGACAGCAGGTGCTCTGAAACGCGCACTGCTGTTTTATGGAGTCTAGCCACGGAATAATATAAGTCCCGATCTGAGGGGGTCTTTCCGTATATGGGATGCTAGCGCGCCCCTTGCTAGCTGACATAAGTCTCTATGAACTATTTGAACCATTCTTCCGGCTCAACCGGCTCAAGGCGCCAAATTCCTTGTGGCCCCAATCAACACATTAGCCCCCTTCGAGCCAGTCACGCAATTCAAGACCCACGTCGGGGATGCATCCCACATCTTCCCACAGTCGGCCAACGGGCCAAGCCCTTTGGTCACAACATAATGGCTGGGCTAGTTAACCAACTATTAAACTTAGTGGAACTGTTTATGTAACAGTCGTTTCGTGAAAATCTAAGCAATAAGGTAAACTAGTTACGTTTGGTAATGGCAAAGGTAATTTGCGTAACCAAGTTGTTGTTGCAAACTGGTAGCTATCTAGACTATAGGAAAGGTAATAAACGTGTCCATATACAGGAATGGTTTCACTTGTATCTTCTTGGATCTCAGGACTCCTTATAGATCCAACCCCTTAAATCTGTATGGTTCTGTATGGATTCACTTGGATCTTAATGCCAAGAGAGATCCAAGTCACGTAATCCTAGGACCATTCGGGTCGTGTTTTCTGCGACCCCGACCGTTTGTCACCGGCCAAGCCTGGCCAGGTTGTAACACCTGAGCTAACTGAGGAACCCCAATTCAATCTTTTTATAAAAGATATCCTTGGGCACAATGTAACCTGTCCTCTTTCCACAGCCCCTGCTTAATTCTTTTGACTATCCTCGCTATATCGACCACAGTGACAACAATGTCGGTTTCGAATCTTTCGGGAACTCGGTTTGGAAATCCTTGCTAAATTCGATTAGCCCGACTTGCTTATTGCACATGTTTACCTCGGGGGCTGGGGTCTGTTACGCTTTTCCCAATCGTTACGAGCTTGTGCCACAAATAATGCTATGCTGAAAATGCCGAGACCTGTCGAACCGCACACCGCAATCCAACCAGCCGTTGGTACATAAGACGTGACAGCTAGCGACAGGAGAAGGAAGGCAGCGATGGGAAGGTGGCTCGCAAAGAAAGATCCCGCTATGGCGAGCAGCGTAAACCAGTGCTTATTGTTCAATTTCAAGGCGTCCTTCCGGCGCTTTAAGATCGAGCCCTTTATTGCTGGATGCAGGAGCAGAGTCTGAGTTGTGGCGGCGATGCCCAGAGCTATGAGGAAGAACAGCCACGAGAGGGCAACGAGTGCGCGCACTTTCTCCAGGGGGAAGATGGCGCCCTTACGAAGCTCACCCTGTTGCCATGGGACGATGGATTTGGGATCGGCAATGTCGGACACGATGATACTAAAAGTGATCTGGCTGCCGAGGGCGGAGACGAATATCATGGCAGTGGCATAAGAGCTGAGGTAGTTGATATATTCCTGATCCTCTTCGCCCTCCATGTCGTCGGTTCCCATGCCCGGAGTCTTTGCTTCTCCTTTATCAGTCATGTTGGGGGTTAATGGCGGAAAAAGAAAGAAAGTAAGAAAGTGGGAATGGGAAAGAATAGGCGGAAAAAAGAGAAAGAGTATGGGCAGCTACCAGTGCAAGACAAACGCGTCTGTATTTATAGTTTGGAAGGGCTTAATCGTGATATAAGAGACCGCATTACCTCCATGTTGGTTATTGGTGCCTTGTTCGGCAGAGTCAATAACCCAATGAGCATAACTCCACCTGTTTAGCCAAAAAGTAATGCCAAGTCTCCAGTGCATTTCAGCTGAGTTTGCATATAATGCATCTTACCAATAATCGCCGAATGTAGCCAATAATTACGAGATACGACCCATACAGATCTTACGAATCACTTCGTATGTAGTCTATGACCGTTGCGGACGGAGTGTTATGTCAAATGCGGTGTCCATTAACCAGCTGAGCAGTGTTATGACCTGAAGGCTTGGCCTGTTGGCAAACGGTCGGAGAGTGTGGGATACTCCCATTTCGAATCACAGTGTCGGGTCCCCCACTTGGCTTCTGAATCACACACCTTTTTTGCAACGCAACGTTCAACTTCGAATATACGCTTCAAAGCGATATACTTAGCAACTAGAAGGCTAGCAATTTACGGCTATATATGGTTATGTAGCCCTCGCCGAGGGCTATATTACGATACCGGATATACCTCTGTAGCTGCTGTATTCATCAAGAAACAAGTCTCTGAATAAGATTCTTCCGTTTGAATAATATATATTCTTTAATAACTTAGCTAATACATGAGTTGTAAAGATGCATCCTGTACCATTATGTTGCCCTCGTTAAGGGCTACATAATAATATATAGCTATAAATTAAGAGCCTTCTAGTTGTTAAGATATATCGCTTTGAAGCCCGATATATCCAAAATTGATAACTTGGACGATTTCCAAGCTGTTTGTTGTACGTAATAGTAATTGGTGACGCCCTTACCATAAAAGGCTTAATGAGGGATTAGGATTATTAAGCTAACGGCGGGGAACTTTTATTAAAAAGGTTTAGTGCGGGGCTGCTTCTGGGCCAACGCCGCATTAAGCCTTTTTTGGTAAGGGCGTCACCAATTACTATTACCTACAACAAACAGCTTCGAAATCGTCCAAGTTATCAATTTTGGATATTTCGGGCTTCAAAGCGATATATCTTAACAACTAGAAGGCTCTTAATTCACAGCTATATATTATTATGTAGCCCTTAACGAGGGCTACATAATGGTACAGGATGCATCTTTACAACTCATGTATTAGCTAAGTTATTAAAGAATATATATTATTCAAACGGAAGAATCTTATTCAGAGACTTGTTTCTTGATGAATACAGCAGCTACAGAGGTATATATGGCATCAAAATGTAGCTTTCGGGGAGGGCTACATAATGAGATATGGCTGCAAATTGCCAGCCTTTCGGTTGCTAAGATATATGGCTTTGAAGCCGATATATTCAAAGTTAACGGTAGTGTTGCAAAAAAAAAAAAGTATGTGATTCAGAAGCTAAATGGGGCCCCGACACTGTGATTGAAATGGGAGTATGTCTCCGACGTAGGTCCCAGGTTACGTAACTGGCTTAAGGGTTTTAAAGGGCTTGGCGTTTTAAACCCCTTAAGCTTACGATAGGTTTAAAAGTTTTAACGAACTTAAATGTTTAAACCGTTTAAATATTTAAACCAAAAATAATTTAAATGTAGTTATAATTTTCTTATAATTTAAATTATATTAATTTATAATATACTTTAATTATTTTTAAAAAATTAATATTTATTAACTAATAAGCTAATTAATTATTATACGTTAGAAAATTATATTTAATAATATGATTAAATTTTAAATAATATGTTATACCGTTAATATATTCATTAGTATTAAAAAGTTTACGACATAATAGCATTAAGATAAAGTAAAAAAATTTAATTTTTTTTCTAAAAGTTTAAAACTCAAGTTATTATTATTTAATAAATTAAATTAATAAAATTAAATTTTAATTAAAGAAATTTAAGTTTTAAGGAAAAAAAAATTTAAATTTTTCTTTTTAAATACGGATTTACTTTTATTTTTAAAAGATTTACTAACGAAATTAAAACATTTTTTACGATTATAATATTTTTTAAACCAGATATTTTAAATTAATCTAAACTTATTTTCTGGGATAACTTAAAAAACGGAGAATTGGATTAATGATAATTTATTAAAACTTTTTTTACGCATTATATTAATTTCGATAAAAATTTAAAATTTAATTTTAAAAACTTTTAAAAAAGGTTTATAATATAAAAAACTTTCGATTTAAAATATAAACCATTAACGTTTAAATATACGATAATGTTTAAAATTTTATGGCTAAAATAAAACAAGTAACTAAAAGAACGATTATTTAATCGATATTTTTAATAAGAATTTATAAAAAAAATTAAAAACGAAGTTATTAAAATAATACGTTTTAATATATTCGATAAATATATTATAAAGGCCGTAAAAATTAACAATCGATAATATAAAACGATAATAAAATCGAAAAAAAATATATCTTTAGATTTAAACTTTTTAAGATTAATTAAATTAAAAAGTACAATATACCTTTTATTATATACAGAACGGTACTAAAACTTACAAAATTAAAAACGATTCAGTAATGAAACCGACCTTAAGTTAAATATTATAATTACGGTAAAATAAGTTATTTTAAGAATTAATATAAAGCATTTAAAAATAACGTAATGGTTAAATCCCGGTATTTAAAAAATAATTAAAATGAAAATAATAAGGTAAGAATTTTTAATATAATTAAGAAAAGAAATCCCGATTTAATCCAAGAAATACGGAAAAGATTACGAAAAGTTAAAATACTTTCTGAAGCCGTTATTAAGTAACGAAATACCATTATGGCCGGATTAACGGTTATTACATAACTTTAAAAATACGACAGATAAAAAAGATTAACTCTGAAAAAATCTTTATCTCGCGTAAAAAAGAGAAGATAATAATAATAAAAAAGTTAAAAGAATATATTAAGAAATATTATGGTTAAAATAAGGCCTGATATATAGAAAAACCCGACCAGCATAATAAATTATACGTTATCTATAATATGAAACCTTATTACTTTTAATATTAATAATAATAAAAATATACCCAGTAACAAATTACCCGTATATATCATTAAGGGTTCGATTTCGAAAACCAGACCGAAAAAAACGTTAAGGATTAAAAATAATATTATTATTTATATTTTAAGACTATATAAAATATTATTAATATTTTTATAACAAAAAGAAATACCCGGAAAAAAGGTTACCCCGAATAAAACTTTATATAATATTACGAATAATATAATTATAAATTAAGGTTTTATTATTTTATATACTGTGATAAAAATCTCTTAAGAAATTATTAATAACTTACGGTTTAAATTATTATTTACTAAAGATTTTAACGAAAAACGTAATTTATAAAAGAATCCAAAAAAGGAAAGAGAATATGGCATAATACGATACTTAATAATAAGAAAAATATTATTTAAAAGTTTAATATATATCCGACATAACTTTTTTTTTCGCATAATTCCATAAATTTAAAGCTTAATTACGCCGCTAAAACAGATAGTTAAGAAAGTTTTTAAAAGTTAACCGAAAAAACTAAAAGCGTACTAAGAGGTTATAACTGGGCCCAAAAAAGGAAAGGTTACTTTTAAAAACATTACAGGCTAATAAAAGTAAAAAAAGTTAATATATAGTCCTTAAGAAAGCTTTATATACGATAATAATAAAAATGAAGAATTTTTTTTAATAATTAAAATATGAATTAAAAATATGGTATACCGTTATAGTAAATTATGAAACCGACCCGAATTATCTCAAACCGGAAATCATTAACGAATTACAATTATTAAGAAAGTACGACCGAATTCTATGAAATTAAAAATGCAGAAAGTATTAGATTTACATATAATAATAAATTAATTACTTTAAAATTTATACTTTAAAACGAAAATAAACCATTACTTTCGATATTATTTTAATACGGAATTATAATATAATTCTTATTAAAAAAGAATTATATTAACATAATCTCTTAAGCAAATAAAAAATTAACTAAGTAAAATGTATTCTGCTTTTAATTATTAAGAACAATTTATTATTTCTTTAATTATTTAATTATTAAAAATAACGGTAAATATAAGTATAAGGATATAATAAAAACTTTTTTTTTAAGAAACTTCGATATGTATTAAAAAAAGAATAAAATAAATATATACGACGCGTTATCGTTATAAGCAAAATACAGTTATACGAAATAAACGACGATTTATAACATTAACTTCAAGAATTGGAAAAAATAATTAAAATATTATTATATTATTATAAAAATAAATGGTTTTTTAAAAAATAAGCTGAAATAAAATTATAAAATGATCTTAAAAAGGTTAAGACAATTATCTTTAATCTTATATATAACTAAAACGAATAGAAATTATACGCGTTACAGAAATATTTCGAAAGTAAATTACAAAGAAAATATATTAAACGTTTTAAGTTATTAAGAAGTTACTTTATTTTTTGGTACTTAAAAAAATAAGAATTTATAATGCATAATCGATTACAGGTAACTTAACGATATTATAATTAAAAATTATTTATTTTTACCTTTAAGTTTCGAAATAATATTTCGTTTTTACGGCACTAAAAGGTTTATTACCTTAAACCTACGAAAGGGGTATAATTTAATTCGCATTAAGCAAAAAAACGAATAAAAAATAACCTCTCGACCCAAAGACTCTTTATAGGAATATTGAATAATACCGTTTAAGCTTATTAATATATCCGTAATATTCCAAAAAATAATTAACTACGTATTACGTAAATACCTTGATATTTTTATTATCTGCTACCTTTACGACATCCTTATTTAATTAAGTTCGAAAAAAATATCATAAATACGTTTATAAAATGTTTCGAACCTTATAAAACGTTAATTTTTTAATTAACGTTAAAAAAAACCAATGTTATAAATAAAAAGTACTGAACTTAAAATATATTATTATTTCCGGATATGTTAAAATAAACCTTAAAAGAAGAATAATAATTTAAAAATAATTCTTTTTATTATAATTATTAAAATCAAAACCTTTTTAAGTTCGTTAATTATTACCGGAAATTTGTTCGCAACTTTAACAAAATTACGATATCTTTATCTAACCTAATTAAGAAAAAAATAAAGTTTTATTAAATAACCGAAAACGAAAAAATTAAAAATAAAATTAAAAATAAAAACCTAATTATTAACGAGCGAGTATTAATTATATATAACCTAAATCGTCCCGTAAAATTAAAAACCGATATTTCAGATTTTGCATTAAACGTAATAATAAGATCTCAAAATAATTAAAATAATTTATACTTTATTACGTTCTATTTTTATAAATTAAAAAAACCCGAATTAAATTATACCATCTTAAATAAAAATTCTTAATTATCGTTAACGCCTTTAAAGAATTGAAATACTACCTTAAGGAAAATTTGTATTACCATAAAATATATATGAATTATAAAAATCTTATCCGGTTTATTATTTCCTGAAAATTAATATAACGGTAACTCCGTTACGTAAAATACTTTTCGAAATGAGATTTTATTATTATTTATAAAAAAAGTTAAAAAATGGCAAAGTAAACGTTTTTAACAAACGATCAAACTTAAAAGACAAAGTCCTTAAAGTTCCATACCAGGTATTCGATCTAACGAAGAAAGAATATATAAAAGTACGATAAATTATAACAATCACAAAAATATTACCCGATTTATATCAGAAATTTAGCAATATAACGATCAGCTACAAAAAAGAAATAAAAAAAAGGGAAGAAAAGGACCGAAGTACTAGAAAAATATCAAGAAAAACTGAACCGCCAAATACATAAACATCAACTGCGCGGATACCCTGAAGTTTACAAGACCATAAAACGGTTATAACGCATATATTCCTTCCCAAAAATAAATTAACTAACTGATCGGTAAAGCCACATTTTGATCCCTGCACCCTGCATCATTTTAATATAAGGTATGTTTTATTATTTGGGATAATTAATAATTTATAAACACTTATAATTATATAAACGTATTTATTTTAAAAGTCTTTCTTTAAATTTTAACCGTTATTATAATTAATTTTAACTTAGACTTTAAATAATATAACGTTATAAACGTTTTATTTAACGTAGATTTACTTTATTAAATATTTATAAAAATTCTTTTAAGATATTTAAAATATAATAAAAGAATTTAATATATTACAAGGATCTTATTAAAATATTTATAAAAAGATTAAATATAATACTATTTTTGCAAGCCTTATTTTCAAAATTTCGTTAAAAATACTTTTTCTTTTAAAAAATAATATCTTAACGGGTTATCGTAAAAGAAATTAAGGAGTCGATGATTAGTTAATTTAATAAATACGAGAACGCTGTATTTTATAAACGGTTAGAATTTATAATAATCTTTTAATATCAAATAAGTAAAATTAAAAATATAAACAAAATTTATTTAATTTAATTTAATTTAATTTAATTTTAAACTAAATTTAAAATCAGTTTTATATTTTACGTACGAATTCATATATAATTTATTTAACCTTTATAGCATTTCGATTTATCCGATTTAATTTAAACCTTAATAATGTATATTATAAAGCTATTAATCTAATTATTTTAACGTTAATCGGAATTAAAATATTAATATTATAATTTTAAGAAAAAAGTTTATTAAATATTTAAAACGACGTTCTATTTTATAAATAATACGATTAGTCGAAAAAAAGAATTTACGTTATGCAAGGTTAATATAAGTTTAAGCTTCGTTTTCCAGGCTGAGCCAAATATACAGAAAATTATTATACATATAATCTATACGATAGATATTATATCTAATATCTTCGAATACGATAACTAATTAATGGTTTTTGTGACGGCAGCCTTACGATCAAACCGTGAGACTGGCAACCGTTATATGGAGCTGACAGCTGCCACATGGACTAGCCACCTGCCATATAAAGAGTGGGGATATTTATAGATCTTTACGCACTTTGCGGCTTTGCGTTTTTTCCCTTCTTTTTTTTTCTTTAGCTTAAAATCTTCGTTTATAGCGCTAATAAATTAGCTACCATATTATATTAATGCTGGCCGTAGTATTATTTTAAGCTCACTCCCTTTTTTGCTGGTTTAACGATTAATAAATAAAGTATTATATCTTTTTTATATCGAAACGTTATAACGAAAAATAACGCGTTTTAAATTAGATCTAAAACTAAAACTTAGATTAACCAATATTAAAATTAAATATTTGTTATAAAAGATTATTTATCAGTTAGTTAACGTTTAAAACGACTTAAATTAATTAAAGGTAAAATCGAAAGTATGGAAAACGACGAATACTTTAAAAAAACGGTAAAAAACGACGTACCGAAAAACGAAACCGAATTTTTAAAAATAAAAGGTTTATTAAATTAAAATTAAAACCATAATGATTTAAAAATTAATTCCGACAAATAACTAATCGACAAAATAACTAACGATAACTAGGACGTTTAAAGAAAATTTTTAAAATTTTACGACGAAATCGTCCGCTTTTAAGCCGTATAAAATTATTATTTTTCCATTTTTTCCGACGACGTTAATTGCCTTTATCGGGAAAATATAATTAATAACGTTTTCGGTAATATTAATATAATTTGCTTTATCGGTATAACGGTATAGCACGTTTTCCGTAAATTTATAAAAAATAATAATACGAATTTTAATTAAAACCGAAAAAAAGCTTATATTAACGACCCGGTTAAATGTAACGAACCTGTCATACATCCACCTGGAGGTATGAGCAGTATCCGAAATTGGGGGTTCTTGATTTGCAGGTAATAATAGCATAATAAATAAGGTATTCGTTAAAGAAATTTACGGATTTTTCTTTTAACTAAAAAACGGTATAGTTATTTTTAGTTAAAAGCTTAAATTAATAATTAAAGAACGAAAATTAAATAGGTATTATTTATAAAGAAAATCGTTCGTTATATATTTATTTCGAAATTTAATAAATATGCTTAGGATTTATGTAATTTATATAATTTACGTAATTTAGTCCAAAATTACTTAAATTATTTAAATCCATTAGATTATTTAAACCTTGGTACGGGAAAGTTAAGTTTTTTTTTACCCGAGGTTTATCCGGTCGGAGCTTTTTTTAAGGATTTCCGAAAATAAGTTTCTTTAAGACGGAAACCCTTATTTTTATACTGTAATATTATTTTTCCTTTTTAAGGATTTTTGTCTTAAAAATAAAACCGTAAGTAACGTTTTTGTTATTTATTAAAAAGGTTTTTTTTAAACTTTTCTTAATTAACTTTATTATAATAAGTCGTATTTAAAAAAAAAAAGGAAAAAGAAAATTACGTCCGAATTAGCGCGATTTTCGAAATATTCGTATTAATTTAATAAAAATATTTAATACTAAAGTATTTCCTTATTTTAATTATATTCGGTTTAAAGAAATTAATTATTTTTTTATTTAAGGAAATTAAAATTATAATTATTATATTTGTCGTTAACGTCCATTTTGTAACGTTTTAACTATAAATTTCTTAAAAAAGGTAAACGAAATTTAAAATCGTTTATTTCGGAAGTAACGGAAAATTAAAGATAATTTTTTAACGTTTTAGGAAATTATAAAAAAGGAATAAAAGGCGGTAAAAAAAAAGTTAGTTAAATTACGACGTTAATAAAATAAAAAATTAGCAGAATTTATTAAAAAATTAAAACGGTTACGTTTTTAACAGAACCTTTTTAAAAAAAGGATCCTAAAAATATTAAAAAAAGGTTTAAAGTTGGATTAATTAAAAAAACGGAAAAGGTTGGAAAAAAAATAACGTCGCGTTAAAACAAAATAAACGTAACTTATTTCCGAAATAAATATTACGGTAAAAGCGTTTATTTTTTTCGGTTAAAATATCGAAGGTCTGGATTTAGGCGGGGGACCGTTATCGCTTACGACCTTAATTAAACTGGAAACGGTCGGTTAGGATTTTGCCGGTAAAAATTTTAAATTAGGTCTATCGTATTCGTTAGGTATTTAAGTGGTTTTTATATATTATCTTTAAGTAAGTAATTTATTTACTTAATTAAGTATTAAATTTTGTTTTTAATTATTTTAAAATCCAGTATTCGTTCGATTTTATATTCGTTATCGTTTTTTTCGGTTTCGAAGTTTTTTTTAAACGGAATATTTTTCGGGGTTGGTTTTAACAAAAAAACATAAAATACGGAATATATTCTTATGGTTTTAGGTAACGATAATCGGTAATTAATTTTTAAAATAACTTTTTTAATTTTAAACGGACCAAGTTTTTTGAAATTAAGCTTATTACTGGATTTTTTCGTTTTAATTTAAAAAAGGTTTAACGTTACGTTTTGTTTCTAACGTAATAAGTAAACTTTATTTTTTTTCGCTAAAATTAATCCCTTAATTCTTTTTTTATTATAATACTGGACCATTTTTTGTTGCAAAAATTATAACTTAATTTAAAATCGGATTTATATTATCTTAATTTTTGTTATTATTATCTTTACTTACGGAATAATTATAATAATAATTAATATTTTACGTATTAATTATTTTGGTTATTAAATTATTACGTTATATTTATATATAACTATATAAGGTAATATGCTTATATTTTCGTTAACGGATATATTATAAGTTATTTATATAAATAATAAAAACTTAACTTAATTATTTTGTTAATAATTAATATAATTTCGAAAATATTATTTTAAGGTTTAATTTAATCGTTCCGTTTAATTATTTATTTAAAGGTAATAAGTTATTAAAAACTTAAGCTTAATATTAATTTATTTAAAAAAGTTAATACCGAATTTAGATATAAAAAGTTTATTTCGATTAAAAATAATCTTTTCTGGTATTTTATATTTATTAAAATAATATCGAATAAAGGCGTAAATTAATTATTTTATTATTACGGTTTTTTTAAAAGGTAAAAAATATCCATATTTAATAAATTTATTAATAATTACTTATATTATATTATACTTAACTTTAATAACGGGGTTTTTCGATATAAGGAAACCAATAATAAAATCCCAAATTATGGTATTTTATGTTTTATTAAGTATATTTATAGGCTGCAATAAACCATACGGTTTATAACGGATTATTTTTATCTTATTATAAATATTATAATTTTTAATTATTTATTTAATTATTTTTCGGAATTTTAAAAAATCGTATTTTTTTTAAAATCGTTTAATAATTTTAAATATTTCCTGATATTTATATAAAAGGTTTTTATAGAATTTTTTAACAAATTCCTTTTGTTATTAATAAGGAATATAAATTTTGCCGCGAAATAATAATTAGTTTTTATCGTTTCCTTTTAATTATTTAATTTTTTTTATTTCTTTAAGTTATAAAAGTTTTTAAATTAAATTAATTTTTTTAAAATAAGCTGTTTTAGGGTTACGTATAGTTATATTATTTTATCGTTTTTACGATATAATACCTGTATATATCGTTTAAAAATTTTCGAATCGTAATTTTTTTTTCGGTTTAAAATATCCGTTTGGATATTTTTTTTTCCCTTTAATATGGTAAATTTTAAAATTAAATTTGGATAAAAAAATTATTTAGTTTTTATGGCGTTTATTTAATTTTTGCGTAATTATAAATTTAATTAAATTTTTATAATTTAAATAAATATTAAATAGTTTTTTGGTTTTATTAAGGAATAATTTTTATTTTTTAAGTATTAAAATAATTATTAATAACTTTTTATCGTAAATAAGGTATTTAAGTTTTGTATTTTTAAAGGTTTTAAAAAAGTACGTTATTAAGTATTATTTTTTATTATTTTTTAATTATTCCAGAATTATTTTAAGGGCATAATTTGAAACGTTTATTTTAAATCGTTTCTTTTTGTTAAAGTTTGGTAACTTAATTACTAAAACGTTAATAATTTTATTTTTAATTTTTTGGAAAGTTTTTTTTGTTTTTTTTAAAAATTCGAACTTTTTTCCGACGTATTTTTTAATAATAAGCTTGGTAAAAGAATTGGTAAGTTTGTTATAATCCTGGATTAAGGGTTACATATAACCGTTAAATCCTAAAAATTAGCGAATATTAATAATAATAACTTTATTAAAAATCGGCCAATTTTTAATAATTTTTAATTTAAAATTTTAGATCTGGATTTATCCGGAAGTAATAATAAAACTTAAAAAGTTTAGCTTTTAAATATATTAAATATTTTTTTCTGTATTTATTAATAAATTGGTTTTTTCGAAAGCTTTTAATATTAAAATAACGTATTTTTTGTATTTTTTTAAAGTTTTTAAGTAAATAAAAATATCGTTTAAGTAAACGAAAACAAATTTATTTAAAAATTTCCGTAAAATAATAATAAGTATATACTGGAAGTTAGTTAAGGCGTTAATTAGGTTTTATAATATAACCTTATACTTATAATATCCATAAATAATTTTAAAAATAATTTTTTATTTTTTGCTTTTAATTATTCGAATTAAATAATAACCGTTTAATAAGTTTAAAGTTATAAATTATTTAACTTTATTAATATTTTCCTTTATGGTATTTATTAACGTAAAAAGATATTTATTTTTAATAATGATATCGTTAAATTATCGGTAATCGTAAATTCGTCGGTATATTAAATCTTTATTTTTATCGATTTTAATTTTATTATTTTTTATTTTTGGTATTATTATAACTGGATATTTTATAAGTAATTCGGACTTTTAAATATAATTTTTTTTTAAATTTTGTTAAAAGCTTTTTTAAAGGGCTTTAATTTTTTTAAGGTTTATGTAATAAATTTAATAAAATTTTAAGTAATATTTTTTTTTAATAAAAATTTTGTAATTTTATTAATTATAATCCGGTAATTTTTTTCGAATTCGTTTTTTAAATAATTTTTTAAACCGCCGATATTCGGAAGGTATTATTAATATTAAGTTAAAAATCCGGGTTTTTTTAATTATATAATAAATTTTATAAAGTTTTTCCTTAAAATTGTTTTATAAAAATATTTATTTTTTTTAATTAATTCGTAAATTATTAAAACGAAATTACGATATTTTTAAAATAATATTATATCCTAAAATATCGGCGATATTAAAAGTAACCCGTTTTAAATATTTTTGTATTTAAATTACGAATTTTTTTATTTTATAAAAAATTTAATTATTATTATAAATAAATAAATTTTTATTAATTATTTGCAATTTATATAATTATTGCTTATATTTTTAAAGGATTTAATATCGTTTAATTATTTTAAGGAAAATAAAGTTTTTTTTTATTCCGGAATTAATTATAACGTTAAATATTTTATTTCCGTAATAAATAAAAATTTCGATTTAATTTCGTATTTTTTTTTTTGTTTCGTATAAGGTTTTGTATATGGGGGCTTTTCGGTATTTTACTTTCGAAGGCCTTTGCCGTTTTTTAACTAATATGTTTTAAGGGTTAAAAAATATCTTTATTTGCGCGTTTTCTTAGTTATATATTTGGTACAATAATTATTCATATACTTAAACCATTTTTTGTTACCGTATTAATATTTAAAGATAATTATTTTTTTCTGGTTTTTTTTAAAGTTTTAAATTCCGCAAATTATAAGGTTAAAAAAGTAAACTTCCGAAAAGGATATTTCCATAATTAAAAAATCGTATTTATCGCATAATATTAATATATAACATAAATATTTTTACGTTATAATTTTTTAACTTTGCTTTAATTCGGGATATAAATAATAAAACCTAAAATAATTTGGTTATTAAAGGATTTTTGTATATCTGTATTTATCGTCTGGTTTTATAAGTATTTTTTTATTATATCCGAACCAAAAATCGTTATCTTTTTTAGTTTATTAATAAATAAGGTAATTATAATTATAATAAGTAATAAAGTACAAAAATTTGTAATTATTTACTGGTTTAGGATATATTATATATTCGGAAAAAATATAATATTCGGAAAATAATTATTTATAATTATCGAAATTTTTTCGTAATTAACCGTTTTGATCGTATATTTTATATTTTTATATATCGAAATAATAAATATATCCTAACGTAATAATTATTTTAAAGTTCGTTCGTTTTGGATAATATTTATAAATTTTAATTATAATATTTTTGCAAATAATATAATTTTTATTATTTAAATCGTCGTTTTTAACCTTATTATTCGTAACGATAATAAATTCCTAATTAACAAAAATAACGTTTATTTTTTTTTTATCCTTTTCCTTATTATTTATATTTCGTTCGGCCGTACGGATTTTTTTTTTGGGTTAAAAAATTTTATCCTTTTAATAACTTTTTTAAAGATTTCTTTTTTTCGGTAAAAAATAATATTCGTTTTTAAAATGGCCCTTTTTGCCATAATTAAAATATTTAATTTTGGACTTATTTTTCTTGGATTCCGTTAAAATAATATTAATTTCCTTTTGGAATTTATTTTTTATTTTTTTGTTATTATTAGAACGTTTATTATTATTTCGTTTACCGATACTTTTCCTTTTAAAATATCGATTAAAAATACGTCGGTCGGAAATAATAATTTTATCGATATATTTTTTAAAAGGTCCTTTTTTAAGGATTTTAAATATTTTATCCTTAACTTATTTTTTTAAGCCGTTATAAAAAGGGAAAAATAACGTTTTTTTTAGTAATTTAAAAATAATTATTAATTAATTAAATTCGGTTACGTATTTTATAATTAACGTAATTTGCTTTAAGTCGTATATTTTTTTAACTATATATTATTATTTATCGGTATTTCCGTATAAAGTTCGTATCCGTTTTTTAAAATATTTATAATTATTAAAAACGTAATTAATAACGTTTAAATAATTATCGGAAAAATATGTTAAATAATTACTAAGGATGGGTTTAAATTAATCGAATACTTTTTCCGTAAATAATTAAAAAATGGTTATTATTTTTTAATAATTTTCCGTCAAAAAATTTTTATATTATTTAAAGTAAAATTTAACCTTAATTAAAAATCCTTTTATATCCGTAATTCCATTATAAGGTTTAAAAGTAATAAATTTATACCTTTTAATATTAGGTATTTTATAATAAGTAAAAAAGGATATAATTCTTTTTCGTTTTCGATTAAATAATAAAAGGGTAAAAGTTCGTAAATAAGGGGTAAGTATTTTAAAAAAGGATATTAAAATTTTCGGATAAAAAGTAATTTTTAATATAACGGAAACTTTTTTTAGTTATTAAATTAATTTGGTATTTTTTTTTAAAACTTTACGATTTTTTTAACCATAAAATTTAATTGTTGGTTAATTATAAGTTCTTTTTTTTTTCCCATATTAATAATAAGGATTTTTTTAACTTTTTTTTTATAATTTAATTCTTTAAGTCGTATTTTTATAATTTTTTTTATTTTTTTAAAGATAAAAGTTAATTATTATTAAGAAAAAGAAAACTTTTTTTAACTTTTAACTTTAGTAACCTTTAATAATATATTATCGATTAATTAAAAAATTTTTTTAATAAAAAGTAAATTATATAATCCGGTTATTAATTTTTTATTAATTAATAACGGAAATTAAATATATTATTTATTTATTAAACGTCGTTTTATAATATCGTTTTTATTAAGTTTAAAAAAGCTTATACCTAATTAGGCCTTAAATTATTCGTTAGTTATTAATTAAGAAGTTATTAAAATATAACGAATTTATTATATATTTATTTGAAAATATAAGTAATATTTAAAATTAAAGGTTTTTAATTTATAAATAATAATAATATAATAAATAAAATGTTCGTTAAAAAAATTTACGGATTTTTTTTTTAATTAAAAAACGGTATAATTATTTTTAGTTAAAAGCTTAAATTAATAATTAAAAAGCAAAAATTAAATAAGTATTATTTATAAAGGAAATCGTTCGTTATAAATTTATTTCGAAACTTAATAAATATACCTTAAATTTATGTAATTTATGTGATTTACGTAATCTAGTCCAAGATTACTTAAATCATTTAGATCCATTAGATCACTTAAACTTTGGCGCGGGAAAGCCAAGCTTCTCCTTGCCCGAGGTTTACCCGGTCGGAGCCTTCTCCAAGGACCTCCGAGGACAGGTTTTTCCAAGACGGGAACCCCTGTTCCTATACTGTAACATTAAATTTAACGGTAATAAAACCAAATTTAACGTTTAAATCCGTAAAGTTATAAATAAGTTCGAAATAAATAAATTAACCTTTCGGAACGAAAAAATTCGTATGGTTTACTTAATAAACTTTTTTTAAAAAAAAGGCCGAATAAGTAATTAAAATTCGTTACCGATTAATTATATAGCTTTTTTTTTACGTAACCGAAATAATCTAGGTATTAGAATTATTATATTACGATCCGAATTAAACCTTTATTATTAAAAAAACTTTCTGTATTTTTGTTTTTAAATCCGGTAAAAATTAGGATATTTAAGATTTTATTTTTAAATTTAACGTTTTCGTTTAAAAGGTTAAGATCGCCGAAGATAAATAAAAACAAATCCTATAAAAATCTATTTTTTTAAATTTCGATTTACGTTTTTTTAAAAATAATCGTTATTTTAACGTTATTTACGAAAGGTTTTATAACCGTATTATTATAACCGTTTATAATAACTAGCTTACTTATAAAAAACGTTAACAAAAACGTAAATCCCGATTATATAACCTTAATAATAATAAACCAAAAAATAAAAATAAAAGATTCCGTTCGAATAATAATTCCGGCAAGCCGAAAATTTTAAGTAATATTAATAAACCTTTATCGGAAACCGAAAAAAAGCTTATTAAAAAGCCGGTACGTATTTTAATTATAATACAACGGGATATAAGGTTAATAACTACCTTAATAAAAAAATGGTTATTACGGTAAAGATAATAAAAAATTCGTCTAGTTTTAACGAATCGGGAAAAAAGTAGGATTATCGGAAGGTTTTTCGATAATTTCTTTTGTTAATAATAACTAAAATATATAAATTTAAAAAATATAAAGTTTTTATTATAATTACGTAAATCCAAATATATAGGATTAATTTACGTATTACCGTTTTTTATAATACCGGAATATAAATCCGATTTTTCGTTAACTTTTTTTTTGCTAAATAAGGAAAAAAATAATTATAAATTCGTATTATTTAATTAAAAAATTAATTTAATTATAGGATTACCGGAAATAACCTATCGGCTAAATAAATACCTAAATAATTTTAATATTCGAAATAACGACCGACGTTTTCCCGATTAAATTTTTTAAATTATAAATACCGGATACGATATTTTTATCAGTTTTAACTAGATAAAAAAATATAATTTATTATTAAAATATAAAAATAAAAATATTATCTAATTTAATAACTTTCCGGCTTTAGTTAAGGTTTTACCGGCGGTTAAACTTTTAGCCCGATATTTATTAAACGGGTACGTTAATCTTAAAGTTTAAAAAGATGTTAACCGCTGTAACCGCGTTATAAAAAAGGACGATAAATAATACCAAATTTTCCGACGCTTATAAAAAAAATACGAAAACGACCTTTTTTTAATTAAGCCGATTATTTTTATTATGGAAATTATTAAAAATAACGTAATTATTACCTTGCTAACGAATAAATTAAAAACCGACCTCCGTACGGAACGATAAACCAAATTTTTAATACCTTAAAAAGAATTTTTCTTTTAAAAATAAAAAATTAAACGTTATAACGTTAACCGCTTTATAAAAATAGAAAATATATACCGGTTAAAGAATTTCTTTTTCCGAAAATAAGGTTTTAAAATACGTAAAATAAATCCGGAAATTTTTATTAAAACCTTTCGTCTACCTGGAAAGGATTTTTTTCGAAAAAAAAAGCTAATATTTTCTCAAATTTCCGACCCGGCCATAACGTAATTTTAAAACTAAACCGGCCGATATCCGCTTTAAAAATTTCCAATTTACCGGACGTCCGTTTAATATTTTTTGTTAAAAAAATAAATTATTAAAAATAGATTTTATTAAATTATATATGCGAAAAGATGCCGTTTTGATTTTGTTTACTTTAAAATTATATTTATCGAAATACCGGTTTTATATCGATTATCGTTAAAAAAAATAATATTTAAAAAATTACTTTATTTTAACCTTTTTATTTAACGGTATTATATTTCATTATCCAAACGTTAAACGTTTTATTAATATTAATATTATTTAAGTATTTTAAAAATTTCGTATCGTTATTAAATCGGAATATTTAATAATATTTAAAACGTATTAAAAAACGTTTTAATAAAAAATATTTTTATTTGGATTTAAAATAAACTTTGTTTAATAATAATCGTTTATTAATACTTAATTATATAAATTTTTCGATTATTACGTAAGCGTTTATACCGATAATATCTTAATTTATTCCGGCCCCGAAAAAGAATATTAAAAATATTACGAAAAAGCTATTTATTAATTATATAAAATTAATTTTTAAGGAAATATTTGTAACGAACCTATCATACATCTACCTGGAGGTATGAACAGTATCCGAAATGGGGGTTCTTAATTTGCAGGTAATAATAATTAATAAATAAGGTATTCGTTAAAGAAATTTGCGGACTTTTTCCTTAACTAAAAAACGGTATAATTGCTTTTAGTTAAAAGCTTAAATTAATAACTAAGGAACGAAAACTGAATAGGTGCTATTTATACGGAAAACCGATCGTTATATATTTATCTTGGATTTAATAAGTATATTATAGATTTACGGAATTTGTTAGATTTGTTTCTACATTTACCAGATTTACCAGATTACTATATCTTGGCGCGGAAAAAGTTAAACTTTTCTTACCCGAAAATTAACCGTAAGAAGCTTATATTAAGCTCCGGAAGCCGGTTTTTTTAAAATAAAAACCTTTATTCCTATATTATAATATTATTTCCCCTCTTTAAAAATCTTTATCCCAAAAATAAAAACCGTAAAAATCTTTTTTATTTTATTAAAAAAGTTTTTCGTAACTTTTTAATTAACTTTATTATAACAGGTCGAAAAAAAAAGCGAAAAAAAAGCTACACAAAAACCAGCGCAACATTCGTAATATTTATGCTAACTTAATCAAAACTTTTGGAATTAAAACCTTTCCTTATTTTAATTATATTCGGTTCGGCCAAACCGATTATTTCTTTTTCTTAAAATACTTAAGTTATAATTAATATATACGTTATTAACGTTCCTTTTATAACGCAGAAATTATAAACTCGTTAAAAAAATAAACGAAACTTAATAACGATTGCAGCAGGAATAATAAAAGGTTAAAAATAATTTTCTGGAATACCAGAAAATCGCAAAAAAAAAGTTAAATAAATTACGACGCCGGCAAGAAAAAAAACAAAAAGAATTTATTAAAAAGCTAAAACCTTTACGTTTTTAACAGAACCTTTTTAAAAAAAAGGGCCCTAAAAATATTAAAGGAAAATTTAAAATTAAATCAGTTAAAAAAACGAAAAAAGTTAGAAAAAAACGGCATCAAATAAAGGCGGAATAAACGCGGCTTGCTTTTAAAATAAATACTACGGTAAAAGTATCTACCTTCTTCGGTTAAAACGCCGAAAATTTAAATTTAGGCATAAAACCGTTATCGCCTATAACTTTAACTGGACTGGAAACGGTCGGTTAGGATTTTGCCGGTAAAAATTTTTAACCAGATCTATCGTATTTATTAAATACTTAAATAATTCCCATATATTATCCTTAAGTAAGCAATTTATTTATTTAACCAAATACTGGATCTTATTTTTAACCATTTTAAAATCCAATATTTTTTCGACTTCGTATTCGTTATCGTCTTTTTCGACTTCGAAATTTTTTTCGAACGAGGCGTTTTTTAAGGCTAATTTTAATAAGGAAATATAAAATATAAAGTATATTTTTATGGTTTTAAGTAATAATAATCTATAATTAATTTTTAAAATAACTTTTTTAATTTTAAACGGATCAAATTTTTTAAAATTAAACTTATCGTTAAACTTTTTCGTTTTAATTTAAAAAAGATTTAATGTTACGTTTTATTTTTAACGTAATAAATAAATTTTATTTCCTTTTGCTAAAATTAATCCCTTAATTTTTTTTTATTATAATATTAAGTTATTTTTTGTTACAAAAATTACAACTTAATTTAAAATCGGGCTTATATCGTTTTAATTTCTATTACCATTATTTCTGCTCGTAGAATTATAATAGTAATAACTAATATTTTACGTATTAACTGTTTTGGTCGTTAGGTTACGGTATCATATCCATATATAGCTATATAAGGTAATATACTTATATCCTCGTTAACGGACGTATTATAGGTTATTTATACAAATAATAAAAGTTTAACCTAATTATCCTGCTAATAATTAACGTAATTTTAAAGCTATTATTTTAAGGTTTAATTTAATTATTTTATTTAACCATCCGTTTAAGGCTAATAAGTTATCGAAAACTTAAACTTAATACCGATTTATTTAAAAAAATTAGTACCGAATTTAAATATAAAAATTTTATTTCGGTTAAAAACGATTTTTTTAGTACTTTATATTTATTAAGATAATATCGAATAAAGACGTACGTCAGCTATTTTACCGTTACAGTTTCTTTAAAAAATAAAAAAATACCTATATTTAATAAGTTTGTTAATAATTATCTATACCGTATTATATTTAATTCCAGTAACGGGGTTTTTTAATATAAAAAAATTAATAATAAAATTTTAAGTTATAATATTTTAAGCTTTATTAAGTATGTTTATAGGTTATAATAAGCCATACGGCTTGTAACGGGTTACTTTAACCTTATTATAAACGTTATAATCTTTCATTACTTATTTAATTATTTAACGGAACTTTAAGAAATCGTATTTTTTTTGAAGTTATTTGGTAATTTTGAATATTTTTTGGTATTTATGTAAGGGATTTTCGTAGAATTTTTTAACGAATTTTCTTTATTGTTAACGGGGAATATAAATTTCATTACGGAATAATAGGTAATTTTTGTCATTTTCTTTTAATTATTTAACTTCCTTTTATTTTTTTGGATCGTAAAAGCCTTTAAATTGAATTAATTTTTTTTGGAATAGGTTGTTTTAGGGTTATATATAACTATATTATCTTATCGTTTTTACGATATAATATCTGTATATATCGTTTGGAAATTTTTGAATCGTAATTTTTTTTTCGGTTTAAAATATCCGTTTAAATATTTTTTTTACCTTTAATGTAATAAATTTTGAAATTAAATTTGGATAGCAAAATTATCTAATTTTTATGGCGTTTATTTAATTCTTAAGTTATTATAAATCGAGTAAAAGTTTTATGGTTTAAATAAATATTAAATAATTCCTTAATTTTATTAAGGAATAATTCCCATTTTTGAATATTAAGATAATCGTTAATAACTTTTTATCGCAAATAGGATATTTAAATTTTACGTTTTTAAAAACCTTAAAAAAATATGCAATTAGATATTATTTTCCATTATTTTCTAATTATTTTAAAACTATTTTAAAGGTATAATTTAAAGCGTTTATCTTAAATCGTTTTTTTTGTTATAATTTAATAGCTTAATTACCGGAACGTTAATAATTCTGTCTTTAATTTTTAAAAAGCTTTTTTTACTTTTTTTAAAAATTTAAATTCTTTTCCGACGTATTTTTTAATAATAAACTTAATTAAAAAACTGGCAAATTTACCGTAATTTTGAACTAAAGGTTATATATAGCCGATAAATCTTAAAAATTAACGGATATTAATAACAATAGCTTTATTAAGGATTAACTAATTCTTAACAGTTTTTAATTTAAAATCTTAAATTTAAATTTATTTTAAGGTAATAATAAAACTTAAAAAGTTTAATTTTTAAATATATTAAACGTTTTTTTTAGCGTTTATTAATAAGTTAACTTTTTTAAGGGTTTTTAATATTTAAGTAATATATTTTTTATACTTTTTTAAAATTTTTAAATAAATAAAGATATCGTCCAAATAAACGAAAACGAATTTATTTAAAAATTTCCGTAAGATAATAATAAATATGTATTAAAAGCTGGTTAAGGTATTAATTAAACTTTATAATATAATTTTATATTCGTAATATTCATGAATAATTTTAAAGACGGTTTTTTATTTTTTGCTTTTAATTATTCGAATTAAGTAATAGCCGTTTGGGAAAATTTAAAACTATAAATTATTTGGCTTTATTAATGTTTTTTTATGGTATTTATTAACGTTAAAAAATATCTATTTTTGATAATAATATCGTTAAGTTATTTATAATCGTAAATTCGTCGATATATTAAATTTTCGTTTTTATTAATTCTAATTTTATTATCCTTTATTTTTGGTATTATTATAACTGGATATTTTATAAATAATTCGGATTTTTAAATATAACCTTTTTTAAGGTTTCGTTAAAAACTTTTTTAAGGTTTATATAATAAATTTAATAAAGTTTTAAATAATATTTTTTAATAGGAATTTTATAATCTTATTAATTATAATTAGATAATTTCTTTCGGGTTCGTTTTTTAAATAGGTTTTTTAAACCGTCGATACTTAAAGGGCACTATTAATATTAGATTAAAAATTTTAACTTTTTTAATTATATAATAAATTTTACGGAATATTTTTTAAAAATTATTCCATAAAGATATTTACTTTTTCCAGTTAATCCGTAAATTATTAAAACGAAATTACGGTATTTTTTAAATAAAATCGTATCTTAAGATGTCGGCGATATCGAAAATAATTCGTTCGGAACGTTTTTATATTTGGATTATAAATTTCTTAATTTTTCGGAAAATTCGACCATTATCGTAAATGGATAAATTTTTATTAATTATACGTAATTTGTATAATTATTATTTATATTTTTAAAGGATTTAGTATTATTTAGTTACTTTTAGGGAAATAAAGTTCCTTTTTGTTCCGGAGTTAATTATGGTATTAAATATTTTATTTCCGTAATAAATGGGAATTTTGATTTAATTTCGGGTTCCTTTTTTTGCCTTATATAAGGTTTTGTATATAGGGGCTTTTCGGTGCCTTATTTTCGAGGACCTCCGTAGTTTTTTGATTAATACGTTCTGGGGGCTAAAAGGCGTTTTTATTTGTGCGTTTTTTTGACTGCATGCTTGGTATAATGGTTATCCATATATTTGAACTATTTTTTGTTACTAAATTAGTGCTGAAAGACGATTATCTTTTTTTGGCTTTTTTTTAGGTTTTAAATTTTGCGAATTATAGGGTTAATAGGATAGATTTCCGAAGGGGGTACTTTTATAATTAGGAAATCGTATTTGTCGCAAGGTATTGGCGCGTAATATAAATATCTTTATGTTATGGTTTTCCGATTTTGCTTTAATTTGGGGTATAAATAATAAGATTTAGGATAATTTGGTTATCGGGGGGTTTTTGTGCATTTGTATTTATCGTCTAGCTTTGTAGTCGTTTTTTCGTTATATTCTGGCTAAAAGTCGTTATTTTTTTGGTTCGTTAATGGGTAAGGTAGTTATGATTATAATAAGTAATAAAGTGCAGGAATTTGTGATTATTTGTTGGGGGTTTGGGGTGTATTGTATATTCTGGAAGAATGTAATATTTGGGGGATAATTATTTATGGTTACCGAAGTTTTTTCGTAGCTGACCGTCCTGGTTATATATTTTATATTCCTGTGTGTTAAGGTGATAAATGTATTTTAGCGTAATGGTTATCCTGGAGGCTGCTTATTCTGGATAATATTTGCAAGTTTTGGCCGTAGTATTCTTATAAATAATATAATCTTTATTATTTGGGTTGTTATTTCTGACCCTGTTAGTCGTAATAATAATAAATTCCTAATCGGCGGAAGTAAGATTTATTTCCTTTTTATCCTTATTTTCGTTATTTATATTTTATTCGGCCGCGCGGACTTTTTTTTTGGGCTGGGGAATCTTTCCTTTTTAAAAGTTTCTTTTTTTTGTTGGAAAGTGATATTCGTTTTTGAAATGGCCTTTTTTGCCATAATTAAAATATTTAATTTTGGACTTGTTTTTTTTGAATTCCGCTAAAGTAATGTTGGTTTTTTTTTGGGATTTGTTTTTTTTTTTTTTTGTTACTGGAGCGTTTGTCGTTATTTCGTCTGCCGGTATTTTTTTTCTTAAGGTGTCGATTAAAAGTACGTCGGTCGGAAATGATGGCTTTGTCGGTATATTTTTCGAAAGGATCCGTTTTGGATACCTTAAATATCTTATCCTTAACTTAAGGTTTCAGGCTATTATAATAAGGGAAAGATAACGTATCCTGGGGTAATTTGGAAATGGTTACTAGCCGGTTGAACTTAATCGTATATTTGGCTGTTAACGTAATTTGTTAAAGTTTATATATTTATTTAACCGCATACTGTTACTTATTTATATTTCTAAACGAAGTTCGTATTCGTTTTTCGAAGTTTTTATAATTGTTAAAGATATAATTAATAGCATCTAGATAATCATTAAAAGGGTTTGTTAAATAATCGTTAAAAATAGGTTCGAATTAATCGAATACTTTTCCAGCAAATAATTGGAAAATGGTTATTACCTTTTGGTAATTTTCTGTTAAAAGGTTTTTATATTACTTAAGGTAAAGTCTGGCCTTAACCAGGAATTTTTTTATATCCGTGAATCTATTATAAGGTTTGGAAATAATTAGTTTATATCCTTTAATATCAGGCATTCTTCGAAAGGTAAAAAGGGATATAATTTTTTCGCGGTCGTAACCAAATAAAGAAAACGCTAAGGTTTTCGAACGAAATGCGGGTATTTTAAAAAAAAATTTTAAAGTTCTTAAACGGAATGCGGAAATTTTCTTTTTTAATTATTATTTAAATCTGGCGTTTTTTTTCTTAAAGGTTATAACCTTTTTTGCTATTAAATCCAACCGTTTGTCGGTTATAAATTCCTTTTCTTTTTTTTTTTCGATTTCCACGCTTAACTTTTTTTCGACCTCCTCCTTTTTTTGGTTAAACTTTTTAGGTTAAACCTCGATAATTTCCTTTTTTTTCTTACAGGTAAGGATAAATTGTTGTTAAGAAAAAAATTCCTTTTGGGCCTTAGCTTTAATAATTATAAGTACCATATTATCGATTAATTAAAAAACTTTTTCGATAAAAGGTAAATTATGTAATCCGGTTATTAATCCTTTACTGGCTAATAACGGGAATCGAATATATTATCTGTTTGTTAAACGTCGTTCTATAATATCGTTTTTATTAAATTCAAAAAAGCTTATACCTAATTAAACCTTAAATTATTCGTTAACGATTAATTAAGAAACTATCAAAATATAATAAACCTGTTATATATCCACCTGGAGGTATAAATAATATCCGAAATAGGGATTTTTAATTTATAGGTAATAATAGCTAATAAATAAGGTATTCGTTAAAGAAATTTGCGGACTTTTTTTTTAATTAAAGAACGGTATAATTACCTTTAATTAAAAGTTTAAATTAATAATTAAAGAACGAAAACTAAATAAGTATTATCTATACGGAAAACCGATCGTTATATATCTATCTTGGATTTAATAAGTATATCGTAAATTTACGAAATTTGTTAAATCTACCTTCAAATTTACCAGATCCATTAGATTACCATATTTTGGCGCGGAGAAAGCCAAGCTTTCCTTATCCGAAGATCAACCGTAAGGAGCCCATACCAGGCTCCGGAGGCCGGCTTCTCTAAGACAGGAACCCCTGTTCCTGTATTGTAACAATATTCAAAAATTCCGGTTTAACGTGAAAAAGAATTTATTTTAATATTATTATGGAAACCGATATAAATATTTTTATCGATTTAATTAAAATTAAAATAATTTAAAAATAAAACTTTAAAATCTTTAATAACCGTACCATAATCCGTTTATTTACAAAATTTTATAATTACGTACGAATATTTTATTATTATAAAAACGGTATAACCGAATTATTAAATTATTTATTAAAAAAATTTTTTTTTAACAGGACCCGAATAAAAACAAATTTTCGAAAAAGTAAAACGGCTCGATTACGAAATTTTATTTTTTATTTTTTTTCGATTTAATTAACCGATTAAAATAAAAATAAACGTATTCCGTAACGTAACCGGAAATGTTATTTGGTAATAATAGGACGATAACGAATAAAATTTAATAACATATTTTTCGAATATTATTATTTTAAATTTTAAAAATAAAATATATTTTTATAACCGATTATTAAACCTTATTATATTTTATAAATAAACGCGTTTTTTTTACGCGTTAAATTTAATAAGCCGATTTTTTTAAATTTTAATATTATTTTTTAATATCGATCTGGGAAAAAAAATATTGCCGTAAATATTTTATTACGAAAAATGGTTAATTTATTTACTGTTAAGGTCCAAAAAAAAACAAAAGAAATTAAGCCTTATTTCCGTTAAAACGATTAAGTTTTTATTATTATTATTATTAACGAAATACCGATTAAGGTCCGAATCGAAAATATTCCGTAAAATATTAATTTAATTAATTTTATTTATTACGAAAATAAGCAGTAAAATTTAAGTAAAAAAAATAAATTAATAATATTTAAGAAAATAATTAACGGCCGTATTTCTTTCCGTATCGTATTTATCCGTAAAATTTACGTATTTTATTTAAAATAAAATAATTAAAATAATAATACGAAAATATACCTAGTTCCGGTTTAAACAAAATATCCGATAATATATCCGGAATTATTACGATTACCGTCGGAATAAAATGTTTCGGAATAAAATTTCGGAATTTTTTTATTTTTTTTTATTCCAAATAATATTTAAAATTATGCCGTCGTCGACGGAAAAAATATACCGAAAAATGGTTACGGTTATAATTATATATAAACGTTTATTAATAAATTTAATAAAATTATAATAATTTTATTAAATAAAAAAATTAATATTATCGAAATTTTAATTAATTAATATTATTAATATTTATATCGTTTTTTTTAAAATATCCGTTATTTAAATTAATAATAACGTAAAATAATTTATTTTTTAATTTTTAATTAAATTAAATAAATTTACCGGTATAAAATATCGTTACGGAAACGTTTTATATCCGTAAATTTAAAAACTTATTTAATTTATAAATTAAAAATTAAATTAAAGTTTACGTTATTATATCGATAAATATTAAAATAATTAAAACGTATATATATTAACGTTAAACTTTATATATAATATATTATAATATTCGTTAATTAATATAATTCCGTTAAAAATTATATTAAATAAAAATATCCGAAATTTACTTTCGTTAAATTTAAATATAATAAAAATAAAACCCCAATTAATTTAACGGATATTAATAATTATTAAATAAATTAAAAACATTTAAACGTTTATAAAAAAGGCCGTATTAAAAACGTAAAAACGTTAAACGGTATAAATTAATAAAAAACGTTATTTAATTAATTTTAAAGTTAATAATAAAACTTTTTTCCGTAAAAGAAATTTCGTAATCTAGATATTAATTATTCGTTTAAATTTATAATAAATAAATTTTTTTAAAATTTTAAAAAATACGGATATAATTTCGTTTTCGATTTATTATTAAATTATAAAATAATTAATTTATTTTATATCGATCGGTTACGTAAAGTTAATAATAATCCGTTATTTTAATAAATTTAAATATTATTATTACTTAAAAAATTAACGATAAATTAAAGTTTAAAATAAAATAAATCGAATAATTAAATTGTAACGACCGTTATAAAAAATTATAATATTAGGTTAAATAAAGAAATTTCGATTCCGACGAAATATAATATTCTGTAATTAATTTCAAAATTATTCCGATCGTAATAAAACGGTTTTATACGGAATATCCGGAAATATTTAAATTACCGGTCCGTTTATAAAAATAAATACGTACAATAATTGTTAACGAAAGTAACAAAAATTATTTCGATAATAATAAGGCCGCAAAAATAAGAACCGGATTAATAAGGAAAAAACGGTACTTATAACTAATAAAGATTTGCATATTTTTTTGATCGTATATAAGTTTTTAAAAGGGGATAATATAACGGCAGCCTTACGATTAAACCGTAAAACTGGTAACCGTTATATGGAGCTGACAGCTGCCATATGGACTAGCCACCTGCCATATAAAGAATGGGGATATTTGTAGATCTTTACGCACTTTGCGGCTTTGCGTTTTTTTTTCTTTTTTTCTTTTTTTCAGCTTAAAATCTTCGTTCATAGCGCCAATAAACTAGCTACCATGCTATATCAACGCTGGCCGTAATAGTTTTTACGGTTAAGATAGATTATATACCTTAGTCCCATAAAACCTTACTTTATGTAACGGCAGCCACCAGGATCAAACCGTAAAGCTGGCAACCGTCACATGGAGCTGACAGCTGCCACATAAACTAGCCACCTGCTACATAAAAAGTAAAGATATTTGTAAATCTTTACGTACTTAACGGCTTTATCTTTTTTTCCTTTTTTTCTTTAGCCTAAAATCTTCGTTTATAACGTTAATAAACTAATTACCATATTATATTAATGTGTTACAGTACAGGAACAGGGGTTCCTGTTTTGGAGAAACCTGCCTCCGGAGCCTGGTATGGGCTTCTTACGGCTGATCTTCGGGTAAGGAAAGCTTCGCTTTCCCCGCGCCAAGATATGGTAATCTGGAGGATCCGGGTAATCTGTTCCAGATTATACAGATTATATAAATTCACGATATACTTATTAAATCTAAGATGGATATATAACGGACGTATTTTATTATAGATAGTATTTATTTAATTTTGCTTTTTAGCTATTAATTTAAGTTTTTAATTAAAGGTATCGTTTTCTGATTAAGGGAAAAGTTCGTAAATTCTTTTTATAAATATTTTATTTATTATATTATTATTACCTATAAATTAAAAATTCCCTTTTCGGATGTTACTTATACCTTTAGGTGGATATATAATAGGTTTGTTATATTTTGATAATTCCTTAAATAATAATTAACGAATAATTTAAGGTCGAATTAAGTATAAGTTTTTTTAAACTTAATAAAGATAATATTATAAAATAACGTTTAGTAAATAAATAACATATTCGACCTTTTTTATTAATTAATGAAAAATTAATAACCGGATTAAATAATTTACCCCTTATTAAAGAAATTTTTTAATTAATCGATAATATGATACCTGTAACTATTAAAGTTAAAGGCCAAAAAAAAAATTCTTTTTCCGAATAACAACCTACCTTTACCCTTAAGAAGTTTATTAAGGTCCAGCTTAAGGAATTAAACGAGGAAAAAAAAAGTTAAGAAACTTTACGGCAAGGAGATAAAAAAAGGAAAAGAAAGAAAGCTTATAATTAACGAACGATTAGATTTTATAGTTAAAGAAGTTATAAGACTTAAAAGAAAATGCTAAATTTGTTCGATAGTTAAAAAAGGCTTTTATACCTTTTTTGGGAACTATTCCTCGTCCAAAAATTCCGGTTCCGCCTTTATTTAGTCGAAACCAAAAAGGAACTATACCTCTTTTTATTTATTACGGAATATTTAATATTAAAAGTTATAGACCAATTATTCCCAAACTTTATAATGGGTTTACGGATATAAAGAAATTCTTAATTAAGGCCAGATTTTACCTTAAGTAATATGAAAATTCTTTAACGGAGGATTACCAGAAAGTAATAGCTATCTTATAGCTATTTGCTAAAAGAATATTCGATTAATTCGAACGCATCCTTAAGGATTATTTAATAAATTATTCCGACGATTACCAAGATACTACTCATTATCTTTTTAACGATTACGAAAATTAAAAAAAAAAGAATGTAAGCTTTATTCGGAAATATAAATAAGTAACAATATGTAATTAAATAAATATATAAGCTTTAATAAATTACGATAACAGTTAAGTATACGATTAAGTTTAACCGTTTTGTAACTATCTCTAAGCTATCCTAGGATGCATTATTTTTCCCTTATTATATCGACCTAAAAGCTTAAGTTAAATATAAAATATTTAAAATACTGAAAACAGATTTTTTCGAAAACTATATAAATAAGGTTATTATTGCCGACCGACGTATTTTTGATCGATACCTTAAAAAAATATCGGCAAACGAAATAACGATCAACGTTTTAGTAGCAAAAAGAAATAAAGAATAAATTCTACAAAAAAGCTAATACCGTTTCGGCAAAGTTCAAAAAAATAAGTTTAAAGTTAAATATTTTATTTATAGCAAAAAAGGTTATTTTAAAAGCAAATATTACTTTTTACCTAAAGGGAATTGCAAAAAAAAGGGTTTTTTAGCCCAAAAAAAAGATTTATACGGCCGAACGAAATATAAATAGCAAGGAAAAAAATGAAAAAGAAGTAAACCTTATTTCCGCCGATTAGGAACTTATTATTGTTACGATTAACAAGGTTAAAAATAACGACCCAGATTATAAAAATGTTATGGCCAAAGTTTATAAATATTATTTAAAATAAATAGCTTCCAAAATAACTATTAGGTTAAAATATATTTGTTATTTTAACATATAAGAATATAAAATATACGATTAAAACGGTTAGTTACGAAAAGATTTTGGTAATTATGGATAATTATCCCCCGAATATTATATTGTTCCGGAATATACGGTATATTTAAAACCTTTAACGGATAATTATAAGCTTCTGTATTTTATTGCCTATTATAATTATAATTATCTTATTCACTAACGAGCCAAAAAAAAAAAATTAAAAAATTTTGGTTAAGATATAACGAAAAAATATTTACAAAGCTAGATAACGAATATAAATATATAAAAACCCCTTAATGGCTAAATTACCCCAGGTTTTATTATTTATACCTTAAATTAAAATAAAGTCGAAAGGCCATAACGTAAAGATACATATGTTATTTATTAATATTATGTAATAAATATGAATTTTTAATTATAAAAGTACCTTTTTAAAGGCTTACCTTTTTAACCCTATAATTCGCAAAAAAAAAAAAAAAAAAAAAAAAAAAATTAAGAAAAGACTAAAAAGAGATAATCGTTTTTAAATATTAATTCGGTAAAAAAAGAAATTTAAATATATAAACGATTATGATACTAAGTACGTAATTAAAAAGGTATGCGAATGGAAACGTTTTCTAGCCTTTAAAATATATTAATCAAAAAAATAAAAAGGCCTTCGAAGGTAAGGTACCAAAAAGGCCTTATATATAAAACCTTATACGAAAAAAAAAAACTACGGAATTAAATCGAAATTTTAATTTATTATGGAAACAAAATATTTAACGCCATAATTAATTCCGAAACAGAAGGAAACTGTATTTTTCTTAAAGTAATTAAAAAAATACCAAATCCCTTAAAGATATAAATAATAATTATATAAATTACGAATTGTTAATAAAAGTTTATTTACTTATAATAATAATCGAATTTTCCGAAAAATTAAAAAAATCGTAATTTAAATATAAAGATATTTAAAACGGATTAGTTTTAATATTAGCGACATCTTAAAATACGATATTATTTTAAAAATACCGTAATTTCGTTCTAGTAATTTACGGATTAATTAAAAAAATTAGATATTTTCATAAAATAATTTTAAAGATAAATTTTATAAAAGTTATTACATAATTAAAAAAGTTAAAATCTTTAACTTAATAATAATAATACCCTTTAAATATTAACAATTTAAAAAATTATTTAAAAAACGAAACCGAGAAAAATGGCTAATTATAATTAATAAAATTCTAAAATTTTAATTAAAAAAGGATACCACTTAAAATTTTATCAAATTTACTATATAACCTATAAAAAAATTAAAGCTTTTTGGAAAATTTTTTAACGAAACCTTAAAAAAGGTTATATTTAAAAATCCGAATTATTTATAAAATATCTAGGTATAATAATATTAAAAATAAAAAATACCAAAATTAAAATCGAAAAAAATAAAAACTTAATATATCGATAAATTTATAATTATCGATAAATAAATAATATTATTATTAAAAATAAATATCTTTTAACGTTAATAAATACCATAAGGGAAAATAATAATAAAATTAAATAATTTATAATTTTAAATTTATCAGATAATTATTATTTAATACGAATAACTAAAGACAAAAAATAAAGAAATTACCTTTAAAATTATTTATAAATATTACGAATATAAAATTATATCATAAAAGTTAATTAATATCCTAATTAATTTTTAGTATATAATTATTATTATCTTCCGAAAATTTTCAAATAAATTTATTTTCGTTTATTTAAACGATATTTTTATTTATTTAAAAACTTTAGAAAAATAAAAAGAATATATTACCTAAATATTAAAAATATTTTAAAAAGAGTTAACCTAATAATAAACGTTAAAAAAACGCTTAATATACCCAAAAGCTAAATTTTTTAAATTTTATTATTACCCTTAAACAAAATCCAAATTTAAAATTCCAAACTAAAAGTTATCAAAAACTGGTTAATTCTAAATAAAATTACCGTTATTAATATCCGTTAATTTTCGGGATTTACCGGTTACGTACGACCTTTAGTTAAGGATTACGGTAAACTCGTTAACTCTTTAACCAAACTTATTATCAAAAAATATGTCGGAAAAAAATTCGAACTTTTAAATAAAATTAAAAAAGGTTTTAAAAAAATTAAAGATAAAATTATTAACGTTCCGGTAATTAAGTTACCAAACCATAACAAAAAAAACGATTTAAGATAAATACTTTAAATTACGCTTTTAAAATAGTTTTAAAAATAATTAAAAAGTAACGGAAAATGGAATTTAATAACGTACTTTTTTAAAGCTTTTAAAAATGTAAAATTAAAATATCTTATTTACGACAAAAAGTTACTAGTAATTATTTTAATACTTAAAAAATAAAAACTATTTTTTATTAAAACTAAAAAACTATTTAATATTTATTCAGATTTTAAAAGTTTTATTTAATTTATAATTAGTTAAAACCTAAATAAACGTTATAAAAATTAGATAATTTTTTTATTTAAATTCAACTTTAAAATTTTCCATATTAAAGGTAAAAAAAATATTTAAGCGGATATTTTAGGCCGAAAAGAAATTATAACTTAAAAATTTCTAAGCGATATATATAGGTACTATATCGTAAAAATAATATGATAATATAATTATATATAACCTTAAAATAACCAATTTTAGAAAAATTAATTTAACTTAAAAATTTTTATAACCTAAAAGAATAAAAAAAATTAAATAATTAAAAAGAAATAATAAAAATTATTTAATATTTTACGGCAAAGTTTATATCTCCCGTTAGCAATAAAAAAAGTTTATTAAAGAATTTTACGAAAGCCCTTTATATAAATACCAAAAAATATTTAAAATTATTAAACGATTTTAAAAGAAATATAATTTCTTAAAATTCCGCTAAATAATTAAATAAGTAATTAAAAATTATAACCTTTATAATAAAATTAAGGTAATTCGTTATAAGCTATATGGCTTATTATAACTTATAAATATACTTAATAAAGTATAAAATATCATAACTTAGGATTTTATTATTAATTTTTTTATATCGAAAAACCCCGTTATTAAAGTTAAATACGATATAATATGGGTAATTATTAACAGATTTACCAAATATTAGTATTTTTTACCTTTTAAAAAAACCGTAACAATAAAATAACTAACTTACGTTTTTATTTGATACTATTTCGATAAATACGAAATATTAAAAAAATTATTTCTGATCGAAATAGGCTTTTTATATTTAAATTCGGTACCAGTTTGTTTAAGCAAATCCGTATTAAGCTTAAGTTTTCGATAGCTTATTACCTTTAGACAAATGGTTAATTAAAACGATTAAATTAAACCCTAAAATAATATTTTCAGAATTATATTAATTATTAATAAAATAATTAAGTTAAGCTTTTATTACTTGCATAAATAGTTTATAATACGTCCGTTAACGAGGATATAAGTATATTACCTTATATAGCTGTATATAAATTTAACGTAACAACTTAACGACTTAAATAATTAACATATAAGGTACCGGTTATTATTATTATAACTTTACGAACAGAAATAATAATAACAGAAATTAAGATAATATAAGTCCGACTTTAAATTAAGTTATAATTTATATAATAAAAAATTGTTTAATATTATAAAAAAAATTAAGGGATTAATTTTAACGAAAAAAGATAAAGTTTACTTATTACGTTAAAAATAAAACGTAACGTTAAATCTTTTTTAAATTAAGACGAAAAGGCCTAATAACAAATTTAATTTTAAAAAGTTTAACTTATTTAAACTCGAAAATTTATTTGAAAAATTAATTACAGATTATTATTATTTAAGACTATAAAAATACATCCTATATTCCAGATTTCCTTATTAAAACTAACCCCAAAAAACGTCCCGCTTAAGAAAAACCTCGAAATCGAAGCAAACGATAATAAGTACGAAATCAAAAAGATATTAAATTTCAGAATGGTTAAAAACAAGATCTAGTACCTAATTAAATGGATGGATTACTTATTTAAGGATAAAATATAGGAATTATTTAAGTACCTGGCAAATACGATGGATCTGGTTAAAAATTCTTACCGACAGAATCCTAACCGATTATCTCCAGTAGGGCTAAAGTCGTAAGCGATAACGGTCCCACGCCCAAAACCAGGCTTACGGTATTTTAATCGAAAAAGGACGTTTCCGTTATAGCGTTTATTTTAAAGGCTAACTAAGCTTGCTTCGTTTTTATACGGCGTTAATGTTTTTTAATCTTTTCCATTTTTCCAACTAGTCCAGCTTTAAGTTTTTTTTTAACATTTTTATAACCTTCTTTTTAAGAAGGTTCTATTTTACTTGTAAGCTTTTTAACCGACTAATAAACTTCTTTATATATATTTTTTTTCCGTTACTTCCTGATGTGTTAAAAACTTATTTTCGAATTTACGTTATTTTTTTATAAACGTTTTTATATTCCGTTTATTTTTTTTAAGGAATTTATAACCAAAATGTTATAAAAAAGCCGTTAATAACGAATATAACAATTATAAATTAAATACTCCAAAAAGTAAAAATAATCGGTTTTACCAAACCGAATAGAATTAAAATAAAAGAAGGCTTTAATTTCAAAAGTTTTAATCGAATCAGTACGAATATTACGAATATCGCGTTAATTTTTATGTAAATTTTTTTTTTCGTTTTTTTTTCTTAATTCGACTTATTATAATAAAGTCACTTAAAATGTTACGGAAAACCCCTCCAAAACAAAAAGGCCACCTACGGTTTTTATCTTGGGGACAAAAATCCTTAAAAAAGGGAAATAATATTACAGTACAGGAATAAGGGTTCCTGTTTTAAAAAAACCTACCTCCGGAACCTGGTATGGGCTTTTCGCAGCTGATTTTCGGATAAAGAAAGCTTGGCTTTCCCCGCGCCAAAATATGGTAATCTGGAAGATCCGGGTAATCTGGAATAAATTATATAAATTATATAAAGCTACGATACACTTATTAAATCCAAGATGGATATATAACGGACGGATTCTTATATAAATAGTACTTATTAAATTTCGTTTTTTAGTTATTAATTTAAATCTTTAATTAAAGGTATCGTTTTCTGATTAAAGAAAAAGTCCGCAAATTCTTTTAACGAACACTCCATCCATTGTGCTATTATTACCTGCAAACTAAGAACTCCCATTTCGGATACTGCTTATACCTCCAGGTGGATGTATAACAGGTTCGTTACAGAATGCTAGCCGTAATATTATCTAAGCTTATTCCCTTCCTTGCTGGCCTAACGATTAGTAAATAAGGTACTATATCTTTTCTACGTTAATACGTAACGACAAGAAATAATGCGTTTTAAACCAAACCTAAAATTAAGACCCAGACCGACTAGCATCAAAATAAAATATTTATTAGGAAAAACTATCCATTAGCCAGTCGACGTTTAAAACGACTTAAATTAATTAAAAATAAAAGCGAAACTATAAAAAACGAAACATTTCCTTAAAATCTAAACTAAAATATAGAAATCGACGAATACTTTAAAAAACGATAAAAAAGGACGTACCGAAAAACGAAGCCAAATTCTTAAAAATAAAAGGTTTATTAAATTAAAACCAAAATTAAAATTATTTAAAACCCGATTGTAATAGATAACTAATCGACGAAATAATTAACAATAACTAAAACGTTTAAAAAAAACTTTAAAAACTCCGCGACGAAATTGTTTGCTTTTAAGCTGGATAAAGTTATTATTCCCTTATTTTTTCCGATAACGTTAACCGTTTTTGCCGGGAAAATATAATTAATAACGTTTTTAATAATATTAATACGTTTCGCCCTGCCGGTATAATAATATGGCCCGTTTTCCGTAAATTCGTAAAAAATAATAACGTAAATCTTAATTATAACCGGAAAGAAAAAGCCTATATTAACGGCCTAATTAAATTTAACGGTAATAAAACCAAATTTAACGTTTAAATTTATAAGATTATAAATAAGTTCGAAATAAACGAATTAATATTTCGGAGCGAAAATTTTTATAGAATTTACTTAATAAACCTATTTTAAAAAAAGGCCGAATAAATAATTAAAATTCGTTACCGATTAATTATATAACTTTTCTTTTACGTAACTAAAATAATCCAGGTATTAAAATTATCGTATTACGATACGAACCAAATTTTTGTTACCAAAAAAACCTTCCGTATTTTTACCTTTCAACTCGATAAAAATTAAAGTATTTACGATTTTATTCTTAAATTTAACGTTTTCGTTTAAAAAGTTAAAATTGCCGAAAATAAATAAAAATAAATTTTATAAAAACATATTTCCTTAAACCTTAATTTACGTTTTTTTAAAAATAACCGTAATTTTAACGTTATTTATAAAAAAGATTTAACCGTATCGTTATAATTGCTTATAATAATTAACTTATTTATAAAAAACGTTAATAAAAACGTAAGCTTTAATTATATAATTTTAATAATAATAAACCGAAAAATAAAAACAAAAAACCCTGCTTAAATAATAATCCTAATAAATTGGAAATTAAAAAAAGATTTATTAAAAAACCGGTACATATTTTAATTATAATAAAACGGAACAATAAATTAATAATTACCTTAATAAAAAAATTATTACGATAAAAATAATAAAGAATTCGTTTAATTCCGACAAATCGGAAAAAAAATTGAACCGTCGAAAAATTTTTCGATAATTTTTTTTAAATAATAACGGAAATAAATAATTCTAAAAATTTAAAGTTTTTACCAAAATTACGTAAATTTAAATAAATAAAATTGGTTTACGTATTACTGTTACAGTACAGGAACAGGGGTTCCTATCTTGGAGAAACCAGCCTTTGGAGCCTGGCGCAGGCTCTAGGCGGCTAAACTTCGGAGCAGGAAAAGCTTGGCTTTCCTGCCAAGACCTAGGTAATCTAGGTAATCTAAGTAATCTAACCAAATCACATAAATCACATAAATCCACGACACACTTATTAAATCCAGGATGGATATATAACGATCGGTTTCTTATATAAATAATACCTATTTAATTTCGCTTTTTCGTTATTAATTTAAGTTTTTAACCAGAAACAATTATACCGTTCTTTAGTTAAGGAAAAAATTCGCAAATTCTTTTAACGAATAGCCTATTTATTATATTATTATTACTTATAAATTAAAACTCCTATTTCGGATATTACTTATACCTTCAGGTGGATATATAACAGGTTCGTTATATTTTGATAGCTTCTTAATTAATAACTAACGAATAATTTAAAGCCTAATTAAGGCATAAGTTCTTCTGAACTTAATAAAAACGATATTATAAAACGACGTTTAATAAATAAATAGCATATATAATCCCCGTTATTAATCAGTAAAAAATTAATAACCGGATTATATAATTTACCCCTTATTAAAAAAGTGCTTTAATTAATCGATAACATAGTACCTGTAACTACCAAAGTTGAAGGTTAAGAAAAAATTTTTTTTTTCCTAATAATAACTTACCCCTACCGTTAAGGAATCTATTAAGGTTTTGCTTAAAAAGTCCGATTACGAAAAAGAAAAGGTCGAAAAGAAACGTAACGTAAAAATTAAAAAAGGAAAAGAAAAAAAACTTATTACGAATAAACGACTAGACCTTATAGTAAAAAAGGTTATAAACCTTAGGAAAAAAAATACCAAACTTTTCCGATAACTAAAAAAGAAAAATCCTGCGCCCCCCTTAAAAACCACTTTCCGTATAAACATTCTAACTTTTCCTTTATTTCATCGAAACCAAAAAGGAATTATACCCCTTTCTGCCTATTATGGAATACCTAATATTAAGGGTTATAAACTAATTGCCCTTACACCTTATATTAGGTTTACGGATATAAAAAGATTCTTAATTAAAGCCAGATTTTACCTTAAATAATATAAAAAATTTTTAACGGAAGATTATTAAAAGGTAATAACTATTTTCCAGTTATTCGCTAGAAAGGTATTCGGTTAATTCGAATTTATTTTTAAAAATTAGTTAACAAATTTTCCCGATAATTAACTAAATATTATTAATTATATCTTTAATAATTACGATAATTTTAAAAAACGAATATAAGTTTTATACGGAAATATGGATAAATAATAACATACGGTTAAATAAATATATAAATTTAAATAAACTATTTTAATAACTAAATATACGACCGAATTTAATTAATTTGCGGTTATTTTTAAACTTTTATAGGATGCATTATTTTTTCCTTATTACGATAGCCTAAAGAAACAAATTAAGGATAAAATGTTTAAAATGCTTAAAATAAGCCTATTTAAAAATTATATAGATAAGGTTATTATTACCGACCGCCGTATTTTCGATCGGTACCTTAAGAAAAAAGGTACCGGTAAACGAAATAACGATAAACGTTTTAGTAACAAAAAAAAAATAAAAAATAAATCCCAAAAGGAAGTTAATATTATTTTAACGGAATCCAAAAAAATAAGTCCAAAATTAAATATTTTAACTATGGCAAAAAGGGCCATTTTAAGAACGAATATCACTTTTTAACGAAAAAAAAACCTTTAAAAAAAATTCCCCAGCCCCAAAAAAAATTTTGCGCGGCCGAACGAAACATAAATAACGAAAAAAAAAAATTTATTTTTACTAATTAAAAATTTACTATTATTACGACTAACAAGGTTAAAAACATCGACCCAAATTATGAAAATTATACTATTTACAAAAATATTACGGCCAAAACTTACAAATATCATCCAGGACGAATAATCTTTAAAATAATTATTATGCTAAAATGTACTTATTATCTCGATATATAGGAATATAAGATACATAACCAAAATGGTTAATTACGAAAAGATTTCGGTAACCATAAATAGTTATTTCCCGAATATTATATTCTTCCAGAATGCATAATATATCTTAAACTATTAACAAACGATTATAAATTTTATTACTTTATTACTTATTATAATTATAATTATTTTATTTTATAACGAACCAAAAAAGATAATAACTTTTAGTTAAAATATAACGAAAAAACGCTTATAGAACCAGATAATAAATATAAATGCATAAAAATTTCCCGATAGCCAGATTACCCTAAATTTTGTTACCTATATCCTAAATTAAAGCAAAACTAAAAGGTTATAACGTAAGAATAATTATATTACGTACTAATACCTTATAACAAATACGATTTCTTAATTATAAAAATGCCCCTTTCGGAGGTTTACCCTTTTAACCTTATAAGTTGTAAAATATGAAACTTAAAAAAGGGCCAAAAAAAATAATTATCTTCAAATACTAATTCGGTTACAAAAAGTGGTTCAAATATATAAATAATTATTATACTAAGCATACAACTAAAAAAGTATGCAAATAAAAGCGTTTTTTAACCCTTAAAATATATTAATTAAGAAATTATAAAAACCTTCGAAAATAAGGTACCGAAAAGCCCTTATATACAAAACCTTATAGAAAGTAAAAAAAAAGATACGGAATTAAATTAAAATTTTCATTTACTATAAAAATAATATATTTAACGTTATAGTTAATTTCGGAATAAAAGAAAATTTTATTTTTCTTAAAATAATTAAAAAATATTAAATGCCTTAAAAATATAAATAATAATTATATAAGTTACGTATATTTAATAAAAACTTATTTACTTACGATAATAATCGAATTTTCCGAAAAACCAAAAAATTTATAATTTAAATATAAGGATATTTAAAACGGATTATTTTCGATATCGCCAACATTTTAAAATACGATAATATTTTAAAAATAACGTAACTTCGTACTAATAATTTCCGGATTAATTAAAAAAAAAGAAATTTATAAAATAATTTTAAGGAAAAATTTTATAAAATTTATTATATAATTAAAAAAATTAAGGTTTTTAACCTTATGATAATAATACCCTTTAAATATCGACGGTTTAAAAAATTGTTAAAAAACGAACCCGGAAAAAAATTACCTAACCATAATTAATAAAACCATAAAATTCTTATTAAAAAAGGATATTATTTAAAACTTTATTAAATTTATTATATAGATCTTAAAAAAATTAAAGTTTTTTAAAAAAGTTTTTAACGAAACTTAAAAAGAAATTATATTTAAAAATTTAAATTACTTATAAAATATCCAGTTATAATAATATTAAAGATAAAAGATAGCAAAATTAAAATCGATAAAGATAAAGATTTTATATACCACCGAATATATAATTATCGAAAATTAAACGATATTATTATTAAAAATTAATATCTTTTAACGTTAATAAATATTATAAAAGAAAATATTAATAAAATTAAATAATTTATAACTTTAAATTTACCAAATAGTTATTACTTAATTCGAATAACTAAAAACGAAAAATAAAAAACAAAAGTTTTTAAATTCTTTTATATTAAAACGTATACCGTATAATAAATGCGGTTTAATTTTGTTAAATATAATTAACCAAAACGAAGGTACGTTCGGCGGTACTTATAACGTTTATCGAAAATTTTTTTTAGGAAATATACGGTTTTAAAAATTTTTTTTACCGGTTTTCGAAACGTTTTTATTTTATCCATAAGGATCAGAAAATAATAAATTATATCCGGAAAATATAAATTAATTAAACGGAAATAATCCATTTAAATAATAAAAAACGGTACCTTTTTTTATTTTTATTTTATTTTATATATAAATAAATTTTTTATTTGTATTTATACGTACTTATTAACCTGATAATATTAATAAAATGTATATAACGTAAGTAACCTTAAAAGCGGATCGTTAATTTTTAAATAAAATAACGTAATTATATTAAAAATTAGTAAAATTTTATTTATTCGAACTTTTTATTTTTTATATATATAATATTTGCATATTTGCGTTATTTTTATAAAAATTACGTAACCGATACGAATTATTAATAAAGAAAACGTTTAATACGTACGGAATTATTAAAAATATTTTAATCGAAAACTTTTTTTCGAAAATTTAATTTACCGAATTTATGGAATATATATATTTTCTGGTAATCGTTACCGAATTTAAAATTACCGCGTATAATATAATTTTTAAATATTTTGATTGCGTTAAATAAATAAGGAAAATATTATAGGGTTTTAATTAAGACGTATTATTAAATAACGGTTTATTTAACGAAAATATTTTGTCTTTTTTTTTATATTACGTTATTTAGTAATATAAATAATTTAACTAATAATTTATAAATATTTTATCTTTTAACCTGGAAATATGGTTTATATTTATTATTTTTTAAAATACGCGGTTTTAATTAAGGTATATTAAACGTATTTTTTCCGTCGGTTAATTATAAGGCTGGTTATATCTTTAATACAGATAATATTCCATAAAATAATAATTTTTTTAACCCGATTACGGATAATAAACGACCGTTAAATAATGCCGTTTTTGTCGATAAAAAAATTATAACCATTATCGATTTTTTTAAGAAACCTAAATTTATTTTTACCTTTTGCATATTATACGATATAATAATATTAGTTATAATAAATAATTAATACCGATATTATTAATCCTTTTTTTATAAGGCCGGTTAAAATAATTACGGTAAAGAAATATTTTATTTCGATTAAATATTACGTTTTATAATATTAAATTTAATATTTATTAATTTGATTTTAATATTAAATCTAGTTCTTATAAAATTTAAGAAGATAATATAGAAAATATTTAATCAAAAAGGTAAATATTATAATTTATGGTTTATTAGCCAGCTTTGCCGGTCGAAAAATAATTTATATAAGGTTAACTTTATTTTTTTCAAAATTCGTTTTTAATTAAGTACCGTATTTTCCTTTAATGCAAATTTTATATTCGTTATATTTTTTTGGCGAAATAAACGTTACGTTATTTAAAATTTTCGTAACGAAATCTTCGAATACGTTTATTTTTTATTTCGTAATTTTTAGTTTATTAAAAAATATTTATTTCGGATTTAAAAAATTAACTAAAAATTTGAAAATATTTTAACCGTAGGCCTTAAAATTATAAAAATTGGGTTTATTAATTTTATTACTATTATATCCGCTATTAACGATAAAAACAAACTTAATTAATTAAATATAATAAAAAACGAAAATTAACTTATAAATAACTTTAACGTAATTATCCGAAAAACTTTTAATAACGAATTTATTAAAAATAATTTAATTTCGGACGATTATAATATTTTATATATAAAAAAAGGTTATAACTTTAATTAAAACGTTTCGTTACTTTTTTTATCGACGTTAAATAAATAAAATAAAAATTTATTAAACGAAAACGAAATAATAATATAATTCTTACTTTTTAATTATTTATATATTTTATCGTAATTAATACGGGGATTTTATTATAATTTTGTATTAACTTATATATTTTACGTAAAATTAATTTATTAATTAAAGTTTTTATATATTTTTTAAACTTCTTTCGTTTAATTTTATTTTTTTCGCGTATTATTATAATTTATGTATTAATTACTTTTTTTATATTATCGGAACTTAAAAATATTTCCGTTTTAAACGTAATATCCGGATTTAAATTTTTTTATAAATTTTTATTCGGATCGTATAATAATACTGAATATTTAAGGATCGTATATAAATATTTCTTATTGCATTTTTATACGCAGTTTGTATATTTATTACCCGTATAATCCCGTAAATTATAATATTTATAAAATAATTATATAATATGTACTTTTTCGTTAATTAACAATGTTTATAAGTTTATAAATTTATTTTCGTATCGTTTATAAAGTATTCGGTTTATATATTTTTTCGCTAAATTACGAAAACCGTAATTAACTAAAAATTGGTAATTAATTTAATAATTTAATAAATTATAAGGTTAATATAAGCCTTTATAACGTAAATTGTATTTTATTAAACGTTATTATTAAAAATATCCCGAATAATATTATTAATATTTAATATTTATATAAATATTATACTTTTCCTTATTACGAAATTTTATTTATAATATAAATTTTTAACGATATTACCGAATTTAAAAATTATTATTAATCGTAAGATTCTTTTAATTAATATACGTTTAATTTAATATTAAAACGTATAATATTTATAATTTTTTAATTTCTTTTTATATTAATATAACTTTATGGTATAAATTTAATATTTAAAATCGGTTACGTATAATATATATTTTTCGTAAAGTTTATTTTAAATTTTAAAATAATTAAATATTATTTAATTAATACGAAATTATTTTAATTAAAACGATATTATAAATTATATTATATTATAAATAAATTTTGTAATAATTTTAATTATTTTTTGGTTTAAAATTTTATTATCCGTTTTTAAAATTATTTATCGGAAAAATTATTAACGGAAATATTATTATCGAATTTAATTAATTTAGCCGGAAGTTTAAAGTTTTCCGGTTATATTTAAGGTATATTATCGGCAGGATTATTAACGAAAGCGTTATTATCGAATTTAATATATTTAGCCGGAAATTTAAAATTCTCGGTTTATATTTAAGGTATATTATCGGTAATATTACGGAAAAAAGCTTTTAATTTGTTATTAAATTCGTTTATATTTTACGATGTTATGGAATATATAAAGGTATATATTATAAAAAGGATTTTAAGTATTAAATAAAAAGATAATAAATTAATAATTATATTATAAATAAGTTATAAAAAGATTTTAAGTATTAAATAAAAAAATAACGGATTAATAATTATATTATAAAAAAGTTAATTTTACGTATTATAATATAATAAAATATATAAAAATATATAAAATAATAATAAGTTATATTAAAGTAAATATAAGGTTAATATAGGTTCAAGCCTTATTTTCCAGGCTGAGCCAAATATACAGAAAATCATTACACATATAATCCACACGATAGATACTATACCCAGTATCTTCGAACACGATAATTGATTAATGGTCTTTACGGTTAAGATAGATTGTATACCTCAGTCGCATAGAACCTCATTTTGAAGCAGAATGCGTGGTTGCCGATAAGCTTCGACTCTGATGAACCTTATGCCAGCTGGCTGCAGTAAACCTTAAGAATAAACCTTAAGGATAAACCTTAAAAATATATTAAAGTAAGTAATATTAATTATTTATTAAATAATTATAATAATATTATTTTATATATATTAATTAAAAAAGCTTATAAATTATATTAAGTAATTTAAATTAAAGGAAAAATTTCGTACAAATTATATATTATTATTAGTTCTTTTTTTATATATTATTATTTCGTTATAAAAAAAAGTAACGTTAATTTTTAAGTTAATATTTAATAATTTATATAAACTTAATTAATTATGTATTTATAATTATATAATCCTAAAATTCGTATATATTTTAATTTTAATTATATATATTTCTTTCTGATTCGTTTATAATTTATTAATTATTTATAGGTTTCGTTTATATATTATAAATTACTACGTATTCTTTTTAATATTCATAATATTTTCGGATATTATTTAATATACGAATTTTATTTAATTTATTATATTTTATATCTTTTATTTTTATTTTTATTTTTAAATAATTAAAGATACCGTCGGTAAGTTTATAATATTTCCAGATTCTTTATATATAAATATTTTATTTGTAATATTTAATATTATATAATCGTACGAATTTTATTCCGTTAATTATATTTTATATTCTTTTCTTTAATTTTTAATCTTAATTAATTAAAAATACCGTCGGTAAATTTAGATTATTTCCAAATTTTTTATATATAAATATTTTATTTATAATATCTAATATTATATAATTATACGAATCTTATCCCGTTTATTATATTTTGTATTTTTTCTTTTAATCTTTAGTTTTAATTAATTGAAAATACTATCGGTAAGTTTATATTATTTCCAGATTTTTTTATATATAAACATTCTTTTTATAATATTTAACATAATATAATTATTATAATAATATTATTACCGTTTAATCGAACCCAATATAATAACTTTATTTTAACGTATTATGGTAAGCTAGCAAAAAATTAACGCGTATATAAAAATATAACTGTTATTAAGTTAGCTTTCGATACGATATATATTAATTACGGCGCCATTTTTTATACCCCCGTTTTAGTTATTTATAAATCCCTTTTAAATTTTAAGCTAGCCGATAAATTATTAATAATTTCCGCCAGGTAAATATTTAATAAAGTTATAATATTAAAAGGCCTTAATAAAATTAAGTTTATTAATATATATTTAAAAAAAAAATTTATTTACTGTTATATAATCGTTAACGTATATTTTATTTATAATAATATCGGAATAATATTCAAATAAATATTTAAAGGTTTTAATTATATATATATAATTTATAAAACGTTAATATAAAACGTATTTATGTATTTTAATAATTTCTATTTTTTATTTTTATTACCCGAAAACGAAATTACGAAATAATATATAACGTTATTCGTTTTTTTCGTTATATTAAAACATTACGAAAAAGTTAACGAATTATATAATTCGGACCGTTTAACGTTTTCGAAAATTTATATAAAATAATAATTTATGTAATATAAACGGTACTTAAAATATGGTAATCGTATAATTCCGATTAAGATAATAAAATTACGATACCTTTTATAATATATATTATATAAATATAATTTTTATAATATTAAATATAAAAAAAGTTGGTTTTTATATATAACTTTACAACGATTAAATAAGTATATATAAAGATTGGGTTTATAGGTATCGTAATATATTCGGTACTGGTACCGAAAATTTTGGCGGTTTTTTAATATATTTAATAAACCGTATATTTATATAAGATTTTAATATAAGAAAATTCCGAAATTTATTTAATTTTCCGGTTATGCCGAAAAAGAAAAAAAGTGGGATTAAATAACCGGAATTTCGTACCCTTATATATCGGTTATTTTAAAAAGCGAAGTTTTAAAAGCCGTAACCGGCAATATCGGTAAACTTTTATTCGGCGTATCCAGCATTAAGCGATATGCTTATATTCCCGGTAAAATAACGGGCTTAAAAAAATTTATAATTACCAAAATCTTCGGTAAAAACGCGACAACCTGGACGATAAATTCCGGAAGGTATTAATTAAAACCCTAAATTATTTACTTTAAAAAAGCCGTTATTATAAAAATCCTTAGCAAAAAAAGAATAACGTACGTAATAAATTTTAAAAAATGGTAATTAAAATCCGGCTTTAAGAAATAATATTTATAATTATAAAAAAATAAAATTATAAAACGTAAAAACATTTAATTTATTATAAAACCGGGATTTTAAATATTTCGAATTGGTACTTAAAAGAAAACGGACGTTAAAATAGTTATATATATAATACGAAAATAACTTTTCCGATATTAGCCAAAAATTATTTATATCGTTTATTTAACCGTATAATTGATTTTTTTAACCAATTAATCGACCCGAATTAAGGTACCTTAAAGATTAAAAGGGATAGGAATATTTTAAAAGTTAATATAAAGAATTCGAAAAAAAAACCAGAAAATAAAATTTAAAAATTTTTAATTCGGTATCGTAAGTAAAAGGTTATAAATTTAAAAAAAGAATTTGTTAATAATTACGATAAATTATAATTTATAACGTATAATATTAAAGTTTGTTAATTTTTTTTACTTATAAAATTTATATATATTTATAATAATATATAATTAATTTTAATTAAGAAAAATTAATATTTATATATTATTTAACGAATTTAAAATTAATAAAATAACGGATATAATCGTATTATTTTCTCGTTTTACGTACTTAAATTTTTTTAACGTAAAAAAAATATCTTTTCGAATTTCAAGGTAATATTAATATCCCGCGAAAATTTGAGGAAGTTAAAAAAGTATATTTATAACGTTCCGTTTTTTAGCGAATTTAAAAATATACCGTTAAAAACCGCAAAAAATTATAACGTTACGTTTCGATTTTTAATATGCCCTATTTATTAACAACCGTAACCCCGACTTTATTTTAAAACCGAACGCGTTTTTTACCGCCCGCCTTAATTAAAAACGGCCGGATTTCGTTTCCTAATTTTCGACTTAATATTATAATTATTATTATCGTTAAATAAATATCGTTTATTTTTAACGCGCGATTTTTTAACCTCGGTAACGATTATTACCTTAATTTTATTTTCCGATATATTATTTGTAACGTTAAATTATATATCGTTATTTTTTAATAATTCCGGCAATTCCGGTAACGAAATAAAAGTAAATTAATTAAACGAATACGAATATGGTAATAAAAACGGCTTTAATAAATTAAAAATATTAAGGAATTATAAATTTTAAACCGACGTTATAAATAAAGAAAATAAAATAAGTTTTTAATTAGGATTATTTATTATATCGCGAATTACGCGTACGGATATATATATCGCGATAACCGGAGTCGTAATTTCGAACCGCGAAAACGTATAAACCGTATACCGGGTCGGTATTTAAATTATTAAAATTACCGTTAAATTTTTAATTATTAATTTAAATCAAACGGTTATAATTAATAAGCCTTAATTAAAACGGAATACGGTTTACGGTAATTACGTAATTTTTTCCGATATTTATCGGATTTATAACGTAATTATAATCCGTAACTTATATAAATCGGTTCGGGATATAAAAAAAATAATATCGTTATTTTAAATTAAATTTAATTTATTATTTATAAAAAAATTTGGTATTTTTTGCGATATAAAAAATACGGCTTTTTTGTAAATTAAGTATAACGTAAAAAAAAGGTAATTTTTTAAAACGTTTTAATATTATTATTCATCGAATCCGGGAAATACCTTAATTAATTCGATTATATTTTAAATTAAATAAAAACTTTTAACTTTATTTAATTTAATCTAAAACGTATTAAATAAAAATTGTTTAAGTTTAATAAAAATAAACGTTTATTTATTTTTTTATAACCGAACGGAAATAACCGTATAAAAAAATAATTTGTTCGTTTATTATTTATATTATAATTCGATTATTTTTTAAATAACCGCCTTTAACGAACCGGGTTTTCATTATTTTTCTGCGGATCTTTTCGGGTTCGAAAATTCGGATATGTAAATAAAATTAGGTATATATAAATTATAATAAGGTCCAGCCGGAATAAAATTATTACGGTTTTTTTTAATATAATAATTTCGTTTTTTTAAAATAAGTTAAAATTATTTTCCGTATGTATTCGTTATTAAATAATATACGTTAAAAAAGCTTTATTTTCGCCTTATTTTATAAATTAAAATTATTTTATTTAAAAAATTTACGGATAACGTAAATAATATTTTAATTAACTAAAAGTTAAAATTAAAATTCGATAATTATATTGTTTTAATCGAAATTATTTACGACAAATAATTTATCGTTTTTTTTATTATCCGAATCCGTAACGTTAATTTTTATTACGATTTTTATATTTTAATAAATAATACGATTCTTCATTTACCGGACCTAAATTCCTTTTTTTAATTAATTTTGTAATAAACGGCTCGGTTTTATATTTATCGAATACTTATTAAAGTACAAATAATATAATTTATTTATAATTAATTATATTTAATCGCTTATAATTACGAATTATTCGACCAAATTATTACCATAAATCCTTTATCGAAAAAGTTTTTAATATTTTTTATTATATTATTTGAATAATATCCGGAATATTTATACTTAATTTAAAAACGACGGTAAATATTACGATATAAATAGAATTATTAAGCTTTTTTAATTTTTTATATATATAAACCTGGTTTCCGTAAAATATTTTAGAACTATAAAATTTAATAAGCTTTTTTATAACTTTCGACGAATATTTCCGGTTTATTATGGTTTTAATTAAATAATTTTAAAGATCTATAATTTTCGCCTTATTATTAATATAAATAATGGTTTTTGTAATAATACGTAAGTTATTAAATTAAATTATAGAAAAATTATTTAATAATTCGGACGTATTAATTAGCAGGAAATCCAAATATACTTAATTCGAACGTTAACCTTTAAATATAGAAAAAATAATAATATCGATTTCGGAATAATTAATATTAAAATGCCGGATTTTTACCTTATAATTATATCTAATTAAATTTCCGGGTTTATTAAAATTTTTATATTTCGTAATCTTTTTTTTTTAACGTTATTAATAATTATTATATACGTAAATTAATATACGTAAATAAAAAAAATAAAACGCAAATTACGGATATTAATATATTTAAGCTAAAAGTTTTTTTTATTTTAATAATAAATATATTTCGTTAATAATAATTAAACCATATTATCGTTCGAAAATAAAATTTAATATAATAATTTAAAATTAATCGTTCGATAATTATTTAAAACCTAAAATAATATAATTATGTTATCCGGTAATTATACGTTTAAATATTCTTAAATCGAACTTTTTCGTTTTTGCAGTTATTAAAATAAGGGTAAAATATAATACTATTAATATAGAAATTCGTTATTTTTCGGCCAATTTAATTAAAGGTATAATTTAAAGAATAATTAAGTTTATTATTAAAAAAAACTTAAATAATTAAAAACTTTCTAAAATTTATTTTAATAACGAAAAAAATATTAAATTTTTCGAAAACTAAATTATGTACCGAATTTATTTATTCCTTCCGTAAAATACGGCCTTATCTGCTAAATATGGCACTTAATATAAAACGAACAAATCGACGGCATAAAATTTTTATAAAGTTATCGGCTATATATTTAACGTTAACATATATATTAATTATATTTATATCGATAAAAACCCGATAAAGATATTAGATACAAATAAACGCTTCGTTTTAAAAGGTTAAATATTCGAAAGTTTAAAATATTTACCCCAAACTTTTTAATACGTCGTCCGTATTCGGCTAATTAATAAAAAAATATATTTCGGAATTTATTATAAATAATTTTAAGCCTTATATATTATTATTTTGATTTATAAAATTATGTTATTATCGTACTGGCCCGGGGGGGATAAAAAGTTATAACGGGTATTATTCGTAATTTTGGGTTATTTTTTTCTTTTATTAATTAATACGTAGTTTTAATTAAAATGAAAGTTATACAAAAAAATAAAGATTTTAATTTTACGCGTAATAATATAAGTTATAACGTTAAGAACTTTATAACTAATAAATATTTCGAAAATTATTAATAATAATTTTTGCGAATTTATATAAAGCGGTACCAAACGTAGCCGAAAAATCATAACTTAATATCAGGCCCTATTTTTAAGGTTTTGTTATTTTTATGGAACTTCTTCTTAAAAAGGTTTAGTCGATATATCTAACCCTTGCAGCTACTTCTTGATCAAAAGCGCTAGCCACGGCTGCGCTGCAGGCGCAGCCCCAACCTCAAAAATAGGGCCTGATCTCGATAAGGTAAGTTAATTTATAAAAATAAAAGATATATAACGGTTAAAAATCCGGAATACGTAAAACGAATCCGGGATTTTTTTTAAAACTTTTTACTTATTTAAAAAGGTTTTTTTCGAAAAGGAAAATTAATATTTTTCCAGATTTCCGATCCGGCTATAACGTAATTTTAAAATTTAACCGGCCGATATCCGTTTCGGAACCCTTAACTTACCGGACGTCCGTTTAATATTTTTTATTAAACAAATGGAAAATAAATTATTAAAAATAAATTTTATTAAATTATTTATACGAAAAAATACCGCTTTAATTTTACTTGCTTTAAAATTATATTCGTCAGAATATTAGTTTTATATTAATTATCGTTATAAAAATTAATATTTAAATAATCGTTTTATTTTAATTTATTTATTTAATAATATTATATTTAATTATTAAAACCTTAAATATTTTATTTAAATTAATAATATTTAAATGCTTTATAAATTTTATATTAATATTAAATCCGAATATTTAATAATATTTAAAATCCGTTAAAAAACGTTTTAATAAAAATATTTTATTTTATTTTTAAATAAACCTTATTTAATAATAATTATTTATTAATACTTAATTATATAAATTTTTTAATTATTACGTAAACGTTTATACGGATAACGTATTAATTTATTCCGGCTTTAAAACCTTTTTAAAAATATTATCAAAAATTTATTTACCGATTATATAAAATGAATTTTTAAATTTTTTTTAAAAAATTCCGGTTTATTATTAAAAAAATAAATTATTTCGATATTATTTAAAAAATAAGTATAAATATTTTTATCGATTTAATTCAAATAAAAATAATTTAAAAATAAAAATTTTAAAATTTTAATAACCGTATTATAATTCGTTTATTTATAACATTTTATAATTAAATACGAATATTTTATTACCATAAAAATAATATAATTAAATTATTAAACCGTTTATTAAAAAAAAGCTTTTTTCGTAATAAAACCTAAATAAAAATAAACTTTCGAAAAAATAAAACAGTTCGTTTATAAAACCTTAGTTTTTATTTTTTTTCGATTTAATTAATCGATTAAAATAAAAACAGATATATTCCGTAATGTCCTAATAGCTTAGTGGTCTCGAGCCTGGGTGTCCTTTTTTCGCGCTTGCTGCAGGCTTGGGGAACCTACCGCTCGCGTCGGACTGCTGATTCGAATCCAGCTTGGGACAACGTGCTCTAGGTGGTGCCAAGCCCAGTGCACGGACCATTTAAGAGCTTCGGCTCCTGCGTTTATGGCTGGCAACTATTGGAAACTAGTGGTTAGGGGCGTTGGAACTTGGTAAGGCTCTGGAACCAATCAATCGTGTATGTAACCATTTGTTTGTTACCGTGCTGACCCCCTATATGGTTTTTTATCCGGCCCCTCTTAGGTACGGTTTTTGGAGTGTATCCTCCGGTCGCGTCGTGTTATTAATCGTGTATGTATGTATTTGGACGCGTCGCGTATTTAAACGACGACGGTGCATGTATGTACTTACTGTCGTAAACCAGGCGTTAGCTTGTATATAGCTTCGATCCCTTATCAATAACACTTTACCTTGTAAAAAAAAATATTCCGTAATATAACTGGAAATATTATTTAATAATAACAAAAAAATAACGAATAAAAATTTATAAAATATTTTTCGAAAATTATAACCTTAATAAAAAAACGTATTTTATTTAAAACCGAAAGTTATTTATTATAATTTAAATTTTCGAATATTATTATTTAAAATTTTAAAAATTTTTTTTTATTATAACCGATTATTAAACTTTATTATATTTTACGAATAAATAGGTTTTTTTATACGTTAAATTTAATAATACGATTTTTTTTTAAATTCGATATTACGTTTTAATATTAACTTAATAAAAAAAATTTTTTATATATATTTTATTACGAAAAACGGTTAATTTATTTATAATTAAAACTTAAAAAAAAAGAAAAAGAAATTAAACTTTAATTTTATTAAAACGATTAAAATTTTTTATCGTTATTATTAATAAAATACAGACTAAAAAATAAATCAAAAATATTCCGTAAGGTATTAATTTAATCGATTATATCCGTTACTAAAACGAAACGTAAAATTTAAATAAAAAAGATAATAAATTAATAATATTTCGAAAAAATAATTAATAACCGTATCTTTTTCCGTACCGTATTTATCCGCAAAATTTACGTATTTAAAATATTTATATATTTTAATTAAAATAAAATAATTAAAATATTAATACAGAAATATATTTAATTTTGGCTTAAATAAAATATCCGATAATATATCCGGAATTATTATACTTACCGTCGGAATAAAACGTTTCGAAATAAAACCCCGGGATTTTTTTACTTTTTTCTTATCCCGAATAATATTTAAAATTACGTTATTATCGACGGAAAAAATATATTAAAAAATCGTTATAATTATAATTATATATAAACGTTTATCGATAAATTTAATAAAATTATAATAATTATATTAAATAAAAAAATTAATATTATTAATAATTTAATTAATTAATATTATCGATATTTATATCGTTTTTTTAAAATATTTATTATTTAAATTAAGAATAATATAAAATAATTTATTTTTAAATTTTTAATTAAATTAAATAAATTTATCGGTATAAAATATCGTTATAAAAATATTTTAAATTTATAAATTTATAAAATTATTAAATTTACGAATTAAAATTTAAATTAATATTTTCGTTTTTATATCGATAAATATTAAAATAATTAAAACGTATATATACCGGTATTAAATTTTAAATATTATTTATTATAATATTCCTTAATTAATATAATTTTATTAAAAATTATATTAAATAAAAATATCCGGTATTTTTTTTCGTTAAATTTAAATATAATAAAAATAAAAATTAATTTAATTTAATAAGTATTAAAAAACGTAAATTAATATAAAACGTTATTTAACCGATTTTAAGGTTAATAATAAAGTTTTTTTTATAAAAAAAGTTTTACGATATAAATATTAATTATTTATTTAAATTTATAATAAATAAAACTTTTTAAAATTTTAAAAAAACCCGGATATAATTTCGTTTTTAATGTATTATTAAATTATAAAATAATTTATTTATTTTATATTAATCGATTACGTAAAACCGACGATAATCCGTTATTTTAATAAATTTAAATATTACCGTTACTTAAAAAAATTAATAATAAATTAAAATTCGCAAAAATAAAGCAAATAATTAAAACTTAATAAATATAATAAAAATTTAAAATATTAAATTAAATAAAAAAATTATAATTCCGACGAAACATAATATTCCGTAATTAATTTTAAAAACGTTCCGATCGTAATAAAATAATTTTATATAAAATATTTTAAAATATTTAAATTACCGGTCCGTTTATAAAAATAAATACGCGTAATAGTTACCGATAAAATTAACAAAAACTACCCTAATAATAATAAAGCCGCAAAAATAAAAACCGGATTAATAAAGAAAAAATGGTATTTATAATTAATAAAAACTTATATATTTTTTTAATCGTATATGTTACGGCCAGTATTAATATAGCATGGTAGCTAGTTTATTGGCGCTATAAACGAAGATTTTAAGCTGAAGAAAAGAAAACAAGGAAAGAAACGTAAAGCCGTAAAGTACGTAAAGATTTATAAATGTCCCCACTTTCTGTATGGTAAGTGGCTAGCCTGGTAATAGCTGTTAGTTTTATATAACGGTTGTTAATTTTACGGTTTAATTATAAGGTTGCCGTTATATTACCCTTTTCTAGAAACTTGTATACGATTAAAAAAAATATGCAAATTTTTATTAGTTATAAGTGCCGTTTTTTTTTGTTAGTCCAGTTCCTATTTTCGCGGCCTTATTATTATCGGGATAATTTTCGTTAATCTCGTCGGCAGCCGTTATACGGATTTATTTTTATAAACGGACCGGTAATTTAAATATTTTAAGATGTTCCGTATAAAACCGTTTTATTACGATCGGGACGTTTTTAAAATTGGCTGCAAAATATTATATTTTGTTAAGATCGTAATTTTTTTATTTAACCTAATATTATAATTTTTTATAATATTTATTAAGTTTTAATTATTTAATTTATTTTATTTCGAATTTTAGTTTATTATTCATTTTTTTAAATAATAATAATATTTAAGTTTATTAAGGTAACGGGTTATTATCGGTTTTACGTAACCGGTCGGCGTAAAATAAGTTAATTATTTTGTAATTTGGTAATAAATCGAAAATAAAATTATATTCGTATTTTTCCAGGATTTTAAAATGTTTTATTTATTATAAATATAAGTAAATAATTAATATTTATATCGCAAAATTTTTTTTTCGGAAAAAAATTTTATCGTTAATTTTAAAATCGGCTGGATAACGTTTTTTGTTAATTTACGTTATTTAACGTTTTTGCGTTTTTAACGCAGCGTTTTTCGTAAACGTTTAAACGTTTTTAATTCGTTTAATAATTATTAATATCTATTAGATTAATTCGGTTTTTACTTTTATAATATTTAAATTTAATAATAATAAATTCCGGATATTTTTATTTAATATAACTTTTAACGGAATTATATTAATCGATAAATATTATAATAAATTATGTACGAAATTTAATATTAATATATATACGTTTTAATTATTTTAATATTTATTAATATAAAAACGTAAATATTAATTTAATTTTTAGTTTATAAATTCGATAATTTTTTAAATTTACGGATATAAAACATTTTCGTAATAATATTTTATACCGGTAAATTTGTTTAATTTAATTAAGAATAAAAAAAAAAATTATTTTACGTTATTATTAATTTAAATAACGGATATTTTTAAAAAACGATATAAATATCGGTAATATCGGTTAATTAAGGTTTTAATAATATCCGTTTTTTTATTTAATAAAATTATTATAATTTTATTAAATTTATTAATAAACGTTTATATAAAATTATAACCGTAACGGTTTTTCGGTATATTTTTTCTGTCGATAACGACGTAATTTTAAATATTATTTAAAATAAAAAAAAGTAAAAAAATTCCGGGGTTTTATTTCGAAGCATTTTATTTTAACGGTAATCGTAATAATTCTGGATATATTATTAAATATTTTACTTAAGCCGGAATTAAATATATTTCCGTATTAATATTTTAATTATTTTGTTTTAATTAAAATATACGAATACTTTAAATACGTAAATTTTGCGAATAAGTACGGTATGGAAAAAAATACGGCCGTTAATTATTTTTTCGAGTATTATTAATTTGTTATTTTTTTGGCTTAAATTTTACGCCTTATTTTTGCGACGGATAAGGTCGATTAAATTGGTATTTTACGGGATATTTTCGATTTGGACCTTAATCGGTAATTCGTTAGTAATAACGATTAAGAAATTTAGTTGTTTTAGCGGAATTAGGGCTTGGTTTTTTTTTTTGAATTTTAACGGTAAGTAAATCGACCGTTTTTCGTAATAAGGTATCCGCGGTAATATTTTTTTTGTTAGGTCGATATTGAAAGGTAATGTCGAAATTAAATAGGAAGTTAGCTTATTAAATTTGGTACGTAGAAAGAACGCGTTTGTTTGCAAAATATAATAGGGTTTGGTAATCGGTTATAATAAAAAACTTTTATTTTTAAAGTTTAAGGTAATAATATTCGAAAATTTAGATTATAATAAGCAATTTTTAATTTTAAATAAGATACGTTTTTTTTATTGGGGTTATAATTTTCGAAAAATATCTTATTAGTTTTTATTCGTTATCGTTTTATTGTTACTAAATAATACCTTCGGTTACGTTATGGGATACGTTTATTTTTTATTTTTATCGGTTAATTAGGTCGAAAAAAAGCAAAAATTAGGGTTTCGTAAGTAAACCGTTTTATTTTTTCGAAGGTTCATTTTTGTTCGGGTTTTATTACAAAAAAAGTATTTTTTTTTAATAAGCGGTTTAATAATTCGGTTATACCGTTTTTATGGTAGTAAAATATTCGTACGTAATTGTAAAATTTTATAAATAAACGGATTATGGTACGGTTATTAAAATTTTCGAATTTTATTTTTAAATTACCTTAATTTTAGTTAGATCGATAAAAATATTTATGCCGGTTTTTATAATAATACCGAGGTAATTTATTTTTTTAACGTTAAACCGGAACTTTTTGATATTCTTTTAAAGGTTAACTTTATATAACCGGTAAATAATTTTTTGGTAATATTTTTAATTTTCTTTTTAGGGTTAAAATAAATTAGGACGTCGTCGGCATAAATATTTGCGTAATAATCGAAAAATTTATATAATTAGGTATTAATAAATGATTATTATTAAGTAAGGCTTATTTTAAGTCTAAATGGAAGTACCTTTTATTAAAACGTTCCTTAACGGGTTTTAAATATTATTAAATATTCCGATTTAATAATGATACGAAGTTTATAAAATACCTGGATAGTGTTAATTTTGGTAAAACGTTTGATATTTCGATAGTTAAATATAATACCGTTAAACGAAGGGGTTAGAATAAGGTAATTTTTTAAATATTAGTTTTTTTAACGGTAATCGATATAAAACCGGCGTTCCGATAAATATGGTTTTGGGGCAAATAAGATTAAGGCGGCGTTTTTTTATATATATAGCTTAATAAAGTCCATTTTTAATAATTTGTTTATTATTTTTTTCTCCAGCGGAAGGTATTAAATAGGTATCCGGTAAATTAGGGGTTTTAAGGTGGCTATCGGCCGGTCGAGTTCTAAAACTACGTTATGGCCGGGCCGGAAGTTTGGAAGAGTGTTGGCTTTTTTTTTTCGAAAAAAACCCTTTTAGGTAGGTGAGGGGTTTTAATAAGAGTTCCCGGATTTATTTTACGTACTTTAGGTATGACGGCTGACTGGCTTAACCAATTATTAAACCTTAATCGTATGGTTTATGTTAGCAGTAATATTGTAGGAATTTAAGCAATAAACTGGAAGTATAGTTACGTTTGGTAATAGTAGATATTAAAGGTAATCTGGGTAATTAAGTAATATTATAAGCTGTTATTATTTAAATTATAAGAAAATAACGAACGTATATATATTATTTTTAGTTCGACCGGTTCGTTCTGGCTTTATTTATTTTTTGGTAATTAAATCTTTTCGAACCTTTCGAATTATTTTAAGCCGTCGTCCGGCTTAATTAGTTTGATATATTAAATCCTTTTAAGTTTACTTAAGTTTTTCGAATTTATTAAACTTATTACGTAACCTTAAGCCTATATCGGAAGTTCGTCCTATAATTTCCGACCGTTTATTATTAAGCCAAAACCTTTAATTATAATACGATCTTTTTTTTCCAGAATTCTTATTTTTAAAAATTAATTTATTTATCGTAATTATTTAATAAATAATTTCCTTTTTTATATATTATTTTTAGTTTATTTTGGTCGTTATACCTAACCGTATTAAAAAACAAAAATCTTATAAACGTAATAACGTTTTGGTGTTTTCGAAAAAAATCGATACGTTTAACTTTAATATATCCATATTTTTTTATTCGTATTATAAACGTAAAAAAAAGGTTTATAAAGCTTATCTTAATTTTGGAAAATATATTCGTTATTCCGAATATAACGGTCCTTATAACTTTTTCAGACTTTTTAAATTAAAATATAACCGTTTAATTATGGAAAAAAATTATTTCGAACTTTAAAAAGGTTTTGTTAAAAAAAATTATTTTCCGTTTAATAACGTTTTAATAAATTATTTGGTCGTTTAATCCGATTACGTAATTAAAAAAAAATTTTACGTAAACGGGAAATCGAAATATTACGTAAAGGTATTAAAAATACGGAAGCGATAAAAAAATTCGAACGTTTAAAAAAAAGTAACGTAAATTAAAGGCCGAAATAGTTTTATTTTTTCGTACCGTAAACGTAATCGATTAATCCGATTTGGATAACGTAAATTAGAACTTTTTTAATTTTAATACTTTTAGTATTATTAGTAAAAACCTTTTAATAAGCGTTAAATTTTCGTAAAATTTTCCGTAAGTTTCTATATATTTTTTAACTTTAAATAATTTTTTTACATAATTAAATATTATTTCTTATTGTTTTTCCTTTTAGTATTAAAAATCCTTTCGATTTTTTATATTAATACGTTTTTTATTACCTTTTTTTTTTATCCCGTATTAATTTAAATTATATTTATTGTTAATTTTAATAAGAAAATATAAAAAACGGGGTAAAATTTAATTTTAAAAGGTAACTTTAACTGGTAATTATTTTTCGAGATTTTTTTTACGACTTTATATAATCTGATATACTTAAAATCGAAATTTTTATTAAATCGTTTTATTTAAATATTTTTAGTAATTAAGTAATTTAATTTTTTTTTTAAAAAGTTAATTTTTTTAACTTTTTCTGGTTATAATATTTTTGCATTTAAATACGTATGAATTTAAAATTTCTTTTTATTTTTGTATGTAATTATTAAAATTATTTTAACGTTAATTAATTTTTTTTTATAAACTTTGGTAAATTTTTAATATAAAACCGAAATTAATATTAATTAATATTATTTTAATATTTTCGTAATAATTTATATTATAAGTTAATTAAGATATTAATAATTTTTTAACTAAATTATTTTGTTCGTAATTAATATAATACCGTCAGTAAGTTTTAAATATTTAATTAATTTTTTTTATTTAGTTATCCGTTTATAATTTAAAGGCGTTCGAAAGCTTATAATTTAAGTTTAATTATACCATAAGGTTTTGCCAAATTTTTGAAGTAAATATAATACTTTTATCGGATATAATTTCCATTAAAAATCCGTATATATTAACAAAATATTTAAAAAAAATATACGTTAATTATTTTAGGTTTATATTTTTATTAAATAATAAAAAATAAAAAAACTTTATAAATCGATTTACGATTATAAAAATGCTGTCGTAATATATACCTATCGTTAAATTTTTTTAATAATAGTAATTTAATAATAAAATTAAAAATAATTAAATCTTATAATTATTTTACGATTAATAATAATTATAATTTTCCGTATAGTTTATAATATCGTATTTTGGTTTTATTATATAGGTTATATTGTCGTAAAACTTTTTTTATTATTAACTTTATTTTAAGAAATAATATATACGTTATAACCGTTTTAAGGTTTTGTAAACTCCAGGATATCCGTATAATTGGTATTCGTATATTTTACGTATCAATTTCTTTTGGTACTTTTTTAATATTTCGGTTTTATTAGTTTTTTTTTTAATAATTGATTATTATATTGTTAAGTTTTTGGTATAAATTAAGTATTATGTTTTTAATTATTGTAATTTATTATAGCTTTATATATTCTTTTTTTATCCGGTTAAATATTTAGTATAAAACCTTTAAGATTTTTTTTTTAGGTTTAATCGTTTGTTAAAAATGTTTATTTTGCCGTTTTTTGGCCCTTTCTTATGGATAATAACGAAATCGAATTTCGAAAGGTACTTTATGTAACGGAGTTATCGTTTTATTAGTTTTCGGGTAGTAATAAACCGGGTAAGACTTTTATAGTTTATGTATATTTTAACTTAATATAAGTTTCCTTTAAAATAATATTAAAATTTTTTAAAAGCGTTAATAATAATTAGAAATTCTTTGTTTAAGATAACGTAATTTAATTTAATTTCTTTTAATTTATAAAAATAAAATGTAATAGGATATAGGTTACCTTAATTATTTTTATATCCGATTACCGTATTTAACGTATAATCCGAAATATCGGTTTTTAATTTTACGGGGTAATTTAGGTCGTACATAATTAATACTGGTTCGTTAATAATCGCATTTTTAATTTTTCAAAAAACCTTTTTTGTTTCGGTTATTTACTGGAACTTAATTTTTTTTGGTTAAATTAGATAAAGGTATCGCGATTTTGTTAAAATTGCGGATAAACTTCCGGTAATAGTTAGCAAATTTAAAAAAAAACCTAAATTTTGGTAATTATAATAAGTACTTTTTATTTTTGTACTATTATTACTTTCTTAGGGTCCATTTTAATATATTCTGGGATAATAACGTATTTTAAATACGGTATTTTTTGCTTATAAAATTTACTTCGAAGCTTATCGGCAACCACGCATATGAGCCTCCCAAGCCGACATCAGTCGAGAAATTGCGTGCTTACGGGGCCCAGCAGTCTGCTTCAGAGTGAGGTTTTATGGAGCTGAGGTATACAATCTATCTTAACCGTAAAGACCATTAATCAGTCATCGTATTCGAAGATATTTGGTATAGTATCTATCGTGTGGATTATATGTGTAATGATTTTCTGTGTATTTGGCTCAGCCTGGAAAATAAGGCTTGACCTTATATCAACCTTGCATAAAATTTACTTTTTTTAGTATTAATTAAAAAATTAACGTTTTATAAAACTTAAAAAACTTTATAAACGTATTTTTTATATTTTTTTTCCGTACTTAAATAAATAAAAATATTATCGAAATAGCAAATAATAAAAATATTAAAATATTTACGTAATATGTAATTAATTATCCTTTAAAACGTTACGGGTACGTTAATAAACCCGAATAATATTACCAAATATTTATATAACCCGTATTCAATTTTAAAAGTTATTTTTTATTCGTTTCCTGGCTTAATACGAATTAAATTATATCCGTTTCGTAAATTTAAAGTAATAAATTATTTAATTGCGTAAAAGTAATTTTTTATTTCCGTAATTAAGGGTAAAAATATATAATTTTTAACCGTAATATCGTTTAATTATCGGTAATTAATTATTAATTATAACTTTTTATTTTTTTTGATACGAAAAATATAAAGTATTCCGTTAATAATTTAAAACGTTTAATATATTTTTTACGTAATTTATTTTCGAAATATTTTCGTAATATATATAGTTTTTATTAATTTAAGTTATATATAGGATAAAAAGTAATTATTTTGTTATCTTTTAAAATTATTTCGTAATTTTATTTATTATGTTTTAGTAATTTTATCTTAATTTGTTCTTTAAAAAGTTTTTCGTATTTATAATATTATGGTAATATTTTAGTTATTTTTTCTGGCTTTTAAAGCTGGTGCTATAAATTATCGTTTATTTCGTATAACCGTATTTTAATTATAACAATAACGCGTCGTATATATTTATTTTACCTTTTTTTATATATATATCGTATTCTTTTAGGTAATAAGGTTTCTGTCGTATCTTTATGCCTATATTTGCCGCCGTTTTTGTCGGTTAAATAATAATAAAAAGATTTTAAGTCGTTTTTGTTAATGGAAGGTAAAATAAATTTTATTTGGTTAATTTTTTAATTAATTAAGGGGGTATATTAATATAATTATTTTTTACCGAAGATTATATCGTAATTTCGTATTAAAATAATATCGAAATTAATGGTTTATTTTCGTTCTTAAATATAGGCTTTAAGGTAATTAATTTTGCGATTAATTTATCTGTTATTATAAATAAATTTGGTACCTTTAACATTTTTAATTTTATAAAGTTCGGTTTTATTTTTTTATGGTAATCGTAACTTATTAATTACCCCCCGTTTAATACAATTCGGATCAGTTTCGTAATTTATTATAACGGTATACTATTTTTTTTAATTCGTATTTTAATTATGATAAGAGGAATTTTTATCCTTTTTATTATCGTATACAAAGTTCTTTTAAAAGGTATACGTTAAATTTTTTTGCTTTTGCTAGTTTGTAGCTTTTTTACAGGTGGCGTTTATTTTTTGGGCCCATTTTTAACCTTTTAATACGTTCCTGGTTTTTTTAATTAATTCTTTAGATTTTTTTTAGCTGCTTTTTTTAACGTTATAACTAAGCTTCGAATTTAAGGAATTATATATGGAATTTTTTTCGTCGGGTATATATCGATTTTTTTAGGTAATATTTTTATTACTACTAGGCGTCGTATTATGCTATACTTTGTTCGCGTTTTTTTAATTTTTCTTTTTTTAGTTCGTGTTTTTTGTTAGACTTTTTGGTAAATAATAACTTAAAGCGTAAATTATAAATAACCTTCCGTAAGGTTTTTATAACGATTTAATATATCCATTTTTTTTTATATTTTGTGGTCGTATTATTTATAATGGCATATGGGGTTTTATTCGGAATAAATTTTTCCTTTTAGTTGATTTTTTTTCGTTATAAAAATATCGATAATATTTTATATGGCCATAATACGTAAATATCGGTATTATTTTTAGTTCCTAATATCTTTTCCGGTTTGGTTTTCGAAATCGAATCCCTGTTAATATATACGCGTAATCCGTTATTAGATATATTTTTGTTATTTTTTGATATCGAAGGTAATAGGTTTTTGTACAGTAAATGGCGTATAATTTTCAATATCGATCGGGCTTTTTTAGATATAGGGTTTCGTTCCAGCCTTAGTATTTTTTAATTTATTTACTTAATTTTTATTATTTTTATCGTTATTATTTTTTTGGGTTACGTACAAGATATTAGTTTTTTTGGTATTAATTTTTCCCATTCGGTATATTTTTATAGCCACTAGGTAATCATTGGTCCAGTCGTAACGGTACGCTATCGGATAATTACGGCCTAGGAAAATACCTTAATTTTTCGTAATCCCTCTCGTACTTCTGGAGGTAGGTTAAGGTTTTTTCTCTTCCTGATTATGCCGAAAATTATAGCTTTCTTATCTTTTAACTATCCTTCGGGTACCGGAATCCAACCGTTTTATTACTTTTTAAGAGTTTTATATTAATTCCTTACGTAATTTATTTTATTATAATTATAATATTTAATTTAGCTTTAATTTCGTTTTTGTATTATTTTTAACTTTATAAATCCTAATATTATTTCGTAGGCGGTAAAAGATATATTACATTTTTTATTCTAATTAATTTCCGTAATCTTAGGTTTAAAAATAAATTATTCCTTTCGTTTTTATCGTCGTTTATATTATCGGTTATCGATTTTAATTATTTTTATAATATATTTATCCAGAATAATAAAACGTACTATTTTAACGATTTCGTTTTTAACGTTATTTTTTAAACCTTTATGAAAAATATTAATTAAGTTATCGTTTTTTTCGTTTATTTATTTTATTTTAACCATAAAATCTTTAAACGTTTTTACGTATTTAAACGTTAAATTTTTTTTTAAATCGAAAATCTTTTATATTATAATTTTTTTATTTAAATTTCCGAAATTAACTTTTAATTTTTTCTCGAAATTAATATAATACTAAAAAAAGATTTTAGTAATTTATTATTAATCCGACTTTTTATTTTCTAAATAATTTCGTAAAATGTGTTTAAATTAATTTAAAACGTTTCTTTTAAGGAATGCCGTAACCGTAAAGATTTTATCGGCTTTATTAATAATTCTTTTAAAACGGAAATAAACGCATATTTAAATAAAAAAGTTTTATACGTTATTTTTTTTATCATAAGGTTCGGATTTTTTAAGCTTAATTTTAACTTCGTTAATCCGGATGGTATTAATTTAAGTTTTAAAGTATTAAATAACCTTTTCAAATTTTTTGATCATATTTTAGTATTATTATATAATAAATTTTTAAATATTATCCGATATGTTAACGGTATAATATATTACTTAAATTTAATTATATTATTAAATAAAAACTTATAACGTATAACGGTTAACTGGTTTAATTAATTATTAAATTTTAATCGTACGGTTTATATTAACAGTAATATTATAAAAATTTAAATAATAAATTAAAAATATAATTACGTTTAATAATAATAAATATTAAAGGTAATTTAAATAATTAAATAATATTACAAACTGGTATTATTTAAATTATAAGAAAATAACGAACGTATATATGTTATTTTTGGTTCGACCGGCTTATCCTGGTTTTATCTTTTTTTTTGGTGGTTAAGTTTTTTTAAGCCCCTTAAGCTATTTCGAGCCGTCGTCCGGTTTAACTGGTTCGATATGCCAAGTTCCCTTGGGTCCACTTAGGCCTCTCGAGTTTATCGAGCCCACCACGTAACCCTGGGCCCATATCGGAAGTTCGTCCCATAACTTCCGACCGTCTGCCACTAAGCCAAGGCCTCTGGTCATAATATTAGGTCCTTATTTTCGGGAAAAGGGATTTTTTAGTTGTTATATATCTTCTATTTTTGTAAAACGGTTAACGTTATAACGTTCGACTTTTTATTTTTAAAAGGAACAGTTTTTTAAGGTAACGGGAATTTAGCTTATCGTTCTGTACGGGGGTTGGTTTTTAATTTGTTCGTTAACGAAGCGATAATTACGTTATTTTTAGCAATTTTCGTAACGGAAATAATCGGCTTGGTTAAGGTAAAATTATTTTCGGGTTTTTTTTATAAACGTCGGAGGATTTGATATTATTTACCGGCCTTTTTTATGGCGCGGTTATAACGGTTAACGTTTTCCTGAACTTTAGGGTTAACGTACCTATTTAATAAATATCGGGTTAAAAGTTTAATTGCCGGTAAAATTTTGTTAAAATTAAAAAGTTATTAGGTTAAATAATATTTTTATTTTTGTAATCCAATAATAAATTATATTTTTATATCTAATTAAGATTAACGAAAATATCGTATTTAGTATTTATAATTTGGAAAATTTAATCGGAAAAGTATCGACCGTTAATTTCGAATGTTATAATTATATAGACTTTTATTTAACCGGTAAATTATTTCCGGTAATTTTATAATTAAATTAAGTTTTTTAACCGGATAATATACGCTTATAACCGTTTTTTTGTTTGTTTAATAAAAAACGGATTAACGAAAAATCGGGTTTATATTCCGCTATTATATAAAGCGATAATACGTAAATTAATTCCATTTATTTAAATTTACGTAATTTTAATAAAAGTTTTACATTTTTTGGAATTCTTTATTTCCGTTATTATTAATATAAGAAAAATTATTAAAGAATTTTCCGACGGTTTTATTCTTTTTCCGATTTATCGGAGTTAAATAAAATTTTTATTATTTTTATTATAGTAACTTTTTTTTTGTTAAGGTAGTTACTAGCTTTATGTTCCGTTTTGTTATAATTAAAATATATGCCAGCTTTTTAATGGGCTTTTTTTTCGGTTTCCGATAAGGGTTTGTTAATATTGCCCGAAGTTTTCGATTTATTGGAATTATTATTCGGACGGGATTTTTTATTTTTCGGTTTATTATTATTAGGGTCGTACAATTAGGGTTTACGTTTTTGTTAACGTTTTTTATAAGTAAGCTAATTATTGTAAGCGGTTATAACGACGCGGTTATAAAATTTTTCGTAAATAATATTAAAATTACGGTTATTTTTAAAAAGGCGTAAGTTAAGGTTTAAGGGAATATATTTTTATAAGGTTTATTTCCATTTATTTTCGGCGATGTTAACTTTTTAAGCGAAAGCGTTAAATTTAAAGATAAAATTATGGATATTTTAATTTTTGCCGGATTTAAAGGTAAAAGTACGGAAGGTTTTTTTGGCCGTAAAGGTTTAATTCGGGTCGTAATACGATAATTTTAATACCTGAATTATTTTGGTTACGTAAAAGAAAAGTTATATGATTAATCGGTAACGAATTTTAATTATTTATTCGATTTTGCTTTTTAAAAAAATTTATTAAGTAAATTATACGAATTTTTTTATTTCGAAAAGTCCGTTTATTTATTTCGAACTTATTTACGATTTTACGGATTTAAGTATTAAATTTGGTTTTGTTACCGTTAAATTTAACCGGGTTATTAATATAAACTTTTTTTTCAGTTATAATTAAAATTTACGTTATTATTTTTTACGAATTTATAAAAAACGGGTTATATTATTATATTAATAGGGCAAAACGTACTAATATTACCGAAAACGTTATTAATTATGTTTTTCCGGTAAGGACGGTTAACGTCGTCGGAAGGAATAAAGGAATAATAGTTTTATACGGCTTAAAAGTAAACGATTTCGTTACGAAGTTTTTGGAATTTTTTCCGGACGTTCTAGTTATCGTTAATTATTTTATCGATTAATTATTTATCGAAATCGGTTTTTAAATAGTTATAGTTTAGGTTTTGGTTTGGTAAACTTTTTATTTTTAAGGATTCGGTTTCGTTTTTCGGTACGTCGTTTTTTTTTATTAATTTAAGTCGTTCCGAATGTCGATTAGTTAATGGATAATTTTTCTTAATAAATATTTAATTTTGATACTGGTCCATTTAAGTTTTGGTTTTGGGTTTGGTTTAAGACGCGTTATTTTTCGTCGTAACGTATCGACGTAAAAAAAATATAATATTTTATTTATTAATCGTTAAATTAACGAAAAAAAGAAAAAATTTAAAATAATATTACGGTTAATATTACTATAATATAATAGTTAGTTTATTAACGTTATAAACGAAAATTTTAAGCTGAAAAAAAGAAAAGAAAGAAAGAAACGTAAAGTTATAAAGTGCGTAAAAATTTATAAATGTCCCCATTTTTTATGTGGCAGGTGGCTAGCCTGGTGGCAGCTGTTAGCTCCATGTGACGGTTGCCAGTCTCACGGTTTGATCGTAAGGTTGCCGTCATAGTATATAAGTTTTTAAAAGGAGATAATATAACGGCAGTTACCAGGATTAAATTATAAGGCTGGTAACTGTTATATAAAACTAACAGCTGCTATATAAATTAGCTACCTGCTACATAAAGAGTAAGGATATTTATAAATTTTTATGCACTTTGCGGCTCTGCCTTTTTTTTCTTTTTTTTTTTCCTTTAGCTTAAAATCCTCGTTCATAGCGCTAATAAACTAGCTACCATATTATATCAATGCTGGCCGTAACATTTTAAAGCAGAACCTTATTTTAAAGCAGATTAATACGTGGTTGCCGGTAAGTTTCGACTTTGATAAACTTTATGCCAGCCACGGTTCCGTATGGTTGCAATAAACCTTAAGAATAAACCTTAAGAATAAACCTTAACGATAAACCTTAAGGGTGAACCTTAAATGCGCATAAAAGGTTATACGAACCCTTACCAGTCTTAATCATTCCCATAACTTTATCAAAACAGTTAAACATAGCGCGCTATTTCAACTATACTATACCGGTAATCCGCAACGAAAGGATTTACCAAAAAAGGGTCTCGTTTACGATACAAAGCCCCCATAAAGTTGCCGGACGGGCCAAAATTATCGACAGCACCGTCGATTTAAAAAACCTAGCCCAAAAAGACCGAATTCGGCTTTTAATCTTCGGATACGATTTAATTCACGAAAATAACGGTGATCGATTCTTAGCAAAGCTTATGCCGAAGAATATAGAATTTACGTTATAAAGTTATTTTAAAAAATAATAATAAAATAACCGTAAAATAAATATATAATATTATAATTAATAATTTATAAGGTTTATTAATACTAATATTATTTTTAATAAATAAAATCACAGTTTATAAATATATATAATTATTAATTTTAAAACATTTTTAAAAATTAATAAGTATTACCGAAATTTCGTTTATTAAAAATAGTTTATAATAATTTAAGAACGGGATTTAATTAATTAAAAAAAATTATTTACCGGATAAAAGTTAAAATAAATAATTCCGGCTTTAGGGAATAATAAATGGTAATAATTAACGCCGTAATTACGTTAAGCCGTTAAGGCGGTATATTACCTAGCAGGCGGTATGCTAGTACCCCATATACGGCAAGGTTCCCTCTAATCGGAACCTATATGTTCCTAAACAGATTACATTAAAGTGCGGTACGCGTTCTAGAGCGCCTGCAACTAGTCATGCAATACAATACAATTGAGGCCCCCTATATCTGACAGAACCAGTTGAGCATTTTCTTTCAGACGTTCGTTATAGACACTCCAACGCACACGCTTTTACCGACAGTTCGAAAGAAAGCAAGGCAATCTCTCGTTCTTCATAGGAGGGAAAGCCAGGTCAGACCCAGACAAGTGAACACCCAACGTGGCAGCAGCCCCAGCAACCATAGCTTTTGTGAAGGCCACAGGCCAATTACGGCGGGCATAACTAAGACAACATGTTCGCTGACTGCTAATGAAACTACCCAAAGGACCTGTGCTACCCCAAGAAGAACCATGCCCACAGACGTGCTTCAGCTGCTGTATTTTGGACGCCGAACACATGGAGATTTGGTTCCAAGCCCGTCTGTCGACTGGTGAAGGCAGGTGTAATTAGTAATTAGAACCTTCTTGTTATAAGGGTATGAGCTTGGCGAGACTATGCATGGACGCAGGAACCCTCATATGTACAATAGTATTAGTGCCCTTTAGGTTAGTGCCACCGGGCGGAATCAATATCCATCCAGTCAGGGCATAGCCACAGTTTGAAATGTGGCTGATTGATAGCCGAGTAGGAATAAATTCTATTCTATTCAATTCCACTAGCTCCTTACTATACTTATACTAGCTGAAACCAATTCTGGAACTTGAATCACGCCTTCTGGCCTGCTCCATTTCTCTGCGCAAGAATATCGGTGACGAGAGCCCGCAGATTTGCCGCGTGCGTGATGGCAGTTAGTGCCAGCTCAACACCAGTCTCCCTACGAATCCAGTTGCGCAGCTCAACCGACACCAGAGAGTCGAGGCCGTAGGACGTGAGGGGAGTGTCCGGCTCGATCTCGTCCCGCTCGATCATGGTCATCGCAGAAACCTTTGTGATCATGGCCTCGAGTAGACCGGTGATCGGGTCGGCAGCCGCGGTCCACGAGCCGGCTTGCGTTTCGCCGCCTCCGCTCGCCCCCTTGGTCTCCTTTCTATGACTTTCGGCGTTCAGACGAGCTCGGAGGTGGACCGGGTGGAAGTACTTCCAGGCCACGTCGTTCGTGGCCTCGCCGCCGAGATACATCTTGAAAGCGATAGCGCGACCATCCCGGTGAAATGGGGAAGACTTGCCCATGACGGCGCCCTTGACCACGGTACGGATATCAGCCATGGTTAGGGTGGCGCCGAGAGTGCTCTTGAGCATCGAGGCAAGGTCGCGGTCCGCTACGTAACCGACGTCTACAACGACCGGCAGCGCGACGGACACCGTGTTCTGTCCGCGAGCGTTACGGTACTTGGCGAAAGCATCGTAGAATGTCTGACATCGGAGTTAGCTTCGTTGACCCTGCAGCAAAGTGTCGTTACTTACTGCTGTGCCGCCGTAGATTGACTGCCCGATGTTACCAGTGTCTCCGAGCAGAGAAGACAGGCAGATGAAGAAATCCATGTCATTAGGCAATAGTTCATGGAGGTTCCATGCACCCCGAACTCTGGGACGCGTGATGTATTCCCAGTCATCGTAAGTGTCGTTCACGAATAGCTTGTCCTAAGTAGCAGACGCGTTAGCTAGCTTCTCGAGTGGGTAGACTTGACAGCCACGGCAGCTTACCCTCAGCTGAAGAGCACTGTGAATTACACCTCGAACTGGAGGAAGGTCCTTGATTGATCTCACAACGTTGGCGACCTCCGAACGTAAGCCGACATCGCAGGCAAGCGCCCTCACAACGATGTTGGTGCCTTCATATTGCTTCAAGAGCTTTTTGACCTCGGGACGAGTATCACCGCTGCGACCGAGCACGACCACATTGCGTGCTCCGTGCTCAATCATCCAGTAGGCCAGGTTAAGTCCAATACCACCAGTTCCACCAGTGATCAGGTAGGTTGCGTTGGGCTTCAACGTTACTTGTGACGGTCGCAGTGTGCTCTCAGCCAGAACTTCATCGTCCTTACCCAAAGTGACGATGACCTTCCCCATATTATCGCCAGACCTGAGCTTCCGGAGACCAGTGGCAAATTGAGATATTGGTAACACCGTTACGGGTTTGATGGGCAGGATGACCCCTTGCTGAAGCAGGTGGAGTACGTGAGAGAAAAGCTCTCTCATCTGTTCCGGTCGATGCTTGAAGAGATCGCGAAGGTCAATGCTGCTGAAAGTCACATTGTTGTTGAAGGGCTTCATTGGCAAGTTGTGGTTCTTGAAGGAATCTTTGCCGATCTCAACGAACCGACCGTAGTTCGCCGTCAAGGCCCAGGTTTCCGCCAAAAGCTCTCCGCTAAGGGAGTTGATAATGACATCGATGCCTTGACCATTTGTTGCGCATAAAATGCGATCCCTGAACTCGGACGTGCGACTGGAAAAGATCTGGTCCTGGGGAATGCCAAATGCCTCGTGTAGAAACTCCCTCTTTGCCACGGTACCAGCAGTGACAAAGATTCGAGCTCCCAGATGCTTTGCAAGCACGATACATGCTTGGCCAATTGCGCCAGTAGCAGAGTGGATGAGAATCGTCTCATTTTCTCTCAGACGGGCAGTGTGCATGAGTGCCAGCACTGCGATAGAATAGGCAAGGGGTAAGCCCGCGGCATCCGTAGTACTGATCCCGTCAGGAACTTTAGCCACATGCCATGACGGCATTTTCTTGTACGTCGCGAAGGCTGTGTCCTCGAGTGCCAGGAAGAAAACTTTGTCTCCCTTTTTAATATCGGAGACCCGGGAGCCTGTCTTAATGACCTCGCCCGCTCCATCGAAGCCTGGAGGAGCCCAAGGGATGGAACCGAGGATGAGATTGAGATCGCGGTAACTTACGCCTGCCGCCTCGACCCGTACAATGACTTCGTCGTCGCCAAGTGGTAGCTGAAGGGCGTCGGTCCTACGGAAGTAGATGGAGTCGGGACTGCCCGCAGCGCCAAGCGTCATCTCCAGGGCGCGGTCGCCTTTCCACATATTTTGCACCTTGCGGAAAGGAACGCCCTGGTCAGTGGCAAATTGTTCTTTAACTTCCTTCATCTGCCGCATTCGAGGGAGATGGATAGAGCCGTTGTTCCAGACATAATCTTGGTCTTCACCTGATATCACCTCGGGATCTCGTAACTTCTCCGCGAGCTTGGTGATTGCGGAGACTCCCTGTTCCGTGAACGGTACATTGTCAAACCAAAGCAGGTTCTTTGGTTCGTTCTCGAGGCGGAAGGTCCGGAACATGCCCTTGATGGATTCACACTCCGGCACACCGCCCTGTGGAATCACCCACAAGAGCCCTGCATTATGAAGCATAAGATCCTTGAATTTCTCAAACGTATCCGACGAAGTGTTGGCGAAGACAGAGTGAGTTGGGGAGTCGACAAAAATGTAGTGCGAGTTATCCGCGCCGTCAATCTCGGCAAAGGGTTTTACCTCGGTTGGGCAGCCGAGGCGATCAGAGACGGACTCCGCCACTATCTGGGCAAATTCAACCTCCTCGTCGGCCATAAGAGGCCCACAGATGGTGATCTGCTGACTGTCATCCTGCTTGCCTACTCTGGTGGACGACATCACACTGAGCATCTGCTCACTAGAGCCGGGATAGTCCTGGACGGTGTCGTCAACCCCGGAGAACCCGATATCCTTGAGCAGCTGGTTCCACCCCTCTACAGTCAAAAGGGGACCCTCCTCAGGATCTCTATAGTGGTCCTCGGCATACCACCATCCAGGCAGCAGCGCGAAGGGCAGTGTTGCAGGGGGATGACGGTTTCCTTCTAACAGGAGGAGCTTGCCCTTGGGCTTCAGCAAGCTTCGTACATTGGACATAGTATCAGACATATTGGCCGTCGCATGTAGAACGTTGGAAGCAATAACCAGGTCAAAGTCCTGGAGAGCGAAACCCTGTTGTACCGGATCCTGGCTGATATCGAGCTTTTTGTACACCATGAAGTTCGTCCATTCACCCAGCTTGACGCGGGCATTCTCGAAGAATCCAGATGAGATATCGGTAAATGTGTAGTCAAGGAGAGCAGGCGCTTCTCTGTCTCTTGAGAGTGCTCTCAGAACATGCATCGTCGTCCCGGCCGTACCGCCTCCGATCTCCAAGATGCGCATCTGGGGATTAAGGTCGGACAAAGCAAGCACCCAATTACCCAATACCTTACTCATATGCGCGTTACCCACGTCTGCCTCGTAATGTCGCGTGAGGAGGCCGTCCTTGAGCATGATTTCGAGGGGCTGAATTTCTTCACGCAGGATCGGAACGAGCTGCTCGCCGATAGCGCAAAGCAATTCACCCTGCGCATCTCGGGTGCGCACTTCGCTAATCAGCTTTTCGGTATCGAGACCACTCAGATCAATGGCCTCCCGCTCAGCAGCTCTGCCAGCCCAGCTTGCAAAACGGGAGAGGTGATGTGGCATCTTCGAGCGGTCGTCCTTGGCAGTCTCTTTCAACGCCTGCTTAATGAAGATAGTGGCAACCTTATTTAGATCACGCCCGCGTAGAAGCTCTTCTTTGCCGAGGTCCCCAACCGAAACTAACTTGGTCAACTCCTCATGGGGAAGGAAATCGATACTAGGCACCAGCTCCCAACACCAGTTCCCTGGCAGGTTCGAGGCTGGATCGTCAGCATCGGCCGATAAGATGGAGCGGAATGCCACCGACTCCCAGTCGGCAACTGGGGTAAGCGAGCCATCGGAATTATGTGCAAAGGCGGCCACGCTGATGTTCATGCGACCACCCTTGACATCGTAATCCACCAGGCGAGTGACGACAGTGAACCGCTGCTGAGGACTCTCGGGGATCTGGTTAGAGACCCTAAGCCGGCTAATATAGTTGGGCATCTGAGCGGGCCTCTTGCCATCAATTTCCTGGAGGGGGCCGCCACCTTGAAGAAATCCGTCCAGTGTCGGCGGATCAACAGAAACGCGCGATCCATATGGGCTGGGCAGGGATTTATCCAAGTCGCGCAATTGAGCTTCGATCACTGTGAAACCTTTACCTTCAAAGAACTTCACGGTGCTCTGGAAGGATGGGCCGTAGCGGGTGCCTCGCTGCCCAGCTGTAGCGTATTCATTCTGAGCATCGTGCTCTTTCAGGTTGGTGGCCTTGATGAGGGGTAACGAATTTTTCAGGTTCGGAGTTTCCGTCGTCATCTCCTTTGCTTCCGGTTCGATTCGGCCGTAACAGTGCGTTGTCCACCCGTCCGCCTTTCTCCAGGTTGCAATTTCGAAAGACCAAGTCGTGGACGAGAAACTTCCTGCGCCGGTGGCTGCTGGTCGGATCCTCGTCGTCATATCGACAGACTCTTCTTCTTCAATCTCTAGACTCCGAATGGCATGGAAGTCCCGGATGACAATTGAAGCGGGTGGGCTAGATGCAGTCCTTCTCACTGCCTCGATCGCACATGAGAGATAGCCAGTCATTGGGAAGACAACAGTTCCGGCAACGTTGTGGTCTCTAATCCAAGGAATTTCGTCCAAGGTGAAGACCTGCCTGTATACGCGTTCGCTGGGCCCGTTCGATGGGGCCTTCCTTCCAAGAAGCGGGTGATAAGGCTCGCCAGGGAACAGCTTCTCCTTGGCAGCCCGTGTCTCAATCTCGTAACTCGTCGACTTGTCCCAGGCGTATGCAGGAAGATCGGTGAGAACGTGAGCATTGTGCTTATCGGTGTTGTTGACCACGCCTAATTGGATTGAAGGTACTCCCAAAGTGAAGAGACTACCGGCGAGGCCGAGCAAAGCTTCCCCGGCCTCTGTGCCACGCACGAGGGATGATAGGTATGTGAAAGAAGTGTGGCGTTGCTCGGTAGACTGAATGCTGTCCACTGTCTGCTTGATTGGATTCTTCAGGGCGGCATGCGGGCCGATTTCCACAATAACGTTGGGTGGCTTCCGGCCGGCATCAGTCTTGTCGAAGCCCGCAATGACCAGACTTTGAATTGCGTCAGCGAACCTGACGGGTTGGACAAGATTTCTAACCCAGTAAGAAGCATCAACTGTTTCTGGGCCCTCTGCGTGTCCGGTCACCGACGACACGAACGCTGGACGCGTGGGATCTTGGCTGAAGGACTTGGCGTCCTCTTCGCAGAAGGGCTGGATTTTTTCGCGGTAGAAAGCTGCCACCTCCTCCATATGACGGGAATGGTACGCCATTTCGATCTTTAGCTTGCGAGCAAACAGGCCTTGTGCATCCGCAACCTTGTGAACTCTGTCGATGGCCGATCGGTCTCCCGACACTGTCACGCTCTGTGGACTGTTGATGGCAGCAACGGTAGCATAACCCTCCGCATGCTGCTGGATGAGTTTGGACGCTTCTTCAAAGCCTACGCCAAGAGCCAACATGCCCCCCTTTTGGCTCTGCTGGCGGGATAATCGAGCTGCTGCTTGGCCACGATAATATGCCAAGGCGATGGCCCCACGGAAGGAAACAAAACCAGCGGTGAATGCTGCAGCAATCTCTCCGCTCGAATGTCCTGTGACTGACGTCGGGTTGACCCCCCAGCTTCTGAGTAACATCACTAGAGCGAGTTGAATTGCAGTACACGCCGGCTGGCTAATCTCGGCAGCATCAACACGCGAGTCAGATGCTGGTTTGGCTAGCTCGTCCATCAAAGACCAAGTTGCCCCCATTTCTTGGAGCTGGTCCTCCGCTTGGTTGAGGGCGCTGGCAAAGGCTTTGTAATGCTGTAATCCGGTAGCCATCTGAGCATATCTTTTACTCTAAATCAGCTAATTGAAACCTTAGGCAATCATTTCCCAGGGAGGTAACTTACTGAGCACCTTGGCCAGTGAATGCGAAGGCGATGACGCGATCCCTCGCCTTGCTAATTTTTGCTGTGGACAACTTTGTTTTGAGGTCGGCAGCCGAATTTGCCGTTGCTGAAACACGATACTGGAAATGTGTTCGGCGTTGTCCAAGTGTGTAGCTGAGATCTTTGGTAAACTCGCTTGACTCAGGGGCGGCATCGAGATACTCGTCAAAAGAAGACATATAGGAGGCAAGACTCTTCTCAGACTTGGCTGATAGAACGAACAATCGTTGACTGAGATGCTCCGGAGTAGAGACACCATGTGTACTGTTTGTGTGGTGCGTACCGTTTGTGTGATGTGTACCGTTTGTGTGATGTGTACCGTTTGTGTGATGTGTACCGTTTGTGTGGCCGTTTACTCCATTGGCAGCACCGCTGGTGCCATTTGTCAGTCCAGTAGATGAGGATGGAGCTGCCTCCAAAATGACGGCCGCATTGCTACCGCCGAATCCTGTTTTCATCTATTAGCACTTCCGTACCATACCACGGTAATCCGGGCGGCGTCTCACCGAAGTTCGTGACAATGGCTCGCCTTGGCTCATTTTCCGGCCAAGGGATTGGGGATTTGACCACCATTAGTTTGTCTTGACCCTCGATCTTCTCGTTAAACTTCTCAAATCCTGCGGTAGGTAAGATGATCCCCTTCTTGATCATCAGGATCGCCTTGACAATTCCCAGAATTCCGCTGGCGCCCTCCAAATGTCTACAGAAAAGTCAGAAAGAATCAACAGATTAAACGAGTGGTAGGTAGACATACCCGAAGTTGGACTTGAGAGATCCAATATAGAGCGGGTTTGTGGACGTTCGTTCCTTGGCTAGCACAGATGAGAAGGCTCCAGCCTCAATTGGATCACTGCTTGGTTAGTTTTGAACGTCGGCTATTGGTGCAATCACTTACCCAGCTTGTGTACCAGTACCGTGCCCCTTTTATCACGTTAGGGGCCGCGAGACACTTAGGGGAACAGCCAAACATACCTCGACAACAGGTGTATCACTAGGGCTGAGTCCAGCAGCCGCGTGTACGTCCCGGAGTAACTGCTCTTGGGCTGACCTTCTGGGCATCGTGATACCTTCTGATCGACCAACGTGGTTGCAAGCTGAACCTCGAATGACGGCATGGATTGGGTCACCATCACGCAAGGCATGGTCCATGCGCTTGATCAACAGACACGCCGCACCCTCCCCGCGACCGAAACCGGCGGCTTTATGATCATAGGAGTAACTTCTGCCATCCGGCGAGAGGGCTCTGAGTGAAATGGTCAGTACTGTGGTGCTAAGAGGGCACCGCTAAGGACAAGTGACTTTACCCCATCTTTTCCAGTGTTATCCACAAAGCGGGGCTAATACACAAGGCAGCCGCGCCCAAGAAAGCGGCATCGCATTCGCCGTTGCGAAGGGCCTGACAAGCGTGGTGTGCCGCATAGGAGCTGCTGGCGCACGCAGAATCGATAGCGACACTTGGGCCATTAATATCGAAGAAGTATGACAGGCGGTTGGCGAACATGCACGGCGCGGTTCCAGTGGCCGAGAAAGTGGATGTGGCGAAGAGGTCTTCAGCTATACGTTGTCCGTATTCCAATGACCCGCAACCGACGAAGACGCCAATCTTCTTGCCGGCAAGATCAAGGAGACTGTGGCCCGCGTTCTCTGCCGCCTCTAGGGCGCACTCGAGCATCATTCTATGCTGCGGATCCGAGTTACGGGCTTCTTCGGCTCTCATGTTGAAGAAAGCAGCATCGAAGGCATATATGTCCTCGGGCACAAAGTGAGCCCCTTCGGCTCTGAAAGCGCCGGTTCTGTCGTCGCTGTGGCTGTAGTATGCCTGATGTTCAAACCTTTCAGCTGGCATCTTAGTCCAAGCAGACTTTGCTTCTGACAGAAAGTCCCATAAGCCTTTCCTCCCAACGCCGGGAGCGCGGTAGGCAAGGCCTACAATGGCTATGGGAACTTCGTTGGACATAATGTCTTCGGTAATAGACGTTTGTTGAAAGTTAGGGAATAAGGAAGGCGTGTAAGAGATGTCTACAAGCAGTTCGTCAAGATATGGAATCTATCTCTCTATTTATATCGTAGCCGGATATAATATATGCAGTTGCACAGCACGTGGCCCATGAGAGCCTCAAGTATTAACACGTGAGATATGCCTTGGCAGCGTAAGCACACCGACTCTCAGAGGGTCCAGACACAAGAGAATGCAAGATACGGCATAGGACTTTCAGCTAGATTTCCCCGATTCTGTAACACCTACCTTATTTGACAGCGCCAAGCATGCGCAACATATTCGCCTGGCCGCTTCCAGGCAGTTACAAATCATGTAGGAACTGAATATTCAGGTGGACAAGTGAAGATAGGACGAGGGAATACCTACCCACGCAACTTTCCCGACGGACCCATATTGTCCCCTGGGTAGCGTAAAATACCTACCGATGACCCGTAAGTTTCGTATATTATGTATCAGGCACTTATAAATATCTTCCCAAAGAGATAATAACTTCCGGGCAATCGGTTAATATATCCGTATTATATAAAATTTTGCATTTAAATTATGATTTTAAATTTAGTATATAACATCTTATAAATATTAAAAAAAAGATTTTAAAATAATGTAAATTAATAAGCTTTTATTATTCTTTTATATAATTAAATTATAATATAATATATAAAGGAATAAATTTAGAAGTATAAAGCTGCTTTTTAATACTTTACCGTAATAAAATTAATTTAAACGAATTAAATTATTTGTAATTAAACGATTTATTATATTTTTTAAGTTTATATATAACCTTTAAGTTTATTATAAGTATATTAATTTCAATATTTATAATTAATTATTTTCTGATAAAGAAGCTTAATCTTTTTATGTAATAATAATTCCATTATTTAAAACCGTTGTATATAAAATTTTTAACGTTTATTTAAAGTGAATAAATTCGTATAAGGTTATTAAAATATGCTTTACTTGAAATTAACCGATATAAATATTTTTATCGGCGACCTATATTAGCAATCTTTAATAAAATTTAATTATGAATTATTTCTAACCTATATCTTAATATATTAAATAAAAATTAAAGTTATATTTTTAAGATATTAAAGCCTGATAAGAAATACGTACGTATTTAGGTATAAATCCTTTATTTAATGAAATATCTTCTAAGTCGGCGTCATCTTTTATAAATCGAAAATTATATTAATTAAAGTACGTTAACTGTTAGATTTATATTTAAAAAATTCGATATTATTATATATAAAACCAGAATTTTATAATGTCATATCTAGGTTCGTTTTTAGGTTAAACCTTAACGCTTTTTTTAAGAATTGATAATATTTATATTATTTTTTAAATATAAAGTAATTATTATAACAACTAATAACGTTAGATATATAAATAAATCGGATACTTTTTAGCATTTTATAATAATAAACATAAGTAAAATTATTATAACGTAATAAATTAAACTAAACTAATTAAATACTGTTTTATAAATACGTATATTATATTTATACCTATCGTAAAAGCTATCCTGCATTCCTTTATTATAATCTTATTATGTTAATTACTTTTAATAAATATTAGTTAAACAATTTTTTAAAACTTTCTTTCTTTATTATAAATCTTTTTCTTTTTATATAATAAATATTTTACTATTTTAATAAGGTTACTTTTAAGTATATAACGTTAACTTACAATATAATCTGCTTTATATAATTAGGTAACGCTTTTTATAAAACAATCTTTATATAAAGGTATTAAGTTGCTTTATATTAAGATTTTTTATTATTTTCAGTTTAAATAATAACGTATACGTTTTTAGCCGTGTTTTATACGTTAAAAATATAACGAATTTATTATTTACCTTACGCTTTATGATATATATAAGGGTTAATTAAGTACCAACTTTTATTAAACGGTAAAAAAAGTTAATTACTATAATGTATTTTGTAAAAAGCTTATATTTATTAAAGTTATAATTTGGAAATATAATAATATATACAAGAATATCTATATTCTCGATAACATGGCTCTTTTATAAGGCTTTTTATAGTATCCAGCAGGATAATTATATAAGTTATTAATTCGTAATATTAAACTTTATTTTATTTATTATTTTAATAAAAGAAGAAAACCTTAATTTTTATTACTGAAAATATTTCTTATTATGAATTAAAAGTTTAGTACAAGTTATATTTTAATAAATAACGGATAAATTAAATTTGAACTAAATTAAATCTTTTCATTAATATACGATTGCGTATAACATTTAAAGTAATTTCTTATTCTTAACGGTTTCTAAAGTTCTTATTCGATAGAATTCGGAAAATAACACGTAAATAACGGTACTATTGTATTTAATTCTTTATTAATTCCTTTCTTTGGTTTTAAATTTTTTTACCCATCTTATTTTTCCGTTTTAAAACGCGTTTATTTACCTTATATTTAAAATTTACTACGACGTTATTATACTTATCGCGTAAAAAAGCCCCCCTTCTTATAATTTATATAATACGTTTAAAGTTATTATAACGCTCGATAATATTTAATCCGGATTTATAAGTTAAGTTTGTTTTATTCCGTTTTAATTGTATTTATACCGACTATTTTTCATTTTACTTCGACCGGTTTTTAAATTTTTTTATATAATAACGTTACTTAAAAAAAGGATTAAAAATTATAAAAGTTAGCTCGCTGTTAAGAGTCGTTAAATCCGTTAGTATTTTAGTAAACTCACGTAATACTTTAGTATACAGTTATTCTAGCTTAATATACAGTGATTTAATGGCGTAAAATAAATTAGGCACTTAATAAACGTTGAAAAACTACAACTAATCTATTTCTTATAAGATAGTATTTATGATATAAAAAGAGTAAATTATTTTTATTAGTAAGGAAAAGTTTAATAAAAAGATGTAGTTAATAATAACTAAAGATAATGGTTATATAAAGGTTAAAATAAAAGAATAAGAATAAGATAATCATAATAAGTCTGGATATAATATACATAGTTATAGGTAAATTATAGATGTATTAAACGAAAACGAATCTTATTAATTTAAATTTATTATATAATGTTAAAAACTGTTTCGTAATCCTATATAATACGTTAACTTATTTCTAATTCTTTATTATAAATATGTTTAAAAAGAATTTCGTTTCTTATTATTTAAACTTTTTTCATTTTTTTATATTTATAACTATTATATTAATTATTATAAACAACTTTATTAACGATCTTGTCTTTTTAAAGCTATAAATATTCTTTTTTACGATAATATATTTGATAATTATAATCTTAATAAGGTCGAATATTTATTAACTATTTTTAATTTTCACTTAATACTTTTTATTTATCAATCTTCCAATAAGTACTTATAATATTATTATCTAATTTTAGATTAAGGTTAAAGAATTTAAGAATAGGGTTTAAGCATTGGAAATAAATATTTAAAAAAAGAACTATCAAAGTATTTAAAGTTCAGAATTAAAGATTTATATTAAAGAAATTAACTCATAGAAATTATTTCGTACATTCGAATGTAATTTAAGACTTAAAAGATTTAATAAACTATTTAATATAATCCGTATAATTATAATGTTTTAGTTACGAATATATTAAATTTATTTGAATTTAATTTAACTATTTATTTATAAAATTTCAATAGCAGTTAAAGAAAATAACCAAGGAAAATTTTAATATCTATATGAATTTTAAAATCAAAGTTTAAAAGTTATTTTGAAAGCTTTAATAAAAATAAAATATTATATAAATGATTTTTTAATTATAATAAAAAGATTTGGTTTTATAATACGTTATATCATTTAAAAACGTAGTATTTAAAATCAAATAAGGAATTAACGAACATAATACTTTAGTTAACGTATATTATTAAAGGTTTAAAGATAATAATAGAAATAAAATTATTAAATTCGAAGCATTTATTACGTCGATATATAACTGTCGAAGGCGGAAATAATTTATATTTATTAACTTAAAGAACGATCAGAATCGTGCAAATACTTAATTTAAAAACCTGAGTTTATGAAAATTAATAAAGTAAGAAACCTAATAGATTTCTATTCTTTCTAATAGTACCGAGATTAATAAAATTAAAAGCTTCTTAATAATATAATAATAGCCAAGGTAAGTATTCTCATTAGGGGAAAATAAGTCATGATTAAGATTAATACAAGCCAAAAAAATATATATATATAATTAAATTCCGGTATTAAAGAGGTTTATTTAAAGATTTAAATAAAAATATTAAAATGATTTAAAGTATAATTAAGCGAAAATAAAATCTTAACTTAGTAATAAAAATCCAGTACAATTTAAGGTTTTACAGGCTTTATTTTACGTAGTAATCAATAATTAATAGTTATTATTATAACTTTAACGATCATATAAAAATTGAAATATCTATAACAGAAATAAGAAATTAAAAATAAAAGATTTATTTTCTCCGTTGCATTAAAAATATAATAACATTATAAATTATTAAAGTTAAATATGTAAACTAAGAAATATTATAATTCAACTAAAGTTTTATTATTAAGAAGAAATTATATAAACATGATAAATTATATTTAACTTTGTAATTAAATAAAGAAAGTTTTTATACATTAATAATAATATAGATATTTACGCATCTTTACGTCGCAAAATATTTTTAAGCTAATCTTAATCGTCGTCATTTAATTAAAAAGCATATATTATCCTTAACATTGTTTTTACGTTATTATAAATAATATTATAATAAGATATAAAGAAATTTAAATAATTATAAAAATTTTAAAAAGCTAATTAATAATTTAACATTCTAACTATATCTTACGAAAGAATTAATAAAATATTAAAACCTTGCGCGAAAAATTTAATAATAGCGAAGACATATCACTTATGACGCTACTCAATATTAAGCTGAATACAACGACGTTTTAAAGAAAATATAATTTTCAAAAATAGAAAAAGCCTGGAATAAAAATTGAAATACGAATTAAAACGACGTGGTATACGGTAATAACAAATTATAATGCTGATGCATATTAAAAGAAAGGCGAAATAATGAATTAAAGATTAATATAGTTTTAGGCCTTATTCCCTAAACTGAGCCAAATATATAGAAAATTATTATATGATATAATTTTTACGGTTAAATAGATTATATATTTTAATTCTATAAAGCTTTATTTTAAAGGCGACTGATATATAATTCCTATTATGTTTCGACCCTGATTAAGTTTATCTCTGCTAGCTTTACGATTCGGTATAGTGAGATAATATAACTTAAATCATATCAAGTTTACCGTAATAAATCTTAAAGATAAATCATAAGGGTAAACCTTGAGTGTATATGAAAGATTTCACATTTATTTTTCATAATTTTACAGCTTAATTACTTTTAAATCTTTTTAATTTATTATTAATCAGGATAATATACTGCGTAATTCTGAATATACGCTACCGGTAATTTATAACGCTATGAATTTATAAAAATAATTCTATTACCGGTACTTAGTTTTTAAAAATTTACTGAATAAATTTAAATTATCGATATTAATATCGATCCAGAATAACTTTCTTAAAAACGCATTTCGGTGTTTGATTTCGGATATAGTTTAATTCGCGAAAATGAAATGATCGATTTTTAAAAAGTTTATACCGCCTAATATGGAACTAATAAAGGTATTGTTAACAAAACGAAGGAAAATATAATAACGCATTTAAGAATATTAAATCTTATATTTCAAAATAATACAAGGTAAGATTTACGACTAATAATTTATCTAGTTATTTCGGGGTCGAAAAGTTTTTAATGTTTTTAAAAAATCAACGAAAATAAAACCTTAAGAAATTAAGGAATTTCCAAAGAGGCTGGATTTGAATCTATGATAAAAGTTAATATAATAATTTATTATGATTACTATATAAAATGAAGTTAAATCTTACGAAATGAAAAAACATAATAAGTTAAATAATATTTTAATATAATAAACTATTTCATTATAATATTAAATATTTCGGAATTAGATTTAATTATAAAATAAGTTATTAATTTTAATAGTATATTAGATAAAGTTATAACATAATTTTTAAAGGAACTAATTATATTCTTATCACCTTTTAATAGAACAAATATTAACAAAATAAATTTTATTTTACTTTCCGGTAATAGAAACGATTAATATATTAAATTCTATTACTTACTAAAGGATAATATTAAAAATATATATATAAAAAATAATAATACCGACGTATGTAACGTATTATGATAATTATTAAGTCTGAAATATATATAATATAATATTAATATAAATTTAAACGTTATTTATTAAATCTAGCGAAATAGATAAAATATATACGATGAATTATACCTAATATTGTCGAATACAGTAACTAATTAATACGTTTTAAGATTAAGATAAATTATGTATTTTAGGGCCATATAGCCTTATTTTAAAGCCGAGTAAAACGTAGTTGCTGATAAGCTTCGATCTTGATAAACCTTATATCCGCTAGCTATAGTAAATTTTAAGTGTAAACTTTAAGTGCGGATAAAAGGTTTTATAAATTTCCGTTAAATTGTACGATTCGATCATTTTCACGCTTAAAAATAAGATGTTAATACGATAACCATGTGGAAAATATTTAATATTAAAGACCGTTTCGAATTATTATTAATTAAAATAATATACCGCGTAAATTTTTAAATATAGGATAACGGTAATCCGTAACGGTATAATTTTTTTAAAAGAAACTTATTTTATTTTTAATATAAGGTTTGTATGAGGTTACCTGATAAATTAAAATTATTAATATTTTTAAAGATTTAGGAAACATTCTTTTAAAAGAGTTATTTCAGTTTTTAATTTTCGGATAAGATTTAATTTACGAATCTAATGGCAACGGATTTAATAAAGGTTATACCGAATAATATAGGAATTATAAAGATATTATTAGCAAAGTAAAACTAAAAATTAGAAACTAAAATAAATCTAAAAATTTAAGATTTTAGATTTTAAAATAAGGCGAAACTAAAGAATTACGAAAAGCCTTTAAAATCTAATCAAAGTTAACGTAAAAAGAAGCTTGTTCGGAATTAACCATTTATGAAAGATATAGGTTTTAATAAGCCATAGAATTAAGGTAGTAACTAATGATTTGATTTAAATTTATCTTTATAATTACGCCTTTTTTAAAGATAGTAATTATATAAAATAAATAACGATTTATAAAACCAGTTAGAAAATCTAGTAAATAAGATATTCAATATATTCTTAATATATTTATAAGTATAAATAATTACATAAAAATTTTTCGAATTAAGATTATTTAAATATAATAATTAGAATTATAAAATAATTTTTAAAAACCGCATTCTTACTTTATATATGATTTATAACTTAAGAGAAATTAAATTATAACTTTTTTACGATTATTATTAAAAAAAAGTAAATAATATATTATTTGTAATTTTTTAAGTTTTATATAACGTATTTAATTATATTAGGTTTAAAGAAATTAAAAAACTTATATTTATTATTTCTTAAATTTTATAAATTAATACGAGTTTAAAAATATAAACTTGTTTATTATTAATTAACGAAATAAGTAATTAGTTTTACTAGGTTAAATAATATACGATTTAAAATTTAAAAGGAGCTTATGCAAGGTTGATATAGGTTCAAGCCTTATTTTCCAGGCTGAGCCAAATATACAGAAAATCATTACACATATAATTCACACGATAGATACTATACCCAGTATCTTCGAACACGATAACTAATTAATAGTTTTCACGGTTAAGATAGATTATATACCTCAGTTCCATAGAACCTCACTCTCAAGCAGACTGATGCATGGTTGCCGATAAGCTTCGATTCTGATGAACCTTATGCCAGCTGGCTCCACGGTTCCGTATGGTCGCAGTAAACCTTAAGAATAAACCTTAAAAGGAGCTTATAATTTCATCTAAAATAAGTTAAGATATAAACAAAAAACTGATTTTAAAATAAAATATATATTTTATAAATATTTCATTATACAACTTAATTTATAAACAGTTAGTAACCATTAAATAAATAACCTATTACGTAGTTTGAAAATAATTTAATTCTATTATATTACCGTAATAATATCTTAATTCCTTTAAAGAAAAGTGATTATATTAAATATGTTTATAAAATAATATAGCTTTTATAAAACGTAAACTTAACCGAATCGTTTTATTAATATTAAACTTTGTAAAAAGAGCTTAAATAAACTTTAATAACGAAATAAAACTTTTAATAAATTTAAACGTATAATTATCAATTATTTAATATTTATTATAAATACTTTAAATCGTTTAATTCAGCTAAAAACCAACGTTATAAATTAGGTATCAAGGGTAATAATAAAAGTAATTCATACTTTATACTTTATTTTTCCAAAAATTAAGCAGCCGAATTATATCATTTTAAATCAGAAATTCATAGTTATAATTATCGCCTTTAAAAATATAAACTTTATTTTAAAACAAACATTTCTTAAGTTAAAATATATACGGATTATAAAAGCCTTATTCGACTTATTATTACTAGAAATTAATCCCAGAATACATTTCATTACATTAAATATTCTTTTAGATTTATTTTCGTTCGTATTTACTGAAAGAAATTAAAAAAGAAAAAGGTAAAATGAAAAGTTCTAAGTACACGATTTAATTTAAAAGATAAATTAATAAACGTTAAGTATTAAGTTTTTGACCTTAATATAACGCTGTTACAGTACAGGAACGGGGGTTCCTGTCTGTAGGGAAACCTGTCCTTGGAACCTGGCGCAGGCTCCAGGCGGCTAAACCTCGGAATAGGAAAAGCTTAACTTTTCCTGCCAAGACCTAAATAATCTAGGTAATTTAAGTAATCTGCTAGATTACATAGATTATATAAATCCCAAACATATTTACCAAGTTTAAGATAAATATATAATAATTAATTTTCCTTTATAAATAATACCTATTTAATTCCGCTTTTTAATTATTAATTTAAATTTTTAACTAAAAGTAATTATACCGTTTTTTAATTAAGGGAAAAATCCGTAAACCTTTTTAACGAATACTTTATTTATTATATTATTATTACTTATAAATTAAAAACTTTTATTTCGGATATTATTTATACCTTTAAGTAAATATATAATAAGTTCGTAACATTTTAATAATTCCTTAATTAATAGCTAACGAATAATTTAAGGCTTAATTAGGTATAAGTTTTATTAAATTTAATAAAAACGATATTATAAAACGACGTTTAATAAATAAATAATAAATTCGATTTCCGTTATTAATTAATAAAGAATTAATAACCGGACTATATAATTTACCTTTTATTAAAAAAGTTCTTTAATTAATCGATAATATATTATTAAAAAATTATTAAAGTTAAAGGCCAGAAAAGATTTTCCTTTCCTTAATAATAATTAACCCTTACCCTTAAGAAAATAAAAAAATTTATCGAAATTCTGCTTAAAAAATCCGACCAAAAAAAATAAAAAGTTAAGGAAATCCTTATTATAAAAACGGAAAAAAAGAAAGAAAAAAAATTACGATTAACCAACGACTGGATTTTATAATTAAAAAAATCGTAAGATTCCAGAAAGAAAATACTAAACTTGCCCGATAATTAAAAAAGGTTTCCGTCCTTCCAGGAACCGTTTTCCGATTAAGAACTTTAACACCCTTTTTTGAAATACCTGCCCCTTATCCGCAAATTTTTATTTTTTCCTTATTTGGATAAGAACGAAAAAGAATTATACCCTTTCCTGCTTACCATAAAATACCTGATATTAAAGGTTACAAGTTAATTATTCCCAAACCATATAATAAATTTATTAATATAAAAGGATTCCTGGTTAAAGCTAAATTTTACCTTGAATAATATAAAATTTTTTAATGGAAAAATACCAAAAAATAATAATTATTTCGTAATTATTTGCTGGAAAAATATTCGATTAATTCGAGCCCATTTTTAGTAATTACTTAATAAATTCCTTTAATAATTATTTAAATATTACTAATTATATTTTTAATAATTACGGAAATTTTAAAAAACGAATAAAGGCCTTATATAAAAATATAAATAAATAATAATATATAATTAAGCTAATATACAAATTTTAGTAAATTATATCAGCAACTAAATATACAATTAAATTTAATTAACTTACGGCTATTTTTAAATTACTTTAAAATATATTATTTTTTCCTTATTACAACGGCTTAAAGAAATAAATAAAAAATAAAAAATTTAAGGTATTTAAAACAGGCCCTTTCGAAAATTATACAAATAAGGTTATTATTACCGACCGATATATCTTTAATCGATACCTTAAAAGAAAAAATACAAATAAACAAAATGGTAACAAACGTTTTAATAATAAGAAAAAAATAAAAAATAAATTCCAAAAGGAAGCTAATATTACTTTAACGGAATCTAAAAAAGATAAATCTAAAGTTAAATATTTTAATTATAGCAAAAAAGGCTATTTTAAAAACGAATATCATTTTTTATCAAAAAAAGGGAACCCTTAAAAAAAGATTTTTTAGCCTAAAAAAAAATCCGCGCGGTTAAACGAAATATAAATAATAAAAAAGGATAAAAAGGAAATAAGCGTTACTTTTACCGATTAAAAATTTATTATTATTACGACTAATAAGGTCAAAAATAACGACCCAAATTATAAAGATTATATTATTTACAAAAATGCTATAATTAAAGCTTATAAATACCATCCAAAACGAACGAGTTTTAAGGTAACCGTTACGTTAAAATATATTTGTTACTTCGATATATAAAAGTATAAAATATACGACCAGGACGGTTAATTACGAAAAGATTTCGATACCTATAAACAGTTATCCCCGGAGTTTTACAAGCTTCCGGAATACATAATACACCCTAAACCCCAGCCACCAGTAAAAAATCATAAACTTTTACATTTTATTATTTATTATAACGATAATTACTTTATCCATTTACGTACCAAAGAAAATAACGACTTTTGGCCAGGATACGACAAAAAAATACTTATAAAACCAAACGATAAATGCAGATATATAAAAACCCTCTAATAATTAAATTATCCTAAATCTTATTACTTATATCCAGAATTAAAGCAAAATTAAAAAATTATAACGTAAGAATGTTTATATTACGTACTAATATTTTGCGACAAATACGATTTTTTAATTATAAAAATACCCCTTTCGAAAGTTTACCCTTTTAATCTTATAATTTGCAAAAAATAAAACCTAAAGAAAAGCCAGAATAAAATAATTATCTTTAAGTACCAATTTGGTAACAAAAAGTGATTCAAATATATGGATAATTACTATACTAAATATGTAGCCAAAAAGGCATACGAATAAAAACGCCTTTTAGTTCCTAAAACGTATCAGTTAAAAAACGGCAAAAGCCTTCAAAAGTAAAGTACCGAAAAACCCTTACGTACAAAACTTTATATATGGCAAAAAAAGGAATACAAAATCAAATCGAAATTCCCGTTTATTATAAAAACAAAACATTTAATACCATAATTAATTCCGGAATAAAAAGAAATTTTATTTCCCCTAGGATAACTAAACGATATTAAATCCCTTAAAAATACAAATAATAATTATATAAATTACGTACAATTAATAAAAACCTATTTACTTACGATAACAGCCGAATTTTCCAAAAAACCGAGAAACTTATAATCCAAATATAAAAATATTTAAAACGGATTATTTTCGATATCGTTAATATTTCAAAATACGATATTATTTTGAAAATACCATAATTTCGTTTTAATAATTTACGAATTAATTAAAGGAATTAAACGTTTTTATAAGATAATTTTAAAGAAAAATTTTATAAAATCTGTTACATAATTAAAAAAATTAAAATTTCTAATCCGATAATAATAATACCCCTTAAATACCGACGGTTCAAAAAATTATTTAAAAAACAAACCCGAAAAAAATTACCTAACCATAACTAATAAAATTATAAAATTCCCATTAAGGAAAAATACTACCTAAAACTTTATTAAATTTACCATATAAACCCTAAAAAAGCTAAAACTTTTTAAAAAAACCTTTAACGAAACTTCGAAAAAAGTTATATTTAAAAATCCGAATTACCTACAAAATATCCAGTTATAATAATACCAAAAATAAAAAATAACAAAATCAAAATCGATAAAAACGGAAATTTAATATACCGACAAATTCATAATTACAAACAACTTAACGATATTATTATCAAAAATAAATATCCTTTAACGTTAATAAATATCATAAAGGAAAATATTAATAAAACCAAATAATTTATAACGTTAAATTTATTAAACGGCTATTATTTAATTCGAATAATTAAAAACGAAAAATAAAAAACTATCTTTAAGATTATTTATAAGCATTATAAATATAAAGTTATGTTACAAAAACTAACTAATACCTTAACCAGCTTTTAATATATACTTATTATTATCTTACGGAAATTTTTAAATAAATTCGTTTTCGTTTATCTGGATAATATTCTGTGACGGCTGACTGGCTTAACCAATTATTAAACCCTAGTTGTACGGTTTATGTTAGCAGTAGTGCTGTGGGAATTTAAGTAATAGGTTGGAAATATAGTTACGTCTGGTAATAATAAATCTTAAGGGTAATTTGGGTAACTAAATTGTATTATAAAGCTGAAGTTATTTAAGTTATGGAAATAGCGAATGTATATATCTTTAGTTATTTTGGTAGATTAAGATAGATTAGGATATTTATCCAAATTTATTATTATGGATTAAGATGGATTGGGATATTTATCCAAATTTATTATTATGGATTAAGATGGATTAGGATATTTATTCAAATCCATATTACGTAATTTTGTCGCAAATGGGGCGATCGTTTTCCGAGGTTAAAATTTAGTAAGGTTATAATACGATTTCCTTTTTCCTTAAATTTTTGTTTTTAAAGATTTTTTTTGGTAAGTATTTTATTTTATTATATCGGGTCGTATATTTAACCGTAAACTTTGTAATCGTTTTGATTAAAAAGAAAGTATTGTTTTTTTTGTTATTTACGTTCGAACTTTCGGTTTTGAAGTAATGCCGTATATATTTTGTTTTAAAAATAGTTTAATTTGTAAAATAATCGACGACTTTTATCGCTATAACGAGTATATCCGATATCCGGGTTATAAATATAACGGATCCGGTATCTTATTATTTTCTTTTGATAACGTTAGTCGTAAAAAGGATCGTTTCGATTATATATAATAGGTAGTTAAGGAATTATTGATTAAGGCGTAATAGAATATATAAAACGTTTCCTTAAAAATGATAAAGGTTATGTTTCGTTTATTCCGTTTTGAAAAATAATAAGCCTTTTTTCGAAAAAAAGTTTTCGAATTAATTCGTTGTGGAATAACCTTTTTAAAAGAATTAAAAAAGTAGGAGCGTTTTAAGGAAAAATAATGCCAAATTTTTACTGCCATTAACGTTTTTTATAAGGAAATTACTTATTTTTTATAAAACTTTACCTAGGATGGTTTTAATTTTAGTGCCGTTAATATTGGTAAAAGTTTTTTAAAAGGCGTTAAGTATTTATAAGATTTTTGATAGGTTTTTAGGTATTTTCGGAATCTGGATATTTTTTTTATTTTATTAGGTACTGGGTAAGTTTGTCTTTTTTGCGTATATTTAATATTTTTTCCATTTCGTACGTTGGTTCGTTTTTTTCCGTTTCGTTTTTTTATTTTATGTTAACTTTAATGGTATCTGCTGTTAACTTTAATAGGGAAATATGGAAAACGGGGTAAAGTTTAACCTTAAAGGGTAATTTTAGCTAGTAATTATTTTTTAAAATTTTTTTTGCAACTTTATACGGTCCGATATATTTGAAATCGAGTTTTTTATTAGGTCGTTTGGTTTGGATGTTTTTAGTAATTAAGTAAACCATTTTTTTTTTAAAAGATTGGTTTTTTTAACCTTTTTTGGTTATAATATTTTTGTATTTGAATACGTACGAATTTAAATTTAATTTTTATTTTTATGTATAATTGTTTAAGTTATTTTAAAATAAAGATTATTTTAATATTAACTGGTTTTTTTTTTTTATAAGTTCCGATAAATTTTTGGCATAAAACCGAAATTAGTATTAGTTAGTATTATTTTAATGTTTTTATGGTAATTTGTATTATAGGTTAATTAGGTTACCGGTAATTTTTTAACTTAATTATTTTGTTTGTAATTAATATAGTACCGTAAGTAAGTTTCGAATATTTGGTTGGTTTTTTTTATTTGGTTATTTATTTGCAGTTTAAAAGCGCTTAATAGTTTATGGTTTAGGCCTAATTATGTTATAAGGTTTTGTTAAAATTTTAAAATAAACGTAATATTTTTATTTGATACGATTTTTATTAAAAGTCCGTATATGTTAATTAGGTATTTGAAAAAGATATACGTTAATTATTTTACGTTTGTATTTTTGTTAAATGGTAAAAAATAGGAAAATTTTATAAATCGGTTTACGATTATAAAAATGTTGTCGTAATATATATCCGTTATTGGATTTTCCGATAATAGTAATTTAATAATAAAATTAAAGGTAATTAAATTTTATGGTTATTTTACGATTAATAATAGTTGTAGTTTTCCGTATGGTTTATGGCGTCGTATTTTAATTTTGTTATATAGGTCGTATTTTCGTAAAATTTTTTTTATTATTAACTTTATCCCGGGGAAATAATACGTACGTTATAACCGTTTTAAGGTTTTGTAAATTTTAGGGTATCCGTATAGCTGGTATTTGTATATTTTACGTATTAGCTTTTCCTGGTATTTTTTTGGTATCTGGGTTTTATTGGTTTTTTTTTTTTGGTAATTAATTGTTATATTGTTAAATTTTTTAATGTAAGTTAGGTATCGTTTTTTTGATTATTGTAATTTGTCGTATTTTTATATATTCTTTTTTCGTTAAATCGAATATTTGGTATAAAATTTTAAGGATTTTTTCCTTTAAGTTTAGTTGTTTGTTAAAAGCGTCCGTTTTGCCGTTTTTTAACCCTTTTTTGTAAATAATAACGAAGTTAAATTCCGAAAAGTATTTTACGTAACGGAGTTATTATTTTGTTAGTTTTCGGGTAATAGTAAACCGGATAAGGTTTTTATAGTTTATGTATATTTTAATTTGATATAAGCTTTTTTTAAGGTAATATTTGAATTTTTTAAAGGCGTTGATAATGGTTAAAAATTCCTTATTTGGAATGGCGTAATTTAGTTTAGCTTTTTTCAGTTTGTAAGAATAAAACGTAATAAGGTGTAGGTTATTTTGATCGTCCTTTTATCCGATTATTACGTTTAATATATAATCCGAAATATCGGTTTTTAGTTTTACGGGGCGATTTGAGTTGTATATGATTAGTATTGGTTCGTTGGTAATTGCGTTTTTGATTTTTTGAAAAGTTTTTTTTGTTTCGGCCGTTTATTGGAATTTGGTGTTTTTTTTTGGTTAGGTTGGATAAGGGTATTGTAATTTTGCTAAAGTTGCCAACAAATTTTCGGTAGTAATTAGCGAATTTAAGGAAGGTTTGGATTTCGGTAACTGTAATAAGTATTTTCCATTTTTGAATTGTTATTATTTTTTTGGGATTTATTTTGATATTTTTTGGGGTAATAACGTATTTTAGGTATAATACTTTTTATTTATGGAATTCGCTTTTTTCGGCGTTTATTAAAAGATTGGCGTTTTGTAGGATTTAAAAAATTTTATAAACGTATTTTTTATATCTTTTTTCCGAATTTAAGTAAATAAAAATATTATCGAAATAATAAATGATAAAAATATTAAGGTATTTGCATAATACGTAATTAATTATTTTTTGGAACGTTACGGGTATGTTAATAAGCCTAAACGGTATTATTAGGTATTCGTATAATTTGTATTTAATTTTAAAAGTTATTTTTTATTTGTTTTTTAACTTAATACGAATTAAATTATATCCGTTTCGTAAGTTTAGGGTAATAAATTATTTGGTTCCGTAAAAGCGATTTTTTATTTTAATAATTAGGGATAAAGATATGCGATTTTTAATCGTAATATCGTTTAGTTATCGGTAATCGATTATTAATTGTAATTTTTTATTTTTTTTAATACGAAAAATATAAGGTATTTTGCTGGTAATTTAAAACGTTTAATATGTTTTTTACGTAATTTGTTTTCGAGGTATTTCCGTAATGTATGTAGTTTTTATTGGTTTAGATTATATATGGGATAAAAGGTAGTCGTTTTGTCGTTTTTTAAGATTATTTCGTGATTTTATTTATTGTATTTTGGTAATTCCGTTTCGATTTATTTTTTGAAAAGTCGTTTATATTTGTGATATTATGGTAGTACCTTAATTATTTTTTTGGCTTTTGGGGCTGATATTATAGATCGTCGTTTATTTCGCATAGCCGTATTTTGATTGTGGTAATAACGCGTCGTATATGCCTATTTCGTCCTTTTTTTTGTATATATCGTATTTTTTTAGGTAGTAAGGTTTTTGTTATATTTTTATGCCTATATTTGTTATTACCGTTATTGGTTAAATAATAAGATTTTTTTTCGGGGTTTTTTTTATCGATAAAAGGTAAAATAATTTTTATTTAGTTAGTTTTTTAATTAATTAAGGGGTTATATTAGTATAATTATTTTTTACCGAAAATTATGTCGTAATTCCGTATTAAGATAATATCGAAATTAATAGTTTATTTTCGTTTTTAAATATAAATTTCGAGGTAATTAATTTTGCAGTTAATTTATCCGTTATTATAAGTAAATTTAGTACCTTTAATATTTTTAACTTCGTAAAGTTCGGTTTTATTTTTTTATAATAAACGTAATTCGTTAATTACTTTTAGTTTGATATAATTCGGGTCGGTTCCGTAATTTATTATAACGGTATATTATTTTTTCTTAATTCGTATTTTGATTATAATAGGAGGAATTTTTATCCTTTTTACTATCGTACATAAAGCTTTTTTAAAGGATATATATTAATTTCCTTTTTCCTTATTAATTTATAACTTTTTTATAGGTAACGTTTTTTTTGGGGGGGTTATGTTTGTAATTATTTTAATTATCCTTTTTGTTGGCGTAATTAAGCTTTTAATTCGAAGATTTTTTCCTTATATCGTTTTATTTAATTCGTTAGGTTAATAATTTATTTTTTAAGGGTTTCGGTTTTTTCCGACTAATTTGTCGTTATGGCCCATTTTTCGTCTGTTATCGTTATTGGTTGGTTTTAATGTTTTTGGCATTCTTAATATTGGGCATGGTACTGGGCCATTTCCGTTAAACGTTTTCTGATTTTTTTCCTTATTTTTTTTCTTTTTTCGAAATTATCGGTATAAATACGTTAGAAATATAAGTTATTTATTACTTTTTTTTGGGCTTTTATTATTATTTGGTAAATCTATTTTTCTTATGTTTTATGGTAATATTATTTATAATAATATATAAAATCCTGTTCGGGATAACTTTTTCCCTCCGGCCAGCTTTTTAATGCTGTAATAATGTTAATATCGTTTTATATAACCATGGTACATAAATATCTGTATTATTTTTAGTCTTTGGGGTTATTTCCGGTTTGGTTTTGGAAATCGAATTTTTGTTTATATATACGCATAAGTTTTCGTTAAATATATTTCTTTTATTTTTCGTATCGTAAGTAGTAAGTTTTTTTGTAATAAATAACGTATAATTTCTTATATCGGGCGGGTTCTTCCGGATATAAGGTTTCGTTTTAACCTTAATACTTTTTAATTTATTTATTTAATTTCCATTATTTTTATCGTTATTATTTTTTTTATTACGTACGAGATATTCGTATTTTTAGTATTAATTTTTTTTATCCTTTATATTTTTGTAACCATTAAGTGATTATTAGTTTAATCGTAATAGCGTGTTATCGGGTAATTACGGCTTGGGAAAATACCTTAACCTTTCGCAATCCTTTTCGCATTTTTAGGGGTAAATTAAAGTTTTCCCTTTTCCTAATTATACCGAAAATAACGGCTTTTTTATCTTTTGGTAATCCTTCAGGTACTAAGGTCCATTTATTATATTATTATTTCTTAGGAATTCTGCATTAATGTTTTATGTGGCCCATTTTATTACAGTTATAATACTTAATTTAGCTCTAATTTCTTTTTTATGCGGTTCCTAACTTTATGGATTTTAAGGCCGTTTTATAGGTAATAAAAAGTATATCGCGTTTTTTAATTTGGTTGGTTTCCGTAAACCTGGATTTGGGAACAAATTATCCTTTTTATTTTTGTTATCGCTTATATTATTAATTGTCGATTTTAACTACTTTTGTGATATATTTATTTAAAGTAATAAAACGTACCATTTTGACGATTTTATTTTTAACGTCGTCCTTTAAACTTTTATAAAAAATATCGATTAGGTTATTATTTTTTTCGTTTACTTATCCGGCTTTAGCCATAAGGTTTTTAAACGTTATTACGTACTTAAATGCTGGTTTCTTTTGCTTTAGGTCGAAAATTTTTTATGTTACGGTTTTTTTTTCGTCCGGATTTCCGAAATTTACCTTTAATTTTTCCTCAAAATTAATATAATATTAAAAAAAGGTTTTAATAATTTGTTACTGATTTGATTTTCCGTTTTCCAGGTAATTCCGTAAGGTAAGTTTAAATTAATCCAAGGCGTTTTCTTTAAGGAATGCCGTAACCGTAAAGATCTTATCGGCCTTACCGATAATTCTTTCGAAACGGAAATAAATACGTACCTGGATAAGGAAGTTTTATACGTTACCTTTTCCATTATAAAGTTTTGATTTTTTAAGCTTAATTTTAACTTCGTTAATCCGGATAGCATTAATTTAAACTTTAAGGCGTTAAATAGCTTCCTTAAACTCCTTAATTATATTCTTATATTATTACATAATAAATTCCTAGGTATTATCCGATATGTTAACGGTATGGCATATTATTCAAAATCTAACTATATTATTAAACAAAAGCTTTATAACGTATAACGGCTAACTGGCTTAACTAATTATTAAACCTTAATCGTACGGTTTATGTTAACAATAGTATTATGGGAATCTAAGTAATAAGTTAAAAACGTAATTACGTTTAATAATAACAAATTTTAAGGGTAATTTGGGTAACCAAATTATATTACAAAATTAAAACTATCTAAATTATGGAAATAACGAATGTATATATCTTTAGCCATTTTGGTAAATTAAAATGGATTAGGATATCCATCCAAATCCATCATTATGGATTAAAATGGATTAAAACATCCATCCAAATCTATTACCATGGATTAAGATGGATTAAGATATCCATCCAAATCCATATTACGTAATCTTGTCGCAAATGGGGCGACCGTCTTCCGAGGCCAAGACCCAGTAAGGTCGTAACATATTCTTATTTATTCAAAAACTTTAAAAAAACATAAAAAATATATTACCTAAATATTAAAAACCCTTAAAAAAAACTAATTTACTAATAAACGCAAAAAAAAAACGTTTAATACGCCTAAAAACGAAATTTTTTAAATTTTACCATTAACCCGGAACAAATTTAAATCTAAGATTCCAAACTAAAAGCTGTTAAAAACTGGCCAATCCTAGATAAAACTATTGTTACCGATATTCGCTAATTTTTAGAATTTACGGATTATATACAACCGTAAATCTAGGATTATGGCAAACTTGCCAGCCCCTTAACCAAGCTTATTACCAAAAAATACGTTAAAAAAAATTCGAATTTCCAAAAAAAAAAAAAAAAAAAAACCTTTTAAAAAATTAAGGACAAAATTATTAACGCCCCGGTAATTAAGTTACCAAACCATAATAAAAAAACGGTTCAAAACAAACGCTTCAAACTATACCCTTAAAACAATTTTAGAACAATTAAAGGATAACGGAAAATGGTACCTAATAACGTACTTTTTTAAAGCTTTTAAAGACGCAAAACTTAGGTACCCTATTTACGATAAAAAACTGTTAGCGATTATTTTAATACTTAAGGAATAAAAACCATTCCTTAATAAAACTAAAAAACTATTCGATATTTATTTAAACCACAAAAATTTTATTCGATTTATAACCACCTAAAAACTAAATAAACGATATAAAAATTAAATAATTTTTTTATCAAAATTTAACTTTAAAATTTATTATATTAAAGGTAAAAAAAATATTTAAACGGATATTTTAAGCCGAAAAAGAAATTATAACTTTAAAATCTCTAAGCGATATATACAAATATTGCATCATAAAAACGATAAAACAGTACAGCTATATATAACTTTAAAATAACCGATTCCGGAAAAATTAACTTAATTTAAAAACTTTTATAACCTAAAAAAACAAAAAAAAATTAAATAATTAAAAGGAAATAACAAAAACCAATTATTATTTTGCAGCAAAATTTATATTTTCCGTTAACAACAAAAAAAATTTGTTAAAAAACTTTATAAGGATCCCTTATATAAATATTAAGGGATATTTAAAACTACCAAATAACTTTAAAAAAAATACAACTTTCCAAAACTTTAATAAACGGTTAAATAAATAATTAAAAATTATAATATTTATAATAAGGTAAAAATAATTTGCTATAAGCTTTATGGTTTATTATAACCTATAAACATACTTAATAAAATATAAAACGTTATAACTTAAAATTTTATTATTAATCTTTTTATATCGAAAAATCCCGTTATTATAATTAAGTACGATATAATATAAATAATTATTAATAAATTTATTAAATATGGATACTTTTTACCTTTTAAAAAAATCGTAACGGTAAAACAACTAACTTACGCCTTTATTCGGTATTATTTCGACAAATACGGAATACCAAAAAGAATCATTTTTAATCGAAACAAACTTTTTCTATTTTCATTCGGTATTAATTTCTTTAAATAAATTAATATTAAATTTAAATTTTTAATAACTTATTACCCCCAAATAAATAATTAAACGGAACGATTAAACCAAACCTTAAAATAATACTTTCAAAATTACGTTAATTATTAGCAAAATAATTAAGTTAAACTTTTACCACTTATATAAATAACCTATAATACGTCCGTTAACGAAAACATAAGTATATTATTTTATATAGTTATATATAAATATAACGCGGCAACCTAACGACCAAAATAATTAATACGTAAGGTACCAATTATTACTGCCATAACTTTACGAATAAAAATAATAATAACAAAAATCAAAACGATATAAGCCCGACTTTAAATTAAATTATAATTTTTATAACAAAAAATGGCCTAATATTATAATAAGAAAAAAATTAAGAAATTAATTTTAACGAAAGGAAATAAAATCTACTTATTACGTTAAAAATAAAACGTAATATTAAAACTTTCCCAAATTAAAACGAAAAAACCTAACGACAAACTTAATTTCAAAAAATTTAATTCCTTTAAAATTAAAAAAGTTATTTCAAAAATTAATTATAAACTATTATTACCCAAAACTATAAAAATATACCTTATATTCTATATTTCCTTATTAAAACCAGCCCCAAAAAACGCCCCGCTTAAAAAAAACTTCGAAATCGAAAAAATACTAAATTTTAAAATAATCAAAACTAAAATCCAGTACCTAATTAAATGGATAAATTACCTACCTAAATATAATATTTAAAAACCACTTAAGTACCTAACGAATACGATAAACTTAATTAAAGATTTTTATCGGCAAAATCCTGACCGACCGTCTTTAATATGGCCAAAATCGTAGGCGATAACGGTCCCCCGTTTAAATCCAGGCTTTCGGCGTTTTAACCGAAGGAAATAAACGCTTTTATTATGGCATTTATTTTAAAAGCAAGCTATATTTGTTCTGTTTTTATACGACGTTATTTTTTTTTATCCTTTTTTAATTTTTTTGTTAATCCCGTTTAAATTCTTCCTTTAAAATAACAATAACCTTTTTTTTTCAAAATGTTTTATTAAAAACGTAACCGTTTTAAACGATTAAACAAAATAATTAAGACTTTTTCCATTTTACGTTATTCCTTTTACAGACGGTTATGTTCCTTTTTAATTTTTGCCAGAAAGTTTATTTCCAGTACGTTATACGCCAAACGTTAATAACGAATACAGTAATTATAACTTAAAATATTTATTACGTAAAAATATTCGGTTCTTTTAAAATAAGTATAATTTAAACAAAAAATAATTTTAAAACCAAATTTTTCGATAAACTTTACGCAATTAATACGAAATTCGCGTTAATTTAAACGCGGCTTTTTTTTTTTCCTTTTTTAATTTGACCTGTTATAATAAAATCAGCTAAAAAACTACCCCTTTAATAAAACAAAAAAAATACTTACGATTCTTATCTTAAGGACAAAAATCCTTAAAAAAGAGAAATAATATTATAATATAAAAACGGAGGTTTTTATTTATAAAAAAACTTATCCTTAAAACCTGGCGTAAGTTCTAGGCGGTTAAATTTCAAAATAGGAAAAGTTTGGCTTTTCCTACCAAAACCTAAGTAATCTAGATAATTTAAATAATCTGCCAGATTATATAAATTACATAAATCCCAGACATACTTATTAAATTTAAGATGGATATATAATAATTAATTTTTTTCTGTAAATAGCACCTATTTAATTCCGTTCTTTAACTATTAATTTAAACTTTTAACCAAAGGCAATTATACCGTTCTTTAATTAAGGAAAAAATCCGTAAACCTTTTTAACGAACACCCTATTCATTATGCTATTATTACCTACAAATCAAGAACCCCCATTTCGGATACTGCTTATACCTCCAGGTGGATGTATAACAGGTTCGTAACAAACGCGACATTTATAATAAAGGTAAATTAATACGAATAATATAATTACCTTTATTTTAAATTAATAAATATCACATAATAATTATAACATATTTACCAAGTAAGAATAAATGCAATATATATTTTTAAAAATTAACGAAGGCCTTGGTACGAATTATACGCGAATATTAATTATTCGGATAACTGGGAATGTATACAAGCTTAAAGGAAATATAACGTATATATTATTTCCTTAAAATGAAAATAAGAATATAAAATGTTATACGTTTACGATATATATATAAAAAAGATAAAATGTTATAAGTAAAAGTTAAGGTTATAACTGTTATTTAATTTATTTAATTTTATTAAGAAAAATTAATCATAAGCAGATATTATAATAATATTTTCTTAGTTTTAATCTGAGTTAAAAAATTCTTTTATTTCTTAGTATTTAATAAAGTATAAATATGAAATGACTTATATATATTTATTTTTATAAACTTATACTATATAAATTATCGATAAAGATAATATTTGATAAAGGTATTTTATCTATTTTAAAATTTTATTAAGCTTTAATATTATAGGAACACTTAAATTATAAATTTACGACCGCCTTTATATTTAACGCGGTTAATTAAACGAAAAATATTAATTAAAGATTAAAAACGTATATACGGTATTATTTATATTATTTAAAAAACGCTTTTGGTAAAGAGTTACTGATTACGTAATTAATTTATAATTTTAAGTCCGATAAAAGCAATTAAAAAACGTTTAGTAAATATTAAATACAGTTTTATTTTAAAGATTTATTAAAATATTATACAAGTTTTATTCTTATTATAACGTTTATTATTACAGAGTAATATATATAATTATAAACGAAAATAAAGATAAAAATCGAAAATATACGTCGTTAAATAAATAACTAAGAATAATCTAAAAAGAATAAAGATATTAATATTTTTAAAGAAAATATAATTTAAGTTAAAAAAGTTTAATTTTAATTATATTGATTTGTATAAGATTACCAAAAACGTTTTTAAAAATAATTACGAACAGGATTTATTACTTAAAATTAAACCGTATTTCATTTATTAAATGTCGAAATTAAAAAATTTTAAAATACGACTAAAGTTAATATAAGAAAAATACTCGGATTTTAATAATATTTAAAAGATATTTAAGAATTATATAAGCGCTTAATGCTTTTAAAAGAACTTTTATAAATAACTTTAAAGATATTAAAATTCAACTTATCTTAGTTTATCTTATTTAAAGCAAATTAATTAATAATGTTTACTACGGCCTAATAAACTGTTTTTACGACTTATATAATTATTATCGTTTTAGTTTTTCTTTTTATAATTATAATCGCCTTTTATTATTTTTGCAAATAAATAAAGCGGACCATAATTTCAGATATTTTAAAGTATTTAATTATTATATCTTATAATACTTCTTAAAAACTACTTTTCGATTATCTGCTTTTTACCGTTTAAGTAATTCTTTTATAATTAATATTTCTGGAAAAAAGAACCGGAAATTCCCGACCGGTTATAACGACGGCGGTTATTAATACATTTGCTAAAGCAAAGAAAATTATTAATTATTAGATATTTAAAGCCCCCTTTCGAAAAAGTTAAAGTAGATGATATAAGTTTGAAATTAAACTTTTTAATACAAACGGTTAATAAGTAGCGCTTTTTAAAACATGAAAACTTTTTAAAATTTCCTATTAATCACGCGTTTACATGTAGTAAGGAGAACTTACTTATAAGGAAATTTAAAATAAAGAGTATAAAAAGAGGAAAGTATATTATAATACGTAACGATTCGATTATAAAAGACGGTCGGGTTTAAAAGTAAAGAAAAAGGGTACGTTATTAAATTTAAAGTATTAAATATTACAGGTTAGATTTAAGTATATAAATCCGTTTATTATAATTATTAGAAATAAAATAAAGTTAGTTTATAATATAGCTTAGTTATTTAAATTAGCTTAATTATTTCTTATTTTAAAATGTAATTAATATAATAGCTTATTACTTATATTTATATATTATTATAATTAATATAAACTTTATAATTATATTTAATAGTTATTTATAGTTCTTGCTTATTATAAAGGTTATATTTCTGTCTTTTTATTTTAACCTTTTTATAGTAATTATATTTACCTATTATTAATTATAACCTTTTATTCTTTATTTTATGCTCGGCTTTAAAAAATCTGCGTTTTTTACAAATATGGTTAGTTATACGTAAAAAAATAATTTCTTTTAAGAAAATAATTTTATATTAAAGAGTTAAGGACTTTTCTAAAGAAAATTAATATATTTAATATTTTTTAATCCTCTTTTATGCAAGGTTAATCTAGGTTCAAGCCTTATTTTCCAAGCTAAGCTAAATATACAGAAAATCATTACACATATAATCCATACGATAGATATTATACCTAATATCTTCGAATACGATAACTAATTAATAATTTTTATAATTAAGATATATTATATACCTCAGTCCCATAAAACCTCACTCTAAAGCAGAACCTTACTCTGAAGCAAAACCTCACTCTAAAGCAGAACCTCACTCTGAAGCAGAACCTCACTCTGAAGCAGAACCTCACTCTGAAGCAGACTGATGCGTGGTTACCGATAAGCTTCGACTCTGATGAACGTTATGCCAGCTGGCTGCAGTAAACCTTAAGGATAAACCTTAAGAATAATCCTCTTTTATAAATACAGTTTTTTTTACATTAATCTACAAATATTTGAAAGGTTTTTACCAGCGGAGAAAAAATAAATCCGGCGGAGGTAAACGAAGATATAGTTAGCATTAGTATAATAAAAACCATTTTTATATAAAAATATATTATTAATACCGAATAAAATAAGTCCGGTCTTAACGAAGCCGGATTTAATATTATCAGACGTTATAATAACTTTAAAAAAGTTATTAAACCCGGGAAATAAAATTACTTTAAAGATATAAATATAATAACATAATATTAAATATTAATATAAAGTAAATAAACGCGTATTAAAACAGTAAAGTAAGATATATTAAAATGCTAAAGTTAATAAAAGAAAAAGTTAAGTATATAAAACGTAATCGTATAAGTTTTTACATAATACTTTTTATATTTTATTAAATAATACTTCTTATATTTATTATATACTAATTTAAAGATCTTAATTCCTTTTTTAAGCGTTAATATATATTTATAAAAATATTAGATTTAAATTAAATTTAATCCATCGGTTATTTAATTATTACATTTCTTATCGAACCTTTAACTTGGCATTAAAAAAATATTTTTAATACTAAGAATTAAAATAATTTCTTTATAAAATAATAAATTATATTATAATTTAAATTTCCGTATTGTTAGTTTATATAATTATAACCTATTTTCAATATCTTTATTATGTTCATTTAAACCTTTTAAGCTCTTTAGAACTTATAAATATTATATGCGATATTATAATAAAACTTAAAAAATTCCCTTTTATTAAAGTTATAAATAATCCTTAATAATTCTGTATGTTACGCTTATACTTCGAATAAGTTGAATTCTTAGCCAAATATTTTAAAGAATTTATATATTATTTTTTTAAACAATTAAGGTTCTAGTTAAACCCGGTTTTAAGTTCTTTTTACTGTTTAATAAAACTCGATACTTAATTAATCCCGATATATATCGTAACGCTTAAAATAAAAAATAACTTCGCTATATTTTTCTTAATATTAAAGCCCAGTAAGAAACCTTTCCGTATTCAAATTAAACCCCTTTTTAATAAATAAAAAAATTCGCTCGGCGTTAATTTTCATTAATAAATAATAATATCAGACCGGGCGTATTTATTATTTAGTTACACTCTTAGTATAAAATAAAAAATATATAAATAAGCCTAAATCCTTTATAATCAAGTTCATTTTAATTATTTTCATAAATCTTTTTACATTATAATTATTAAAACTAAAAATTAAAGTTAAATAGTTCAAATATTTTAAAAGAAATCGTAGAATAATATAGCTTTAAGCTTATATTTTATATTAAGTTATTACATTATTATAAAATGCTTTATTACCGGCTTATATAACGAATTTAAAACTCTTTTAATAACCGAAAACATTAAATTTAACCCATAAAAATTAAACTTTTTATTAACTTGAAATAAGTTTTATGGTTTTTTTTGAAAATTATCTTTATATCTATTATGTTATTTTATTACTTTCGCCGGTCCTTTTTACCCGGCTTGTAGAAACTTTTTAAAATATTTATAAAATAATTTTATAATAACGTTTTTTATAATTAAAAGATTATTAAAGTAACTTATAAATTAAAACGTTAAATTTGTTTTTGTTTAAATATAAAAGATTTACCATTATTATACGGCATTATTTAATTCCAGAATCGAAATATATTTTAAATAAATGTTAAAGAATTAATAAATAAGATTTTTTTTAAAGTTTATTATTTAATAAACTTAAGCTTTTTTTTATAAAAACGCTAATAATAAATTATAATAATTTAAACGAATTAAAAGTGTTTAATATAAAGGAATAAAAGTTAACAAAACGAAAATATAATGTTTATAATAAGCTTAAATATTATACGCGCATTTATAAAAATCTTATATAAAGGTATAATAATATAATATTTAATTTCTTTTAAATTATATATTACGTTATTATTATTTCATTTAGGTCTATTATTTTAAAATACTTAAAAATAAAACATTTACTATATAGTCCTTTATAAGTATTTAACTTTTTTAAAACCTTATAACTTTTATAAATAAGCCGTTGGTATTCGATATTTTTTTTTGTGGCATATGTTCTTATAGGTTTCCCACCACTTTCGTAGGTGACCTACGGATACTCATTCCCTCGCCCTAAGCGAAGAGATCGTGAGGTAATCCAGGCATTGAGCTGGTCTGGGCGTTCTGGCGAAAGGTGTCTCCATGTGCCCTACTTAGGTCCCAAGCTTATCCAAGTATGGAAACCACTCTGAGGCATATCAGTCATCCTGTGGATCATGCCACTTCGCACGGCGTAATCCGCAGCATTACTACTCGCTTCTTCGTCTTTCGACATACTCCGAAGACTTTATTCCTTGTATCCTTTACTCCCGGAAGCTATCCGGAATCCGATCATTGGCGTTAACGTCTTGTCGCCTTCAAGCAGATACGAGTTTGCCCCGAGATTTTACAGGGTTGTCAATCCCATTTTTTTCCCCTCGATCCATCCAGCTAGGATCCCTGATAATCATGCCATTTTCGTACAGCCTAATTCGCCGCATGTTGCTTATCTCGCTTCTTCATCTTTATAGATACTCTTCAGACTTCACTACTCATATCCTTCACCTCGGAAGCTATGCAGAATCCGAAATCCTCTGTCCCTTCGTTAATAGCCAGATTCCTGTTTTAGCAGTGATCTGCTAATCGCGAATCCTTTGATAGGTATCGATCGCATTATCCTGCTGGTATGTGGGGCACATGCGGTTAACACTGCTTTCAGAACTCTATAGCTAGATAGCGCAAAGTGTAGGTCTCAAAAACCCTCACCTCATCCTCGGTCCCGTTTATCGCGGAGGTAATCGCACTTAGGAAACACTGCGGTAAGCAACGCAGGATCAGATATTCTAAGCTCCACCATCGAGGTACAAAATGCCCTTCGACTTAAAGACTTGCCCAAAAAGATGGGTTTCAAGACACTATATTGTAAACAAGGCGACTTTTGCAGTTCTTCTACTTGATTTACACGTGGGGGTTTCTTTTGCCCCACGTTCCTTAACCCCTGCATAAATAAGCATATCTACATGCATATTAACTACGCGTAACACAATGGCACTCAATGGTGCAATGGTACTTAGTAGATACATGCTTAGGAATGTAACGTCCTTACCCTGCTGCTTATGTAAGCGCCGAGCATATTGTAACGACTCCCCTGGTGGTTCTGTCTCATGCTCTGCCAGCAATAAGGTCAACAGCGACAAGATCCATTGTGGGTGTGCTGTTTAATGTGCACCATGGTGGCGAGGTGGATAGTCACTTAAGCTGCCTTCTTCGCAACTAGTGACCCCAACAACTTCTCGGCTTCTCAACCATTATATCTGGAGATCTCTAATTAGGTACTGCATGGCCAAGATGGCGCCAGTCGTGATGTCGAAGGCTGAGGTTGACCAAACAACACTGGTGGAAATTGCAAGTGCATGCAACGTGCCCGCTGACCGAATCGAGGATATCTACAGCTGCACGCCCATTCAGCTGAGCATGATTTCGGAAGCAAGATCCGAAATATTCCATGTTGTCGTGTCTTTTGGCCCGGAAGCAAACATCGACGGCTTCTGTGAGGCCCTTCGGCAGGTGGTCTCCCTGAACGCCATCTTACGCACTCGGCTTGCCAAGTGCAGTCTTGGTATCGTCCAGGTTGTCGTCGATGAAGATCATGTCACCGAGCGGCGTTCTGGCAATGTTGAGAAGTATCTTGGTGATGGCATGGCAACATTCGGGGATTTAGGGGCGCCCCTATTCCACTCCGTATTTATCGATAGGACGTTTGTGGCGACTATACACCATGCTATCATGGACTATTGGTCCATAAACACATTCCTCAACCAAGACGTGCCGGCGGTCTTTTACGGTCAACCGCCGACGAAGCGTCCCGCGTTCAAGGAGTTCGTTGCACAATACATCAATATCGATGAATCCGCCGCAAAGTCGTTTTGGGCACCTCGATTCAGAGGCTCCCCAGCCATCTTCCCCAGAAAGAACCCCGGCGTACATCCTGTTGCCAGACCGACAGAATCCCGAATGATATACTTGAAGGGAATCGGGGATAGAATTTCCCCTGCCCTCCTGCCATCGTTCGCCGAGGCAGCATGGGCTTTGACGTCTGGCATATATGCCGACAGTGACAGCGTTGCCTATGGACTTGTCCTATCTGGCCGTTCATCCGCCTTGAACGGTATCGAGAGTACTCTCGGGCCCACCCTTGCAGAAGTCCCAGTGCAGGTTAACCTGCAGCGCAACATGACAGTGGAGCGACTTATCAAGGAGAGAGCCGCATCTCTACGGCAGCTGCAAGCACCTTATGCTACGCAGTATGGCATGGAGAAAATCGGCACAATCAGCGAGGCCGCACGGATTGCTTCGGAGTGTCAGACCTTATTCAACGTCCGTCCCCTGATGGCAAGAGCAGACCTTACCGAATGGGGGGATATCGATGTAAAGCTTGACCGCGTGATGTGGCTCCGAGGCTCATTTATCCTCCAGCTGATCTGCAATATTCGGGACGACGGAGTCTTAGTTGAAACAAGGTCCGACCCGGGGATTCTCTCCAAAGACGACCTCCATCGGATTTTGAATCAGCTGGAACACACATTACAGGTGCTGACCAAGGTGCCTCTTCAAACAAGGTTAGATAAGCTGGACTTGCTAACCCCTCACGACCGCTCCGATATTCTCCGGTGGAACATAGCTGTGCACGAAACGGCAGAGAGGTGCGTTCATGAGGTTTTCACCGGAAAGGCTCGAGCGCAACCTGAAGCTATGGCCGTGGAGGCTAGCGATGGAAATGCGAGCTATCAAAAGCTCGACCAGATGTCAAACCGCCTCGCTCACGAGTTAAGAAGACGGGGCGTGGCGCCTGGGCAGTCGGTGGCATTTATCCTCGAGAAGTCGCTCTGCGCCATCATCGTCATACTCGGTATCTTGAAGGCCGGTGGAGTATGCGTTCCTATTGACAAAGCTCATTCGGACGAACGCAAGGCAGCCATGATATCCATATCGGGTGCAAAATCCGTCTTGGTCTCGTCTACAGAGCATTCAGAGTCGGTAAACCTTGCACCTGACGTCTTCGCCGTCAGTGCGGAGTCCATAGCCGAGCTTCCAGAGGTCACAGACACGCCTGATAATGATCATTTACGACCAGAGGATCTCGCATACATCATTTTCACCGATGGGAACAGTGCCAAAGTACCCAAAGGCATCACGATAGAGCACCGCTCCCTGGTCTCGTCGCTGACCTCGCTCGCTCAACGACTAGACTGGGACCCGGGCTGTCGAGTTCTCAATTCTTCCTGCTATGCTTTAGATATTAGCGTATATGAGATTTTCGGGGCGCTCCTGTTTGGCGGCTGCCTTTGCATACCCCCCGAAGTGCCTCCAGATGCGTCGCGGGAGACGCACCTCTCCGGCTTCATCGAGTCCGCCAAAGTGAATTGGGCGTTGCTGGGTCCCGGTCTGCTTCGCAACTTGTCGCCTGGTGATGTACCCAGCTTACAGTCTGTGTTGTGCCTGGGAGAACCCATTGTTGCCGAGACTTCCAAGGCGTGGAGTGAGAACCGCCGCTTCTTTAAGGCCTGGGGCAAGACTGAGGCCTCCGCCTTGAGCATCGTTGGGCAAGTGACATCAACTTCCGACTACCCGGAAAGGATCGGTACACCGGTGGGCTGTGTAGCATGGATAGTGAACCCACAAAACATTCACGAGCTTGCGCCGATCGGCGGCGTGGGAGAGCTTCTAATCGAGGGTCATATTGTGGCTAGAGGCTATCTAAACGAAGAAGCCAACAAGTCATCGACTTCCTTTGTCTTACCACCGGCATGGTCGTCTTGCGCCGGGAGGAAAGGAGGAACACGATTCCTCCGCACCGGGGACTTGGCCAAGTATAACACTGATGGCAGCATATCCGTCGTCGGCAGTCGAGACAACAGGGTCAACCTCGGCGGCCAGATTCTCCAGCTGGAAGAGGTCGAGAAGGTGCTTTCAAGCTGTCCCGAGGTGAGGGACGTCGTGGCATTGACGAAGATCTCTGGGGGGCGAACCCAACTCATAGCTGTGCTCTGCTTGGCTGATCCCCAGTTACCGAAAGGGACTGTGCTACAGCAACTTACTGGCCACAATTCCATAGTAGATAGACATGTTGATGCTATTGGTGCGTACGCGAGGTCCAGGCTTCCGTCAGTCAGAGTCCCTACCATCTGGTTTGCCGTTGAAGAGCTGGCCCGAACAGCGTTGGGGAAACTCGATCGAGCCGCAGTACGCGAGTGGGTGAAAACATTACGATACTAGTGACTGGGTCTATCATTTGGATGGGTTTCTAAGCAAGCTCGCTTGTGTACATAATTCATTGTCCATTCAACATATATCCGGAGCGTATTGAAAGAAAATCAAGGCTTCAACACCACCGGAGCCGATTTCGTATTCTCTGTGGGCCACTACAATCGTTGCTAGTTAGATGTTTACCCATTCTAACACTGCACCATATCGCAATCGTTGTCCTAACATGTCCACTTCGCTTACAGTATTCTACGCAGGAAGCATTGCAGACAGAAACCGGCTATTATTGGGCAATGCCCGGGCCATCGTTTGACGCTGAAGTTCCCCGATGATGACTGAACATGTTGCTCTCGCTGTGGGGCCAAGACTGATGCGGCTCAACAATCCACACTAGCTATAAACCCCACCTACATACTTAAGTATATGGCATGTACCTCTATTACATGCAGAACCGTCGGCAACGTAGCGAGGCTCCACCAGCTATATGCAGTCAGCAACGTTGTCAAGGCGGGTGGCGTCATCAAGCCCCAGGTTTTGCTCCTTAAGGATGCGGGAGGTCAGCGCTAACACGGCTTGGGGGGCCGTTAGCGCCGCATATGTCAGCCAATCCGAGAATGTCAACTGCTTGGCATGCGCCGATGCGGCACGAAACGCGGCATATGAATGAATGTACACTAGAAACCCCTGATTCAGCATGTTAGCTTGACCTGGAATTCGGATGCATTTAGAGGGCTATATGCACCAAATGGCCACCTACAATAAGAACCTGGCATATTTCTTAACGGAAGTTTAAATAACGCTAAAACGGCTTATATTAAGTAAGTAGAAAGCCATTTCAATACTCCATTTTACCTATTAAGTATTAAACTTAAAATATAATAAATTATCCCTATATAATTATATTTTTATTAAAAAATTATTACCTTATTTTTTCCTTTTATTAAAACATCTATTGCCGTTTCGGCCCCTCTTATACAGATATGCATTTCACCGATATAAAACGATGCTTTTATGGGATTCGCATTCATTTAAAGGGCAATATGCACTGAAGAGGAAATGCCAAATTAGGGGTTTCTAATGTATTACAGTAATATTAACTACATAGAGTCTTTGCTGTGGTTCTCCGGATGCAAATGAAAAAAAAAAAAAAAACTTGGCTACAGATATAAGTGAAGGGCGAAAAGAACTCCCCAATGTAGTGTCTCGCAAGGGCTAGGCCTCGACCACCGGTTCTCTTGTTGTTCCTCCTCTATTGGACTGCGTCTCTCCTTCCAGCCTCAGTCCCCCCCACGGCTCAAGAATATTGCTGCTGTACCACCCAACCACAGAAGTAATTACCAACCAGAGGCTATGATCAAATCCGACGACCAGAGCGAGAATGACCATTGAGCTCAATAGACGTCGGCCGCTCGTATTTCCGGTGGAAAAGAATGCCGAAAGTGAATATGTGCCCAGCCTTGGCTAGTGGTGACCGGTCATCCTCCTTCTCCTCCCCTTCGATCTCGAATGTCCCATCCGGCGACAAGTAGACGGAATGTCTCCTTGGGATATAGCGGCCCGGGTTCCATATGTTCCACAGTAGAGAGTTGATGAACATGAGAGTCGCCTCGAAGACATAGAAGAACCACTCATACCGCAGTATGGGAGTCAACTCCCTGAGTGCTTCGGGGTTATCGAGATCTACCTCGGTGTTGCCCGAGTGTTCGACAAGCCGGTAGATGCAGCGGATCAATATCAAGGCCATGCTCACGTACAGGGTGGCCAAGGTGGTTTTGACAGTCTTGGCGTGAATATTGGCTTTAGTGCACCGTCGATGGAAGATACCTGCAATCCAGCCGAAGATGGCGATAACAAAAAGTTGGAGGACGACCGAGGCTATCGACATATTGCTTCCCAAGGTCTGCTGGCTGGCTGAGGATGATGAGTTAGATGACAAGGCGACTCCCAAGGCGTTCAGGGTCTCGACGAGCGCCATCAATGCACCGAAATAGGAGAGAACGCGGTTAGGCGCAAGAGGTGCAAAGTATGGCACGTAGTAGAATAATCGACCGAGGACATGGTAGTTGGAGAGCTCAAGAAGCGGACTGATCCGAGGTACATAACTAGTCGTTAGTGAAAAGCTCTTAGCAGCTCTATTGTGGATGTCACTAACGGGCAGATGTAGATGAAGACCTGACTGAGGATGAATATCAACAGGTTCTGATTGTCGAGGGTATCGGTGCCCGGAATGAGGTATTGATAATTGTAAGCACCGTACTCTCGCATGGCATAGCCCACGGTGAACAGCACTGCGCAGACGACTTGCAGGAACATCAACTTCCAGCATTTGTAGCGACTAGCGGTGGTCGTCAGCGATGAGAAGGTCACATTCGGTAGAGCGGTAGAGTAAGCACCGATGTGGAAATGCACTTACAAGCATTGCCAGATATGCCCGACAGCCGAGAGGCCGTACGCAACAGTAAAGAAGATGGGTGCCCCCTTGTTAGGAGCATACACGTAGAGGCTTCCAGGAACTAGAGCGGGAGGATCATGTCAGGTCAGGTCCGGTCAGATGAATCCCGATGGTGCGAGCAGGGGTCCCGAAAGACCTTGAGTACTTACCGGGCTCTCCGTCCGCCATCTTGAGAAGTCGTAGTCGCAGTCGCCAGACGTGGTCGCAATGGTCGCAACGGTCGGGCGTAGTCGCAGGCAGTCGTCGAGTGAACGTCGATAAATGAGTGAAAGCGGTGGGATTACCGATTGTTTCTGTGTCGTTGCCAGAACGAGGTCAATATCAAATGGGTAAAACTATATCGCAGTAGCAGCAGCAGCAGCAGCAGCAATAATAACAAAGAAAGCTCACTCCCTCACGACTTCTTCTTCTTTATCAATCTTTCTTTAATAAGATGATCGAAATTAGCAGCTGGCGTGTTCGCTGACGCGTTGTTGGCCATTGTAACAACCCAAGCCTCATGGCATCTCAATTGCCAATCATGCCACTAAACCCGATTAAGAGAATAGATGGCCAAGACTTTTAGACCTTGTCGCAGGGCGTTTGCGTGCTCCACATCCCGTTCCCATGACGGGCTTGCACGGTACAGGTGCCAGGTAGGCGGGGTCCCGGCTGGGGGCCCTAGCCCCGGCCCCGCAGCCAGCATGTGTGTACTTGATACCGCCTCGATAGATGTGCCGGTAGGAATATACGGACTACCCCAGTCTATGGGGGATCTTCCCCATGGATATGTAGAACTTTGAAAACCGGGAAGGTTCCAGAGGATTTCGGGAATTAATTATCGCCGTCTGGAAAGTGCGGCTCGTGCCTTCTAGTGATGGCTGGGATGCGGCATGCTGGATGCATACCTAGGTACGTATTGCAAGGTACATCGTCATGTCAATCACAGCCTGAATTGGGAGTTCAGTGGCCAAGAACCACAGCTGAGTGGGCACCACAGCTGAGTGGGCACCACAGCTGAGCGGGCACCCCTGCCTACCGCAGCTATACGCGCTCCGCCACCCGCCCCAGGCACGGGAACATTAGTTGGCGCAACAAATTCTCGGCATCGGGGTCGACCGCCTAACTCCGGTGTCTCCTTCGCTTCTATCTCGAGCTTGGTCTAGCACGATCTTCCTCGGTGGTATTTGCTACGTACCCAGGGAAAGATGTCGAGAATTCCTGAAAGGCGCCTGTCCGTATTACAATTACAATATCTTAGTTTGTTCCTCCCCATCTACTCAATACTCTATTATATATGAGCACTCTACTCCATCTCCTATTCTTCATTCTTGTCCTATCTACCGAGCGATACACAGGAGGTTATCTTACATGTTTCGCGAACTTGACTGGTAACAGCTCGTGTCATCTTTCTAGGAGCACAGGCTATACCGCATCTGTTTCGAGCTTTCTTCTAATAACAACTTTCTATCACATTCAGTGACGGTCTCAATGGCGGTTACCAACGGATCTGGTCTAACCTTCCGGCCTCTGCACCCTACTTTTGGTGCAGAGTGCCACGGCGTCGACTTTTCCCGTCCCGTCCCTGAAGCGACCATTGAAGCCATCCGCGCCGGCATGGCCAAGTACGGCGTCTTGGTCTTTCGGAACACCCAACTTGATGACGCCAAGCATGTAGCCTTCGCTGCTCAGCTTGGTGAACTCGACGATTCCACCACGTGGATCAAGCCGGGCCAGAAGTATCGTCTGGCTCCTTACACCCAACTGACTGACGTGGGGAACATCGATGAGGACGGCTCGGTCGTCTCGACGGACCATATCAGGCATCAGATGAGCTTGGGAAACGGCCTGTTCCACGTAGATTGTTCATATAACCCTCGCCGAGCTGGGTTCTCCCTCCTTCGCGCCCACCAGCTGCCTCCCAAAGGTACCGGCGGTGGCACCGCGTTCGCAGATACCAGGACGGCGTACGAGGACCTGGATGATGCGACAAAGGCAAAGATCAGCGACTATGTACTGTGTCATTCCATCTGGCATAGCCGCAAGTTGGGTGCCCCCGACAACGAGATCTTGAAACAAATCAAAACTGAGGAGCAGTACATGGGCCGCCACAAGTTGGTGCAATTGCACGAACCCAGTGGGAGGATGAACTTGTACATTGCCTGGCATGCACACCATATAGATGGCTGGACTAGAGAGGAGAGCCAACCGGTCATCGAGGAGCTGCTGCGGCATGCCAGTCAGGACAAGTACACCTTCCAGGTGGACTGGGAGAATAACGGTGACATGGTCATGTGGGTGAGTGGATGTCCCTGGCCTCATTCAACGAACACGACTAACACTCCTAGGACAACACATGCGTTATGCATAGGGCCTGCGGCGGTTCTTTCGCAGGCAAGTATATCCGAGATATGCGAAGGGCAACTGTTCATGATTCATCCTCGACCGCCTGGGGCTTGAATGAGGGCGGCGAACGCGCTGGGCTTCAGGCGTTCAAATGAAGCATAAAAAAGAAATGAAACGATGTTACAAGAAGATCTATGCTCCTTGTTCGGCCGTATTTGCTATGCTCCGTAACATCCAGAATTCAACATAAGACTACATAAAAGCAGTCAGACTAAACTTAGTAATTGGCTTTAAATGCCTACAAACTTACTTTATATAAGATCTGTATTAGACACGCCGGCCAAGCAAGGGTAAGTAGATCAAGCAGTATACATCGAAAAGAGTGCGAGGGTTGAATCTACCTATTAATGAACACTCGTTACTCAGAAGGCCAGATTCTGACCTTTGTTTTCTGGTCTCTAGTAGTCATCACTCCATCAGTTTTCCTCTGATCGTGCTCTTCTTGGCCAGCGTCCAAGAGCTGGTTGGTCGTATAGGAGGTGGATATGCTGGGTTGTCTCGCAGGCTGGGGGCTGCAGGTGCTATTGCAATCACGAAATTTGGGGACGGCCTCGAGGCCCTAATTCGCGGCTCAATTCATGCAGATACATCATCTAAGTATACACGATGTCCTCCTCAGGAGGGCTAAAGTGATAGGACCATCTCAGGCAAGTGTGGAGGAAAGGATGCTCTATCACAAATTGATTTGCTCAGGGAAGCCATTTAAAATGCAACCTATCCGACCGTGTGACTTCACAGACACAGCAGGGGGACCAGGAAGACGGCGGTGTGCATCCCCCCGGCGCATCGGTGGTAGATGCAGCAATTCTTTGGAGTTTCTAATCCTACAGGTTTGATGCCGTTGCCTACATCTTTTGCAGCCCGAGGGCATTCAGGCGACCATATATACCAATGCGGAGAGCCATCAGCTACCACAGCGGCGAGACCTGGCTGATGTCTATCGCAATTTGTGTGGCGAACGCGTACGGCCTGTAGAAACAAGCATCCCACCGCGTTTCCCCTGAAGCCCAGAACCTCTCCAGGACTCCCTTCGCCGTCAGCGGCACATACGTGCCGACATGGCGGCTCATCTCCGACAGCTGCTGCGCAACGAAGGTGCGCATAGCAGCGTTTCCATGCACAGCCTCGACGCCGAGACAGACCAGCGGCCAAAGCATGAACCGCTTTATGCGTGGGCACGTGAGCGCCTCGCCTAGAAGCGCCTGCAGGACTTGGCCGTGCGCGGCGCATCTGGCTCTCAGTGAGCCCCGCAGTGGAGGTAGTAAAGACAGGCACTGCAGTGAGGAAATGCAGTATATCGCTACGGCGGCCTGGTACACGCTGCCCACAAGCATCCAGTCTTGCTTGGATGAGGGTTTGGAGTCGGCCCATTGTTCTGGCGAGAAGGTATCGATAACGTCCAGTATCTGGTACGCCTCCTGCGAGAGGTCTTCCTGACCCGCAGGGATGCAGTTCGTGGCCCGCATCCGGAGGTGGTTGATTCTAATGATCTCGGCGAAGAGAGGCGCCGGACACATCTCGGAAGGAAATGATCTACCGCTATCCTGTTTCAATATGAAGTTGAGTTGTTCGAGGTACGAGCTGGTCATGACAAGGTCTGTAGCAGGGGATGTTGTGTTGCCTATAACAGTAATGCTGTGTGAGGTCAGCTATTATCCGTCGTAAGATACAACAGTAACACCCATGGCGACGTACACTACGAAGTAGAGAACCAATTGCTTTAGGTTTTGCGAATCCGCTAATGCGCGGATGCCGCCGCGTAACATGATCAGCTTCTGTACTCCTTCGAGGTGACATCGCCAGCCCGGTATGGTGCCTTGCTGGACCTGTAGCAAAGGCAAGACTCAGTATTTCACAGTAGTTTATCGCGTTCCACTAGGATCATCGACTTACGTCAGTGAGTAGCAATGTCATGATCCCAGCGATGACGGCATTGCTTGTACGCTTATGCTCTACATTGATATCGTCGCGCAGCGAGCGGATCATAATACCCCGGTACCGATAAAAGGTCTTAACCAAGCGGCCATAATGCGGGTCGTCCCTCGTCCTGTTGATTCTATGGTTGAGTGTCATGCAGATCAGACTAAGCCGCAGATAATCGGGCATTGAACTCCCCACCCCGATCTGGAGATGCGCGCGTGAAAGAAGGTATATGTGAGGATTTGGCGCGAGCTCATTGAGAGGGGTTAGGTCTCGATAGATGCAGGTATTGACTGTCCAAGTCAGTTCTCTCCGCCGAATATGCATGGACCGTGTGGGATATCACCCACAGTACTCCACAGCCTGGAACAAGTCGCAGGCGTCTGTTCTCATTTCAAATCGAGGAATATCAGTCTTGCCAGTCCTGCAGCATAGCTCTGTAGTGGTCCCAGAAGTAATTTCGTCGTTTCTGTTCTCGCCCTCTTCAGGCAGTTTCCGCTTCCGCTTCACTCTTCGACTGCGAGAGACTACCCTGCCGAGTTCGAGCCATCTTAATCCTGAAGGATCGTTATACCCAGGACATGAAGTTCCAGATGCAGAGCACCTCTTGCAGGCTGGACGTGTTGAGTCACAGACTAGACGGCGTCGGACGCATTCGCCGCAATGAATTTTGCGATTGGACTGGACGTCCGACGTTGTCCGCGACGGCTCTACTGTCAACTGTCTAGGACTCGGCGCCATAGCAAACAATTGAAAACAGCGATTCTACTAACACAATGAGTTTACCCATTTCAATTAGTCATGACTTTTCTGAACTGGTTCAGTTGTAATGGGGGAATGGACACAAGGCCACGAGACGTTGAGAATGTCGTGTGTGAGAGCCTGACCTGAGCCTCGAACGTCGTCAGCCTAGAGGAACGCTCAGCCGAGCCCAGCCGAGCCACGCTAGCTAGCCCCCAAGCCCCCCAGGCCCTTCGGTTGATTTAAGCTGTTTGCCAAGCTTCAGCGATGGCAACGCCACTTGACTTCGGCCCCGAAGAGGGCTTCTAAGTACCGTGCCTGCGCCAACTTCTAGTGCGGGGGTTAGTGCGGGATCCAATAGTGGTAACCGGCCGGACGGGGCTGTCACTCTAGTTCCGTGGGTCGGGCGGTCCAGCACTCCCGAGGGCTCTGGAAGCTTCTCTGTGGGAGCGGGCATAATGCACCTCGTATGAGTGTCAAAACTCCATGGAGAGATGTAGAAACTCGGCCAAGGCCTTGATTTCCGGGTTCGTGAGTGCTTGAGTAACTATGGTATCAGGTCAAAATATTTAAAACACTGTCAGGTACCACCAGTAGGCCGCGCTAATACCCAGGCTACCCAAATTAGGTGTAGCTTTTACATAGATAAATCGCAGGTATATGCGAAACTTGCTGCCCTTTTAGAACCTCTAATCCAAGTAGGCTATTACTAAGTGGGTCTCCTAGTTAGAATACCCAACAGTGTTTTTAATAGAGCTTTGCTATTTCTGCAGTGAACGTATTACTATTTCTGCAGTGGTCCCAATTTTACACCTGCGATCACCTGCTACACCGCCGCCACCTGGCATAACAATTGTACGCACCTGCAATTACAGCCCCCTAATGGTGCCAGGCATTTGAGTGCCCAACTCGGCCGTATTTGATACGGTTGACCTAACTGACGATAATTAACTGCTCTATAAGGTTGCAAAAGTGTTGCAAAGGTTTTATAATACGTTAGTTTCTGAGAAGCATTGTTATAGTATCGCTGAAGTTTATTATAAGTCTTGTTGATGAGGGCGCATCGTAATAAATCAATTGAAATGGGTATGATTTGCTCGTGTTTTATATGGATTAATAAATTAAAATCGCGCTTATTAAGGTTGGTATATGTATTTACTGACCTGAAGGAATTTCTAGGCATCTTCCACGAAGACCTCCCTCATCGTAAAGGCTTACACGCACTCATGTGGCTTTGCTAAGCCCGTGTTCGTGACATATTCTCTGCATCGTTGCTTGTGCTATAATCTTCGGGCATAGAGCCCTTGATTTCAGAGGAATGGTAGCATTGTGTGTAAAGTAAGATTGTACACAAGCAGACACTTTCGTTTGTCTCAACAGTAGCTGCTTTGGTCGGGAGATTCGGTGGAAGTTGACGAATTGTGGAAACGAACAGAGCAAGAGCCTGTATCAGTTATGTTGAAAATAGGGGTGAAATAGGGGTAAAACGAGCCTCACCTTGTATGTATATATAGTTGGTGGAGTCCCCGGTCCCCAAGGCTGATAAGTTATATGAAACCTAACTAACGTATTAAGACCATCCTTTACCAGTTGCACCGCATCCATAGGAACCTAGACTTCAACTTAGAAGACCATAACCCTAGACATCAACATCTAACTCCACCATAACTGCTGCATTTCGTGTAGAACTAAAGGAGTAGCAAGAAAGTATATTCAACGAATTCTATGCAGCAAGGAGTAGCTGGGACTCTTACGGCAGGCATTTTCCGTGTACATGGATAAAGCTTCCTGGAGCCAGCGAGTTAGGGAGTGCCGGTGTTAATCATTAACCGACACGCCTAGAAGAACTAATGGGGTAAAGGTTCTTCTATATAATAGACGGTATAAACCTGTAACTCAGGGTTGTGTCAGTGCGTTAATATTTAGCTTAAGGGAAACGTCCTAGCTGTCGCAAAAGGTCGCCCGAAGCGACCATGTTTTTGTTGTCTGAAGGGACATTTGATGATGCGCGGATAGTCAGACATGATAAACGCATAAAAGTAGCCTCTAAACTTCCCAGAGGGTGCTCCCCTATCCCTTAGTCCTCCCCACCGGCCCTAATTCCTGGCACTGGCTGTCATCAGCAGACTAGTAGGGGTCAACCCGATATACCTAGTCGAGGCAGATCTGCTGCTGAACTCACTTTAGCAGCGATATAACCGTAAGCGGGTAAAGCTTAATGAGCTTCATCAACTGAAAAGTATTAAAAAAAATTAATAAAATTAATAAAATATCAAACGTAACAAAAACCTTAATGTAATAGAAATAAAGGCTAAGGGAAATAAAAAGGGTAAGCAATATAGCAGAAGAGAGAATTGCAGCATCAAATTTCTAAGCCAACGGTTATAATTGGCTATTTCAAGAATAATATATTTCTTTATTATAAAACAAAATGAGGATTACGTCTAGCCACCAGGCCAACAGGCCCGAACAAGCAATATACTCGCGTTAACACAGCATGCAAGCACCATCACGATAGGGAGAATGTCACTCGCGTCCATGGCAACGGGGTAGACTACAGCGCAGCACAGCCAGGGGCCTTAGTTCGCAAAAAGAACCACCCGCGGAACTCGATCTGGACCGCACGCCCAACCCGCGGACTACAACGACCCTTAAGGATAACAGCACATGGATGGTCTGCTCCCAAACCCCGGTGGATTTGTCCCACTAGCAGCCTCAAGACATGAGTCACCTCTCTAGCTAGGCTCAGCGTCCAACATATACGAGTACATGATGGAGCTGGGGGACCTCGCGTTGCTTGATTGCTGATGTGGTCAATTATTAGGATATGTATGCTTGCCTATGTAGCCAGGCAGGATGTACGGTCTGAATAAATAACCTTGCACATTAATTATCCCATATCCATTGCATATGTTCCTTTTTACTGACGCATCATGTTACTCACAGAAAAAACATTTACAACGGAATGAACCAGATATATGACCCCTTACTTAGTCAGCCCCGAAGGCCAGGTTGATGATATCTTGATGGATCTATGAGCCCGTGTTTAAAACCTGCCTGCACTAGCAAAGGTAATCGCAACCGTTTAATACGTTCACGTATCATCGCCGGCCCCAAAAAAGCACTGTGGGGTGCACCCTAGCCATGCGAGGGGCAAGTCAACAGCTCAAGGACGAGGTCACACGTGCAGCAAGGGAAAGTGAGTGTCGCCTCTAATCATGCACCATATCAGAGCAATATCTAGCCTGTAAGCCCTCACTCGATCGGGCCTATTTATGATTTATATGGTCTAATACTACAGAACTGAATATGTCTCTGCCCAAGATTCAACTTGGCCAACATGCTACGATAACATATCTTGCATCGACTTTTGTGTTACAGCCCCAGCTGTAAACGCCATAGCAATAAACCAATAAACGCAAGACAGAATTGACCGATTCCCATACCTCCTTGGACATCATCTTTGAAAGATGTCCAGAATAACGCCACAAAGAACACGAACACCAGGCCCAGCGCAAGCAATTCTGCGACAAGACCCTGATTGATACCTTCAACGATATAGATACCCCATCCATATGGTAAGTCACAAACATTAGTGGGCTCCAGGCATACAAGTTTCTCCCGCAGCTTCTTTGGAAGCTGACGAACAGCTAGCCGACCCGTATGATCTCCCGGGTTCGAAAAGGAATGCATAAAAATATGAGGCGCTATCGGAAGACGGCCTATCTTGGGAGGATCAAATTCGTATCTGCCTTCCTTTACCTCGTCATTAGGCGGTATGGAATCCTCTTCATAGTTCCCAATACACTCCCCGGTCCTTTGGCGATATATTAATTCGAACTTTGATAGTTAGATATCGCATTTACATTGTAAGCAGGATCTTATAGGCGCTACCTTTACGTATTCAATACTCTTTGGAACAATAAAGCTGTTCCTAGCACGGCGGCCCCGCATCATCTCGTATTGTTCGCGTATGCGGGTGAAGAGAGTCTGGTCGTTGCTTATCGTTTTCATGTCTATATGGGTCAACTTGATTATATGCGAGCCTGTGTTGACGCATAACAGCAGGTATTTGTTCTGGTTTGCATGAAATCCACGTCGTGGAGGCGGAGAAGTGGCTAGTGACGAAGATGGGACGGAAGCGTCGCCTTGCTCATCACCAGATGTTGGGCTGCTCCTCCCGGAACTGTAAGTGGCCTGTGACGTATTGGTCACGCTATCGAAAGTAATGCTGGATTGGGAGGTCCGTATAGAGACCGGTGACCCTGAGGCCTCTTCGGCGAACTGGATAGCTGCTAATTTGTTTTCCTTTGCGACATCAAGGTAAAGGGGCTGTCCACATCTCTACGGGATCTGTTAGACAATCCAGTGCTTGCGGCAAGGTCGCGAAGGAAGAGCTTACGCAGATCCACTCAACCCTCACGTCTCCAGGTGAGATCCGTGGCCACGTTAAGCGACTTGTCGATCTAAACAGGAACTTCACGAATTCGTTGACCGTACCTACCCATCCACTCTTCGTCGTAGTATGCTTTTCTAAAGTGCTCTCGTCGCTTAGGGAACCAGACCGGGCCCATTGGCTAGACATGGTATGTGCGTACTCCTCAGAATCCATACTTGGTTCAGATACGCTGCCGAAGTCAGGTTCTGACTCATCATCTGTATCTTCATTGGCGTCCGGGTTACTAATAACTTTATCTCCTGGATAGGGGCATTAGCACGTATCTTCAATTATCAACGGTGTAAAAGCAGACCTGTCTTTCCCCGCCATAAGGTGTTTTTGAGGCCTCGATACGCGGAAGTAGTCGGGTGCGGCAGTAGTGTCCTTGCGGTTTTAGTACGTCTAGGGAATTTTGCTCGAGGAACATGATAACTTGGGGTGGGTTCGTTCGTGTCATAGCATTTAGCGCCATCGTGGTTATGGACTTCGACATCTCCACGCCTAATCGCCGTGCACCAATGGTCATCTACGTCGAAGGTTAGATCGCTACCAAAGTATCTGTGCAACATGCGCCCAACATACGGCCGAGACTACTCCGATATATGCGGGACCTGAGGCCAAAGCTGTCGGACCCGTTATTCGAAGACAGTCGAGCTGTACCACGAATAGTGGCAGCTCCTTTCTGATCCTGCATAAGTGCGGAAAGCGTGGGTCTATAATAACGGTTCTAATCTCCCTAGCCAAGTGCTGGTAACATGTGCTTCATATATCGGCTAATTTTCCTCACGGAAGCTTCTATCGGCGCCGGCGTCGCGGCGGATGGTCAATGGCGCATTCGTTAATATGGCGGTAGGTGTTGGCGATGAATCTGTACACCTCTTTAAGGAGCCCTTTCTGTCATAAAGCAAGGTCACCGCAGGCCGGCCTTAAGTAAAACATCGATTTACGGTGACTGTCAATCAGTACTAGGCCGTTGGTTTGAAATAGCCTCGTAGCCGTCCTCTCTCTCCAGAAAGCCCAAAACATACTAATCCGTATATTACCCCGCATGAATTGCCCTTGGAGGTGGGCGAGGATGAGCAAGCAGGCCATATGCAGCAATGACCCGGTATGCGGCCGAGGCCGATTCTGAACCCTGAATGGTTGGCTGAGGATGAGCTCTGAATTTTGTCGCTGCCCCCTCAGTTGAGCGTTTACGTTTAAACCTCAGCTTACGAGAAGTGGTACTTATGTCTACCGGAAAGCTGAGGAATTACAAGCACAAGTTGACTGCTAATGTCGTGCGCTAGCATATTCAGGCGCTGGACATATGGGTCGAAGTTGGCAGCTGAGAATGGGAATGGTAGGCGATACTGCTTTTAGACTTTTGGACGGATATCATACAAGGTGTACTTTAGCTACACGCCTAACCCTTACTCAAGGTCCAGGCTATCTTACTATATCACTACCTTACCTCCTCTTGATACATCTTCAATGAGAAAGCAGAAAGTTCAGGTAATCGTTGGGTGCGATTTATCCATCAGTTCAGTTTCAGTCAGGGGCTTAGAGCACCGAGGCTATTGCCTGCGGGAACACATATGATTGGATAGCATCAGAGTTGAAAGCAATGCGACCCAGTCCACCGCGTGGCCATAATATTGCGCAACCTTGGCGCGCAACCCATCCATCCGATTTCGTCGATTATGGATATCAATCCATTTGAAGCTGTCACGATGGCCATAATAAGTGGATTGTGGCGTTCCAATATATTAACGTGTGGCGCGTGCTGTGGGGGAGCGACGCGGTATAGGGGCGTCGCGATATGGGGCGACATGGGGCGCACCGCGACTTAGGTACATATTTTCCCATACAATTTATTAGTAAGTCGAACGTCTACAGGTCCAGCCCATGGCCATCCATTTGCGAAATTGCTATTTGCATCCACTGAAACTTGGGGCTGGTGGATATGCTGCAATCCATTCCACTGGAGTGCTTGGTGGAGTGGATTGTGTTGCTCTCAACTCTCTCAACTCTGGGTAGCGTAGCGAATAAATGGCGCTAAAGCAACGCTGTGCTCCAGGGATCATGAAGGACGAAAGCCGTGAACAGGCAGCCTCTTTCTGCCAATATTCCTTGTTTGGCAGCATGACAGTTGTTTTGCTTCAATCTCTTCCCAAAAAAATTGCTCCTATAAATGTCACGTTCCCCCTTATGCCAGCGTGAGGCCTTGGAGAAGCATTTGAAAATTGACTTAGTCTCCGTATATGCATATTTCTCTTCTACATATATACAGCATACTTCACTACTCGCATACTTAGCAATGACGCAAACTCACATTGATATCCCCTGCCTTATCGATAAGGTGCTTTATTCAGCATTACATATGTGGTAATCAGCTGCCCCGCCATTGGCCTGCAGCAGTTTGCGCCATCGATATCGGAGGGGGGCAAAAAGGCAACATTGACTGATGAAGATCACCACCTTGAACCAAAAAGCCCCCCGAGCGCCAAACGCCACAACGAACATCTAAGCGAGTAAACTTGAGATAAGCTACGCGCAAATTCACCACTGGGAATACCTGAGTGCGATGTCGACAATCAAGGAGATCACGTCCGAAGATGAGTGGCGCGCCCATGTGGCGAGCCTGCCCAGCTCAACCCTCCTTATCATCTCCTTCCACGCGCCCTGGGCCGCACCATGCGCCCAGATGGCCACCGTTCTCAAGACGCTTGCGTCCGAATACCCGGCCACCGACCCTCCCGCGACGAGCTGGGTCTCCATCAACGCCGAAGACCTGAGCGACATCTCGGAAACGTACGATGTGACGGCGGTACCCTATCTAGTCCTGCAGCGGAATGGGCAGGTTATCGAGACTGTGAGCGGAAGCAGCGCAGTCAAGGTCCGCAACGCGATCGAGACACATGCGAAGAAGGCAGATGCTGCTACTGCTGCCCCAAGCACGAACGGCACGGCAGCACCTGAGAAGGCAGCAGCGCCTGCGGAAGTCGACACCCCCACCGATCCCGCGAAGGCCAAGGAAGAGTTGTTCAAGAGGCTGGAAGAGCTTGTGAAGGCGGCGCCGGTGATGCTGTTCATGAAGGGCACCCCCAGTTCGCCCCAATGTGGGTTCTCGCGACAGATGGTGGGCATTCTACGGGAGCGCAGCGTCAAGTACGGGTTCTTCAACATTCTGGCCGATGACGAGGTACGGCAGGGCCTGAAGGAGTTCGCGGACTGGCCAACTTACCCTCAGCTGTGGGTGGATGGTGAATTAGTCGGTGGACTGGACATTGTAAGTCAAGTTAGCAGCGATGATCAATCATGGCGCCCCCCACCTAATGAATCGTCTACTGACACCCATGTGTAGGTAAAGGAAGAGCTTGAGGGCAACCCTGACTTCTTCAAGCCCCATAGTGTTACCAAAGATGAGGGTGCTGTAGCTTCATGAATCACTCTTACGAACGTCAATGAAAAATGATACCACCATAATCGAGAGAAGCAAGCATGAGTTGAATCACAAAGTCATCCGCAATATCCCTCTCTTAACTGACCCGTCTTACGCTGATTAATTTGAAGACTTAGTGGCGCCAGGATAGTGGTATAGCCCCTACGGTGTATGGACAAGATCAAACTTCAAGCCTTTGATCCCAATCCTTAACGACCTATAATGAGTGGCGGAAATGGAGATATTGACTCAACACCTCATATTGTAGGAGCGGGGCACAGCAGCCCCTGTACAGCATGCAGGCAAAAGAGTAACGGATAGTTATTTTGCTATATGTCGGCAAAGTGTTGCAATTCTTCAGGCTGGGGGGAACTAGGTTGCTTGATTTCTCTGTCTAGCTAGATGGGTGGAATCTCCTTGGCTAATATAGCCTAGACGCCTTTGTCCTTGCAAACCTAGGGCCACAAATCAAAGCCCTTGCAATCCTTTCAACCTCCATTCAACAAATCACCACAACTGCCGACACTATATTTATAAAAGGACTCCTGCCTAGGAGGTTCTTGAATTTCTTGTTTTCGCGGCCATCCTCTCAAGAAGTTAGAACCCACCAACTCGGAGACCATTCCTCTGCCCACTCAACACGACGGCCTGACGGCATGCATCCGCAGTCATGTAGCAATACTTCGTCACAGCCTTCTGCTTCGACCACAAACGACGATGTGCGGTCGTCAGCTCCGCCTGATGAGACTAGGGCGTCTCTCAACCTGCGCCACTTACCTGTGTCTGTCAAGAGCCTGCCTGTGCGTCTCGAGAGTTGGCGTCCGCAGATTGAGAACATCTATGAGAGCATCGATGCCCGAGTCTTCCACGTCGGAGCCACAATGACTTTCGACAAGTCGTTCGGCGGCATGATCAACGACATCAATACACTGGGAATGAGGAATGCTTTGGGAAGTCGCTGTTTGCGCCGCTCAGCGAGCATTTGGCGACTCCTGACTCGGTGTCGCCGAAATAAAGCCTAGCTACAAGCAGACAGATCGAGGTCAGCATCGCCAGCTTCTGGCCCTTTCAGGAAGAAGGGCACGGAGATTACGGACAAATGCAAAGTCCTTTTTGATACGATACTGATATGCCGGTCACTCTGGCTGTCGAATGTATAGAGAATGTCACTAGGACCTTGAGCGAGTGCGAGGCTCAACTAAATTGCTGACGGATTGGAGAGTTTTGCTACGCCTTCGACAACCCTTGCAGGGATATTGGCTACCGCAGTGGAGTAACTTTGAGAGAACAAAGACAAATACCAGAGTATTTGTTCCAGTCCAGGATCCTCGTTGAAACCGCAATCATTAACCCTGATTCGCTGCTTTATAGCGTAGACCCCACCTTTTCTTGACCCGGATTTGGTTGTAATGGTGTCAGCAGTCACAGTGATTGAATGCAGGAATCTGGCGTAACTCTCTGTGTGTGTTCTCTAAGTGTTCTAGAAAAAGACAAATCTAGTCCGTGGGCAATCGCCCTTACATACACAATTGGGTGACAAAGGATCATCAGTGGACAAAGGCCATCCCAGGCAGATTCTACTGCCTGGCCCACAAAGCCTGGGCCACATAGCCCACCAGCCGGCCACACCTGAAAACACCAATTGCCGACAACTTGATATAATTTCAGTTCAGCGACCCTGTATGAATAGTTTGCACGTGACGTGAGTGTTTCAATTACTTCGTATCCGTCAACGTTCATGCCACATCGTATGTCATCGAACCCCCTTCAGTCACAGCTCAAGGAGCACTGCGATAGTCAGAATCTGGCAAGACTCCTGATTACGTTTACTCTGTAAACAACAACCTTGCTTAAAACGCAGAAGAAATATCAACTGAGGTGTCGCTCTGGAACTGAAATTTAGGCCGTCCAGAATTTTGCAACTATTACTTACTTGCCTGGTGACAGCTTCTTTCAGAAGCTGTCACACATCATCATGATGGATCGCGACATCTCGCATATGATGATGACGCCGTTCAGTGGTATACAGAATGATCAATTCGGCAAGGAGAAAAGCGCCAGACTGCCTCTGCTGCTTGATCGCGTCATGGAGGGGCGCCCGCGCAAGTCCGAAAGCCGCCTACTTCAATTGCCGGCAGAATTACTTGGTGACATAGCAGACTTATTGGCTAACGACAAGCCGACCTTGGCGTCCCTTGCGCTTGTAAACAGTGATTGTAGGCAGTTGGCTCGGTCATGTCAATTCGCTGAGTTCTGCTTCGATTATAGTCCACAGGCACTTGGGCTTCTTCACAAGCTCTTAAATGAGCGTCTCGAGAGACAAAACTCCAGCCATAATCCCACCATCGGGTCCTGTATCCGTAGAGCCACAGTAGCCGCCGATGTGCAATGGATGGCGAGGCGGAACGAGAAGCTTTATGAGTCGATCTGGGGCGAGACTAGCTCACAATTCACCAAAGAGGAAAGGGAGCTCCTGCGGGAGGAGGGCAGCAAGCAGTACGAGGCATACCGCAATTACGTGCTCCAAGTCATTTCTGGGGCGATGCCAAATCTCGAGTACCTCGGCTGGTGTGATCTGTATCTCGTGTACGAAGACTTCTTTGCGTTGCTGTCGCGCTCGTCAGCTCAGCATCTCATATTGCACCGAGTGCCCTTGAATCGACCTTACATTCTAGAGCCGCCCGTCACCCCAGCCACCTGGCCTTTGCGTTCTCTTTCCCTAAACGTGCGGGAGGCTTTCCGCTTCGGAGAGGACGCACAGACAGCTCCGGAAGAACCGCTCATGGGAGGCCAGAGGCAAGATACACCCCGCTCGATGTCTCTTTTCTACACTACCCTCTTTCAGCGATGTGCCCCAACGCTTGAGTTCCTGAAATGGAGCGATCCGTCTCCGGGCTTTGGCGAAACCCATTTTTCATTTGGCGACACGCGCATCTCATTCCCTCGTCTACGAACGGCCGATCTACTCTATCAAAGTAAACTGGGCAAGACCGTCTACGCCTCGTTCCTAGACGCTCCTCTTAGGCACCTTTGCCTCCCAAGCCACTTCGACGTGGACCAGCTCAGTGAGCCTCTCGCAACCTGCGGTACTCTACGTCACCTGGAAACCCTCGTATTTCGCGAAACTCACTCAAAAGAAGAAGCTAGTTTGCTCCAACCGTTCTTAGCAAAACATCCACATATAAGTAAACTCTCTGTGGGAGAGGGCGAGAAGGCCCGTGGCGACAATCAATTCCTAAGCTCCCAAATCATCCCGCTGTTGCGGCCGGATAGATTTGTTAACTTGCGATCTCTCTCACTTGCTTTCGGGGGCGGTTCTAATTCCGCAGAGAGGGGACCGCGCTCCACCACCATCCCGCAATCCTCATTGGCGGCTATTGGGAAGTTGGTCTCTCTTGTGCAGTTATGCCTCTCCGCCGGTATTCGCACCGGTTGGCGGACTCAATAGCTCATCAACCATGATATACTCCGGAAGCATCTCGTAGGCTTGACCAAACTCAAGAAGCTGGCCTTCTCTCGCGATACTTACAGTCCTAATCCGATATTTGCCATCCTCGACGAGGTCGACGGGTACTACTCGATGAGACACGTGGGGCGCGAACAAAAAGCCGCCGCCCGGGCGCGCCCCGAGCTGGACGATAGCCACGAAGGTCTCGCCGACAACGAAATCTGGGAGAGGGCACATCGCAATCTCATGCTGGACGAGGCGGACAAATATGCGGCCCTCTTGCCGGATCTGGAATGGATACTCTGTGGGCAATGGCCGATGGGTGTTCGGCGGAGCCCTGGTGGCGGAGGGCTGGCGAGGGCATTCCCGCTGACCGAAGAGAGGGACGAATGTTACACCTTTCTCCAGCGGACTTTTGGCATAGACTCACCAGTTGACTGAAGGCGACACCCTAACTCCACGTGACCACTTCCTCTACCATGATTCAAGGTCGATCGTACTCCAATCTCTATTCCTCCCTGCGTTGGGGCAGACGCTCAGGAAAGGTCTGGAATAGGGGCTGCCGAACGGGTCAGTTATGTTTTGAGATTTACTGTTGAGGCGAAAGGTGAGGAAGAAATGCCCAAATTGCGCCCACCCCCGATGAATCCGCCTCTCGGAAAGATTTTTTCTGAAGACACGTCAGGACAACCGACTACGGAATAGGCATAGCATCTAACAATCCAGCAATTCAGTCGTCCTCCGTGAGCAAGCACGGGTCACAGGGTTTCGAGTTTGTTAAGCTATTACTGCTTGATGTCAAAGAGTATCGAAGTGGTGCAGGGTGCAGAGAGCGAGCACATAGCTCGGCTGATCAGTTAGTCCGCACCGTACATGTATTTCTACAGTTCATCTGCTGGGCGCAACCCCAAGCAAGTAAGAAACCAGGGGAGGGCAGACAATGCTAACGGTCACAATACCGATTCATAACACAATTGCGTTACCCTTATATCTCCGCTGATCCTGTCCCTGACCTGGCGACGCGACCTCATCTACCCCGATCAGAACCAAATTGGCCCGTCCCAATTCAGTTTATAGGAGTATGCTGCTGGATTATTATAGGGTAGGAGACAGAAACTAAATAAGCCCATGGACCTTCAAGTCTCATAGCGAGTAATCAGGTAAAGCTGCCGTTTGTTTAACAGTTATACTCATAAGGGTCATACTTGCAATTGTTTACAGGCACGGCTATTTACTCGGGAGCCACTAAGGGATGGCTGGATCATGTACTTGGGCTCGATTTAATGGACCGCGCAATAAAATGAAACACGAGTGTATTCTCTATTCGAGGTTGGGTATGGTTAGTTAGATCTCCGGGAAGCCTAGAGAGCTCACGATGGGATAACCAGAAGGGTACTAGCTCTCAATCTTTAAGGATAGGTGTTAGAGAGGTTGGCGCAATAACGTGTGATCACTAATAAGTTGTAGCGGAAAACAATCATGGCTCCCTCCTGCATGATAGGCAAACCTCAAACTGGTATTTTGGTCATACTGAGTATTAGAGAGTCTGAAAGTGACAGTTAAGGTTGTTGGGCTCCATCCTTAAAGCGTCTCTGGACAGCATCAGCAATGGCAATGATTATGGGTTAGCAATGCACAACTGTAAAGGAGACTTTCGACCTGGCCATCAAAGCTCACCAGGGCAGGCATCGCACTGTTTCTCCATGATACTCCAGGCCTCCTACCACCTACCGACATGAGGCGTTGAGTCATGCCAACTCAGTGACACAAGTTCCGTAGAGAAATATGCCCGCTATTTTGCGATGTCGGCCAAGGTAAGACGAGGCAGGTGAACCGGCTCATCTATAAAGGCTCATTTGAGTATCTAGAATGTCTTCCTGGCCGGGGTTAAAGACACACTGCAGTAAATTTCCGATGGGAGCGAATCTGCTGCTAGGTATGGGCCTCATGGTCGCTCGGCTAGACCAAGGGGGAAAACCTCGGACCCCTCTTTGTGATAGGTCACTAGTCGACCATACGCAGTACACCCACACTGACAGGCGGGATATGCTCCAGGAACTGACAAGGGCTTCTGATCCGACAGGATGACATACGCTGATCCTTTTGTGGCGGGATGGGGGCACACGTTTCCGGGAGATGTCAGAAGTTGCGGCCTGTCAGTACCAGCCCCGCTACAACTATAGGCTTAAAAAACTATGGGGAGAGAAGGCAGAAGTTTACGGCACATGGGGTCCACGAAATAGCAGACACAAGGGGGATGTCGCACCGATAACTATATGGATCTCTCTCGACTTCGAACTTTGGAATCTCAGCGAGGAAATTCCCTGCCCAATAGATCAACGACCGGCATCCCGGAGAGCAGTCATCGTTCTATCGACAGCCACCATGTATATGGCTTACATTTAGCGCCCTCTTTGCTTGGCATATACCCACGCAAAAATGGCATTGGATTTATAAACCGGCACTGTGTAAAACGCAAGTGGAGTCAGCTGGTCAGTGGTCGCAGCAGAATATTGAAGGTATCATTCTAGCTACTATCAGAAGTGTAAGCCATAGTCTCAAATAGTACTACCTCCAACTGAGAATAGTCTCTGAAGTGGGTCACAGCTGTGAGAGGTACAAGTACAGTGGGAAGAGTCCCATGCGGTATCGTCTACTGGGACGTTGTCTTAGCTTTGGTCAGCTCCGTGGCACTAGCCTTCATTCGAAGAGACACGTCATGCCGGTCCTAAATAGATCTGCTACTTTTGGACTCATTTGTGTAGTGATGCTCTGTTGTCGATATACTATGAGAAATATGACCCAGCTATGACCGAAAGTGGCTGAAAATCACCACTGCTGTCGGTGAACACAGCAGCTTTTTTGGCCCTCAGCAATGCTACCGACGCTGGGCTACAGACCTAGCAAGCGAACTCCGCACAATAAGTCAGTTATAGAAGCGATTTCGCTACCAATCAGAATTTGCGTCTGAGTGGTGATTTCTGCGAAGTTGACAACACCGCCATTGGTAATTATGGATAGCCCCCCTTTAACGCCACATAGACCACCGTAGGTAAATTGATCCTGCTTAGTCATAATCGCCTCAAAAGCACTTCTTTGCCCTTTGGGAACCGAAATCCGCATAAATAATACCTACGCGACGATGATGTTCTACAACCTCTGTATACCGTATACCTAGAATATAGGGGTAATTAAAGTTTCGGCAGTATGAATTACATAATAAGGCTACTTCTGAGATATGGGTTCAGGGGTTACTTTTTGCTGACAAAAAGCTCTTTTTACAACCAGCCAAACCGCCTTCTAACTAATCCGCCTGTGTCCGTCCGATGGGAACGAGCCGGACGGCGCATACACTCGGAAGCCGTGCAAATTACCAACTGCAGCACGCGAAGGGTCGCATCGTGAAGGGGTCACATTCAAGCCCATCTACGGAGTACAGACAGACCAAACGGGATCCGCGGGCTCAAGCGGCCCGTCTGCAGACGCGCGCCCCCGATCCACCCCGGATTCGGCCTCCCCGGCCTCCCCGGCCTCCGTAAACCGTGTGGACGGGGCCGACACGCTTATCGCGCCGTGTGCTCCGCAGGGCTGCATTTACTAGCAAGTGGCGCCGATTATAGGGCACATCGTCGAATCGTTGCTTTACTTACCTAGGTCGGCCTTCAAGAATGTGTCTAATACCACGGGGGAACGTTATTGGCCCTGCGATAACGCAGTTGCGCACACGCAATAACGTCTTGGCCGCTAACTAATGACTTCGAGTTCCCTTGTCCGCGCTTGAGCGGCTCAGGTCTAAGCGTTTACCTCGCCCGTCTGTTTAGAACTACCAAAGCCATTCTATGGGAGAAACCTTTAGCGGATGTAGGTTGTAGCTATTGCTTGAAATAATGGTCCTCCAGTTCATGTTGGTAGCCGCATGCCGTCTTGCATGATCTAGAACGGACTTCAGGGCTTAAATCCGGGTCGCAAGGGGTCAAATGACAAAGGTGCTCAAACATGATGTTCGTCCCGGATTGGAGTACAGACATGTCGTTCTGAGTACGGCGTATCACTATCAGAGCCGCTTCGTTCCGAATAGCCTCTTTCAACAGTTACTTAGATGGTCTAAGACTGGTATTTCGTGGAATGAACGCCGGTATCAAGCTATGTAGCAGAAAGAAGTTGTTCTGAACGCAGCAAAGAGTCTGTATAGACGATAGACGTGCTGGACTCCTATATCAGGAGCGCCTGAACCCCAAGTACGGCTCCCGAACCCGCCACTACCATCAACACTTTCAACCGGTGCCACACCCTCGACTCCCCAGAAACCAGCCAGCATCTAAAGGCCAGCAGCGTGTTCCATATCAGCTAAAGACCACTTGTGGATAAAAGAGCCCAACGAAGTCCGAACAGCACAGATTTTCATCTCGAAAACGCTGCAAGTAGTAACAATGGCTTCCAGGACCGTCGACCGCGTCGTCGCCCTCTTCCGCCCGGCCAGCTTCGCCGAGCTGGTGAATGGAGGGGCCAACACCTACCGATAACTGTAGCTGCAAAGAGAAGCGGGGGTTTTCGCGCGGTGTTTGTAAAACCTGTGACCATAAGTTCTGCAGCGATTGCGGGATTGGGAGCCAGAACTAGCCCTTGTAAGCGAATTTCAGCGTGTCCCTGCTAATGGGATCAAGTAGAGACCAAAAGCGAGGCCGTAGTTTTGGAGCCGAACGGTTAATATAGTCCTTTACCCTATTTGGCGATGTTCACTCTCCGACATTGTTGGCAGACCGTGAACTACTTTATGCTTCACAGCGATTATGTAAATCAGGCAAATAAGGCTATACGTAATTGTCGTTCACGTGTGCTGGAACGAAACGATGCGACTTTATGACGACGATGGCAGTGTATCCTAGTATGGCTTAACAGGTGCAGGAATGGTTGTTTGCACCAGGTCTCGATGTGGTCTCCTGGCAGGGGCTGTCATTAACTTCTACGTCAGGTAGCACTCATCGGCCGGAAGAGTCGTCTCATGTACGTCGGCATGATACACCTTGTGGTTAACATGTACATGCATAATGTCTGTAGCGACATCAATTGATCTACCAATTATTCTCCTGGAAGAGCTTGATAGCGATGAGTCACCTCCGCCCCGCCATGCGTAGGGATAGGCAGGGCACACATGACGTTCTTGTTATCGATCGCTCTCAACTGCCCGTCTTTGCATATCAAAAGTCGAGGACATGTTCGAGCGCTGTGTTAATACTGAAAAGTCTCTACTTTAAAGGTGCCCCTGTTACATCAAGACATCACTGTGGATCTGATATCGGACGATATATATCAACTACCTCTACCTTCCTATGGGGAGACATGCGAATGGTTCTTGATGTGATACTGGGTACGTGAATGTATGGAATATCGGTAGTTGGGGCATAGATTGCTCCTTGTGCTTTGTAAGCCAAGTGGAGCCGCCCAGTTGTTCTAGTCAACCATGCGATTACGTACCGCTACTGGGTAGGGCTGAGCACTACGCGGCATGCAATGGGGTGGGGTATTGAAACGTTCGGTGCTCTTGATAGCGGTTGAGGGGTCTGGAGGGTTGCTACGCTTCCCCAATAGTTATTGGTGGAGGCAAAGAGTGAGCGAAGTTTCCTTCTAACAGCGCTAATAGTTTTCGCTATTCTAGCTCAGCTGGTAGCGCTATTGACTTAGGTGCGCCCACTAGGGGATATAATGTCGAGTCTCGCCCCAACCGTAGTCATCTGGGAAAGCTGTAATCCTTACACTATCTACACTGTTACAGTAGCAAAGGAGTTTGAACTTTTCGCGATATTATTATGTACGGCGGCCGTATATTTATTACCAGGCCAGTTGTCCTCTTGCAGCCCTCCAAACTGCAGTGATAAATGCCTTAAGCGGCGCCTTCCCTGAAAGGGAACTAAAGGCCACGAACCAATCTCTTTTATCGGACTACTCGGTCTCTCCCAGGCCGTTTTGCGCCACTGTTTAAAAAAGATTGTTAGTGCTGCAGTTAGTTAGCTTTTATGCGGACAGGTGGAGCCAAAATCCGTAAGTGAGGTTCGATTCCTAACGGCGCTAATGGTCCTCGCTACTTTGGCTCAACTCCAAATAATTCCACTGACCTCGTATATTCTGACTGGCTCTGTTTCTTTGTCTTATCCTAATCCAGCGTAGTTTCAACAGTTTCACGAAACTTACAGGTGGGGAGACATGCATACGTAAATACTATAACCCAATTACTATTCGCATTCTTCATGCAAAGCAGGAAATCATCAGATCCCCCTCCTCAACGTTCCGGAACTCGACTCTCGAGCTGTCAAACTTCTTCTTCTTCTTCTTCTTCTTGATGCTCGCGCTGCCAATCCTGCGAGCTTAGTTCTAATGCGTTCAATTCATCAGAGATATACTCCATATCTCTCTGCTGGTGCGACCTGCTAGAATGAACCATTTACACTCGATAACTATCTAAAGCTCTCACCGAATCCTGCCGCCCGTATTCAAGTTGATCTGTCGCAACGTTTCCTTTTCTGCCTTCGCTTGCGCATCAGCCTCAACTGCGTCCCGGAACGAGCGCACGTGTATCTAGAGCACCGCCAAAGTGTATCAGTCGACGGCATAAATACAACGATACTGGCCATCGGATTGGACCCCGCTCCGCCCTTGCGAGACGCCATATCTGCTCAACTTGAGATACAAAGACAAGCTGCCATCTGTACGAGCCCGCATACATCGTTTCGCCTACGAGTACGTCTAGCTGTCTTCTCTTTCTCCTGGAGAGACAGTGGGGATCCGAACCCTGTTCGAAAATTGTATAGTCCCCCATAAGCGCGCCTAACCAGATTGTGAGACCTTATCCTTTGGTTTGAGGACTATATACCTGTGTGCCCAAACATAAAAGTTACGGAAAAGAGCCGCGCGGGAGCATTATTTGTATACGTTTCAACGCTATTGTATCATTCGGCTTCCCCTGAGTCCGGCATACGTTCCTTACACCAAAGCGAGCAACCCGGGTATTGTCATCTTGCTTATACTCCGTGCGTACGCCAGCCGAGATGACCCCCACTCCTCCTTCCGCTGTGACCTCCTCCTCGGGTCACTCGCCCGAGGAGCAGTTCCGGGTGGTCAGGCGTAGAAATCGGGTGCCGCTTAGTTGCCACCCATGCCGGTCTAGAAAGTAGGTAGATCTGAGCCAAACTTGATGATCCGATCTTACTGATATTGCTATGCTATTCAGAGTATTCCCTGTGCTAACCAGGTCGGCAGGTTGAAATGTAATAGGGGCCATCCGAGCTGTGAGAATTGCATCAAGCGCGGCGACACGCAGTCCTGCGTTTATGCCACTCCAACAAGCAGGAGGAAGAACCAAAGTAGCGCCGGAGCTACTTCCAGTCCTGATGATATGCAGAATCGTATTGATCGTTTAGAAGGTTTAGTGTTGAGTCTCATGCATGGCGGTGCCAACATCGATGCGTCTTCTGTTGCGGCAGCCGCCTCCGCTACTGGCGCTAAATCTACAGCCGCAGCCCCGTCTAGTACCGACAGCTCATCGTTTGCAAGGATCGAAATGGACGAGGATGGTGCCATAAGAGACGATGGAGAAGATAGCGATACCGACGACGGTTTAGCAACCTCCGTGGGCATTCTGAAACTCGACGCGGATAGGGGGAAGTCCATGTACATGGGCCAGGAGCATTGGCACACTTTGTTGACTGACATTGCTGAAGTGAAGAACTTCTTTGCCTCGCACAAGAAAGACATCGAGAAGAGCTATGAAAAGGTTATGTCGTCAAAACCTGCGACCGCTCGAGACTCCCCAATCTTTTTACTTTCGGCGCCACCAGCGACGGAAGTGGAATTAAGAGCGGAGTTGCCCTCGAAATCAGTGATATTGACGCTGGTGTCAAGATATTTTAACTCCCTCGACACAGCTGCCAGTATCATACACGGCCCGACGTTCCAGCAACAGTTACGGGCTCACTGGCAGGATCCGTCAAAGTCATCAATCATGTGGATAGGCCTGGTGTATGGTACACTGTGCCTCGCCATGCTTAGTTATCACAAGGTGGGAGATGAGCCCTTAGAGTGGAAAGGCAGGTCTCTCGAACTGGCTGCCGAATACCGCTTGCGGACTGTGCAGTGTTTAGTTGTCGCTGATTATACGAAAGCTGTCGAGTTCACCGTAGAAACATTGTGCCTATACCTCTTCGGAGAATACTCGTCTCGATGGGACGCAGACTTGGGGTTATGGCTAATCGCGTCGATACTTACAAGAATTGCCATGCGTCAGGGTTACCACAGGGATTCACGGTGGTTTCCGTCAATCACGCCTTTTCAAGGGGTACGTTATCTCGACAGATCGGGATTTGCATCCACCCGAGGAGCGCTTCTTATTGACATGTCCTGCTGCTAGGAGATGAGAAGGCGAGCGTGGGCTCTTATACGGATGGCGGATGTGACGTTCTCCTACCAAGTAAGCTTATGTTTCCATATTATAGAAAAATGCAACCACTGACCATTTCGAAGGTATCTCTGCCTACCATGATATACGACCACGATACGGACACCGAGCTTCCTCATAATATTTTTGACGAGGAGTTCGGGCAGGACTCGAAAGCTTTGCCTCCATCGAGACCAATCACGGAACCCACCCCTATTGCATATCAGATTGCCAAGGCGAGAATAAGTTTGGAATTCGGGAGAATCCTCCAGACAGTTACTCGAGTGGGCCAACCTGTGACATATGATGAGATCTTGCTCCACGATCGAAAACTCCGCGAAGTCATGGACGAACTTCCGCCTCATCTGAAGATGCAGCCGCTAGAGGGGTCACATGACCCTATAACTCTAATAATGGCGCGGCTGAACATCAACATCCTGTACAACAAGATAATGTGCATATTGCATAAGAAACATATGATCCAAGCGCGACAAAACCCACGCTATGCTCACTCCCGCCGTAGCGCGGTCGAGGCATCATTAGAAACTCTTACTCATTTCCGAAACGTTTACCGCGAGTGTCAGCCTAATGGGCGTCTGCGCTCGCTGAAGTGGTACGTCCAGGCAACATCCCGGGACACCTTGCTGCCGACGATGCTCGTGATATTGGACCTTCGCCACGACAACCAAGCCGCTGTTTCAGGCCAGCGTCAAGACTCGCAGACCATGTACTTCTGGACGCCAGAACAGCGCCGAGATATGATTGAAGCCCTCGACTGGGCGCGAGATATATGGAAGTCCATCTCGGAAGACTCTGTAGAGGGTTACAAGGCTGCACACATTATCGAGATCATGTTGGACAAGATCAAGAACCCGGACTCACCACCACCTCCGCCAGAAGTAAGCAACGGCGAAAGACTGTTTGGAACGTATGGCGAAGCTGAAATGCAACCCGAGGAGTCGGCGGCTATGACCTTGGGCATGCTCTCCGGATTGACCCCGAGTAACTTTCAATCACCCGGCGGAACAACTTATCCGAATCTCGATCTCGGCCCTGGGACGGGATTCTCGCCAGTGCCCCCAGTTGACAGTATAAGCGGCGGAACGAACAACAACGCTGCTTCGCCGTTCACCATGTTTACGAATCTACCCGGTGGTGGTGGTATGGCGCTTGACCAAAGTATTGACTGGGTAAACCTACTTTTCCCATACATCCGGGGTCCTTTACAAGCTGTGAACTGACGTGGAATTCTAGGATGCAATTGACAATTACGCTAATACTACCACCAACTGGGGACTCGATGCCTCTGCATGGGGCTTTTTCGCTCCTGAGCAGCAATCTGAGCAAGGTTCGTTAGCTGAGGAATCCTTCAACTTCATGGACACAGGGACGCCCGGGAAACCTCCCCCAGGCTAAGGAAGGCGGGAGGCAATCCTCCATCTGTTGGTGGAATCTACATACGCCTAGGGAGCACTATGGAGAGAATCGTCGGGCCGTTGGAACCGAGCGGGTCTACCAGAAAGAGGACTCACCGTTGCATCCTGTTGCTTGCTGATGACTTCTCGGATTAGTTTATGAGAAGATCGTGGAGGGGTTCCCGCTGGGGGCGTGAGACGGAATGGTCTTGGAATCCTACAAATTCAAGGTGGTTGAAGACACTATTCGTGTATGTATAGCCGGCGAACTGCGGGGAATAGAACCACACTCCTCTCGACGCATCTGCATTGACCTGGACCTGAAATGCTCAACGTCGTGCAATCCCGGGCAGACAGCGTCTGCATGTCTGGAAAGGAAAAGGGGCCTATTGTCCGTGTTGCCCGCATGTAACACGCCCTACGGGACGCTTATCTCGTCCACTCGGGTCTTGTGACAGAGTAGCAGCGTCCTAATACCATCAAAAAAGCGCACTCGCAGGTACGGATGACGGCTGTGAAACAAGTCCCAGAAGGAGGATGCAATCTAGCATAAACGTATATCCCATATAGGTAGCGGCTAATAATACCACTCTGATGTCCTACAGACCGCCCGGTTATCTCCGGGTTGCCCCAACCCAGGCCGTCCGGCGGGTTTCAAACCCAGCGAGTCACGGGCCTGGATCCCTCCGTGCCGTATATTTCGAGGTTCATACGACTGGACCGGGCCCCCCCCCGGGGCATCTTGTGGGTGTTGAGTAGCCTCTTCAGGTGGTTGGTCCTATATTCGTTAACTTGTAAGCATGGCCGCAACGGCGCACGCATTGTCCCAGATACCTCGGCCTATGTTATCGTCCTGACGTTCGCTATTGCTGAAATGGTTCCTACATGTTGAAGTAAACCTTACCCGGCCTTAACCCGCCAACGCGACATAGGGGGGTAGCCGAGCTGAGGCCAGTCGCGGCTGCAGGTCCGGTCTCGGCGCCCCCTTTATTACGCTGTTTCCGTGCCTCGCTTGGTACCGGCCACCTGCACGGCTTCGGGGGTGGAGGTTCTGGCTTGGTTGGTTTATTCGAGAATCGGGAGCTTGGCCATCAGCAAGGTGGGGTGGGTAGCTTGACAAGCGAGTAGGGCCTCTTCTCGTACATTTACCGTGAGGGCTCCAGTGTCGGCCGGTCTATAATAGACGACTGGAAGCTCGACGATCTTGGATCGGATCTGCGGTTCCGTACCTTTATTTCACACGACTGTACTCCTACCCTAACGACGCTTCTCGCTCAGTAGCTAACCAAGTATTTACGAACGGCGGCGAACCCGTCCCGCACTCCAGCCCGACCAGTCCTCCCACCGCGCCCCGTGCTGCATACTATCGAGATCAGCAGATGGGCCGCGCTTCCACGCTGGCGCACGGTACTGTTGGATACACACTCTTAGTGGCGTGGTTATCTACGTACGCGCACCCGGAAAACATCAATGGAACTAAGGGCTGGAGATCGACTGACGTGCCAGCCGGGCGCGGACTGATACGGGGACATGCCGTTACCAGAGGGTAACTTAAGGGGGGTGGGGGTATTCGGGCTAGGTGCTCGAGGCCGAACCGCCACGGGTAGGTTTCTGAAGGTCGGAGCCGTGGGCCGGAGGCGAGGCCGGCTTCCGGCTGGATCTAGGAGGCCCCGACAGTAGCACGCCCGGGACGGCGATACAGGATGATGAAAGGGCGGCCTGGCTCCTGTCGTCGCGCATAGGACGGGGGGCTGAATGGGCGTCTGTTGTATGGTGGAAAAGTAGGTATATGTATTGATTTGAAAGACTACGGGAGTTTGTGTAAGAGCTTATATTTCACAATCTGGGACTCTCACCCTCAGCACTTTTTATAATGATCACAGTTTCAATGCTAGGCACGGATATCGGTAGTTGCCGACAATGATGTGCGTCTTTTCGTAAGCTGAAGCCTCTATATATTTTGCTCACATAATTTGTTCACGGATAATTGCTTAGCAGCATTGGAACAAAAACCAATCCTCATATTAGTGAAAAAATGCATCAGATGGTATCATGAATTAGCTAGAACATCTCATTCATTCCCGTCATCCTCCATGGGCTGCTGACCGGGCTCCAACTCCCATTTCATCTAACACGTTTGATGCAACTTAGAGGTTCAAGGCCTGCTTGGCCCTCTGCCAGTAAGCATCCCTCTCGGGCGTGACCTCGACACCGACACAGCCCATGTAGGCGGCGAAACCGGCGTCAGTGCCCGTCTTTAGCTGGTCGCGGACGTCGGAGCTGCACTTGGCGGTCAAGAACCAGGCGCCGGAGCCGAAGTTGCGCTGGTCGGGGACGACCAGGTCGAGGAGCTGGTTCTTCTTGTCGTCGTCCTCGCCCTCGACCTCAGAGATGGGGCCCAGCGCGGCGACCTGCTCCGTCAGCTCGTCGAACGTGCGGGCGTACTCGAGGTTGAACGGGAACATCTGCATGTTGGCCGTGCCCTGGCCGGGGCGGCCGGGGGACTGGTTGCGCTTGTACTTGTAGTCGACCGACTCGAACGCCGTCAGGGCGATGACGCCGGCGATCTCGCCGGCGCTCGCAACGCCGTACTTCTGGAACGAGCGGATCATGTGCGGCGCGATCTCCACGTTGGTGCGGCAGTCCGGCGTCTTCGTGAGATCGCACGAGACCGTCTCCGGGGCGATCTGCGCGATGATCTCCGCGGCGCTGGTGCCGTTGGCGGCCCTGATGTATCGATGCGGCGGGATCGCGGGGAAGCCGAGCGCGGTACCGGCGAGGAGAAATACCGTGGTGGCGGCAGCGGAAAGCTGGGACTTCATTGTGGGTTTATTTTTTAGGAGAGCTTGCTTTATTGATTTGGAATTCTGAGAGTTCTGTTGGTTTGGTGTAGGATTTGAGAGACCTTGCTCTTTTATAAGTAAGTATTCGAAAAGGCTGTGTATAGAATTGAAAAGTGGCAGTGTCGTGTCGAACGGGTCTACCAGGAAGACTGGGCTTCAAGAAGGCTTAGTTGGTGATAGTAGGATCGAAAGAACGGTCTGTGCAGTCTCTATATATAGCCCAGATGGCTGAGTCCTTTAAGAAGTGGTTCTCGACCCAAAGGCAATGTGGTGCAAGAGTGGACCTTATTTATGAATGACAATCAAAGTTGCTCGATGATTCAAAGGATCGAAGAGGGAGAACTCGACGGTCTTAGACAAAGACGAAGTGAACGGAGGGTACTGGGCCACGTGAATGAAGCTTGTGATGGCTGGTGAGAAGTGAGTGAGCTGGACAAAGGGGAGTGGGATGCAGTGAATTATAGACACGGACAGAGAATGACCGAGACGGAATATGCTTATATGTGATTTGCTTCCATCACCTACGATTGGTTCTGGGTAAATGTTCAGGATTGGGGACGAACTATTACTCGCTTGGGCAGCTGGAACTGGAAGACGCTGATTCTTTCCCAGTACCAACTGATCGACAAAGGAGCACCCGCGATTCCTGGCCGTCTGTCATCCTGAACCGGAAGGGATATTTGCATGCCCAGATGCTGACAGGCTCTCCTTTTCCCGTACTACGTAGCAGTCTGGAGGCTGGCGGACTGGACCCTGCATGTGCATGCTCTGGGCAAGTCAGAGGCTTCGTGTCCCTGAGTGGATCCCGCGCTACTTTGTAAGGCTGCGCCAATCATGCTTGGCAGCAGAGCTTGGCAACCGCTCAATTGAAACGAAACGGTCGGATGCTTACCTCATCAACATGTTTCACCGTTGTGGTACCTGGGAGTTGATTGGTCGTCAATTCAGCAAGTTCGATGTTCTCCTGAGCACGACTGCGTCGACCAGGCGTGATGCAGGCATGTTCAGTCCAATCAAATGGTAATAACAATTTGTCTCCTATAGAGCAACTAATTTCACTAAGTCATTAAAACATATCAAGCTATCATTGGTCAAGTCGAGGATTCTCGAAGCCTTCCAATTCACAGAAATACGCTTACATGAAGTACATAAGCGCCGAAGGATGAATCGCTGCATGTACATATTGGCCACCCCTCAATCGGATGGATACGGGTAGGAAACGCGGAAGAATCCATCACCGATCTTCCGATGGGTGGGGTCCGATAGGTAGCTGTAAAGTGAACCATGCTTAAAGACCTACCTTATCTGTATTGCCGATTAACAAACATGGAACTCGAGTCTATCTAGCTGCAGCTACCTGAACTGAGTGAGTTACGTTGCTTGCATTTGTTTTATTTGAATGACGACTCCCACGTAACGTCGCCCTCCTCCTACCTGGCACCGTCACAACTCAATCCCTTTCCGAGACTTGGCGAGTCCAGTAATTTGGTCGGCAGGTCGGTCGGGTAGCTAGTTAGCCAAGTATCGTGACTATCATTACCCGCTATCAAGATGTCGAACCTGCACAGCTACGTCGACAGTAAGTGCCTGCTTGCTTCCGGCGCAATGACTTCCTCGCGTCCTTATCCTGCTACCAACCGCATCAGAGCTCACAGCTGCGATTCTGACAGTCCCCTAGAGAAGGTGTGCATTATCACGGCGGACTCGCGAACCCTGGTGGGGAAGCTTCTGAGCTGCGACCAGACCACCAACCTGGTAGGTTAAGCAAGCTCCTAAGCCCTACGAAGGGGCGCGGTTGGAAACTAGCAACTGACTTGGACTTCTCTCCAGGTGCTCAGCCAGACGATCGAGCGTGTCATCCGCGATCCCGACGACAATGAACCCTCGGAAGAGATCCAGTTAGGTCTGTACCTAGTCCGAGGCGACAACGTCTGCCTGGTAGGACTTGTCGACGAGCCGCTGGATGAGAGTATCAACTGGAAAGCAGTCAAGGGCTCGGCCATCGGAGGGATCAAGCACATATAGGCGGCTCGGGCTCGGGTGTGACAACATTAGCCCCAGCGTGTGGGGTCTCTACTTGGTTGCATATGTGGCGTTAAGGAAAGGGTGCGGATACGCGCGTTGTGAAAAATGGTTTTACTGAGCTACTCGATAGGGTACACACGTTGTCTAATGATACCACATTTGCGTCTTGCTGACATTTATGTCGTCCATCTGCACGCACGTCACCGTGTCGCTCGTCACTATCTGTCCGCTATGCGTCTATAAAACCTGCCCCTCTACCTCACCCAAACAGCCGCTTCATTAGGAATGGCGCAAAGGCCTCAAAACCCGGGCTGTCAACAAACCTGTTGATCCTATTGCCCCTCTTCACGCTCAGCCACCCGAACTCGTCACCCGGCACCTCATCCAGGCCCATATTCGAAGCTCGCGGTCTGCCACGACGGTCCTTGATGCACATCCCATGCGTCCACTGGCCAGACGTCTCGACGCGGATATCCTCCGGTGCGTCCTTGTGCAGCTTCCACCTGGGATTCTGCGGGTCGAGGGTGTACCAGATTGTAAGCGGGTCGTGGAGCGAGAGCCCGGGTTCTATCTCGGTGCCGACCATGGAGGTGATCTGGCGGAAGATTCCGGTCATGAACGTGTTGATCCAGGTGGCCAGCGGGCTGCCAATGGCGAGCTGCGCCTCTATCGTCTCGAGGAAATAGCTCATGTTCAGGAGGTGCGGCGTCGTGATATCGAGCGGCATCAGCTTCAGATCCAGCTGCTTCGAGAGCTTCTCCGGGTACGGCGCGAGGGTGGCCTTGTCCTTGGGAACGGGAGGCATCGTGGACGACGGCGTTGGCGAGGTCAGGGCGAAGACTCGTGCCGTAGCAACGGCGTCGGCGTATATGTTGAACTCGGCCACGGGCGTGATGTTGCCCTCGACGTCCACCGCGCCTCCCATGACGACCACCTCTTTCACCCTGAGGAACGTCTCTGGGTCCTCCGCCGCAGCCATGGCCAGGTTGGTCAGCGGCCCGACGGCACATATGGTGATTGTGCCCGCGGGTTCCTCCTTCAGGATGCGGAGGATCTCCTGGTGTGCTGGCGTCTTGGACGGCGTAAAGTACCGGTAGAATGCTGGATGCTCTTCCGCAGCTGGCAAGCCGTCCTTGAACAGCGCTTTCCACGTATCTGCAGGCGAGAGGTGAGGATGCTGTTCTCAGTCAGCCATGCAGCCGCTCATACGAGATATACGTCTCATTTACAGCCTCATGGACTCCATGTAAACCGTCCGCACCATCTGTGATGTTCCTGATTAGCCATAACGACATTCATCGACGATGCGGCAAAAAGGGCCCACGATAACTCACGGAAGCCGTCCTCCATCAGCAGCTCCTCCTCGAGGGCGTGTTCCGGCCCCACGGCCAGGATGGGCCTGCTGTTCCGCAGCACGTCGAACCCCAGGGGCTTGCCCCGCGACTTGCGCCACTCCATCTCCTTGTCCAGCACGTGGAACATGCCAACGGCATTCCGCAGGCAGTTCTCCACCCGCACGTTCCCGTACGTCACGGAGATCATGAGAAGGTCTATCTCCTCCGGCCGGGAGGCCAGGGCCAGGAGGATGGCCAGGACATCGTCAACACCTACCAATAAGGCGTTAGTTGGTGTATGTTCGTTCCGCTACGTTAAAACCTGTCTCTCAGGCTCACCTGGGTCGGTGTCAATGATGACCCTGCTCTTTGGAGCCATATCTTCAGATGAAATTGGAGCGTTGAAGGACTTTTTTACAAGTATGATGGCTTTCAGCCCAAGTGCTGAGAGTGCGGCTGTCGCTTTCTTCCAGGTGGGGTTCTTCTTTTGCGGGGAGCCCTTTCTTACTCAGCTGATCGTACCCGGGTCGAGTTGAGTGGGAGCATCTAATGACTTGGACAAATCAAACTCGTATAATAAGAAGCGAAAGAGGAGAGACATCCACACAAAAAATCTGCTCAGAGCAACCACCAGTAGACCCAAGTAGTTTGACAAGGGTCGTGACTGTTCCTGCAGGGCAGACATCATCGATAAAAGCACACAATTGCCCTGCCGGTTACCGCCGGAGGGCTACGGCAGAGCCGGGCGGGATTGGTATGAACGGTAATATTAGTAAGAAAATACGGTAGCGGGTACCAAGATAAGATTGATAACGTCCATTGTCAGTCACTTCCCCCTTCCCTTACATGCTTTTTGGGAAGACCCTTCAAGTGTCGGAAACTTATACAGACTCATCATCGGATCGCATAACGAACGTCCATTTCCGAACCGACATCAGACTCTGATTCAACCGTTACAGATGCCCCGTGACACTTAGCTGTCATGTAAAGTGCAGGTATGTTCTCCCTTGTGAGACTTCTTGTGCGAGGTGCGACCAGCGGCCCTTGCGTTCCGATGCTGTGCTACCCCGAGCCCGCACCGGATAGGACGCGCTAGATTGGCCCTGCAAATGCCAGATGATTACGCGGTTTCCGGAAACATGTATGGAAGACTGATTGACGCCAATGTGCATGATATGTCAAAATGACTCCTTTGCAGTCTGCCATGGCCGGCTTGGGTTGTCCCTCGACAAGAGACCTGATGTACCGACCTGATACTCCCTGCCGCTTCTTAGTCCGTGTCTCGCCTAAAAAGCACAGATAGTAATGACAAATCCGTTAGTTGGATCTCAAGATCTGCAATCTAATAAGTTCTCGATTTTTTTACAAGATTACCTCGTGTGGCTGTTCACCACACCCTCTTAGTGGACATTGTTATCAAATCGAAGGTCGGTTAGACCCTACTTTGACCGATGGACCACAGCCACCGTATAGGTCCGTGATCAGTTTACTGTAAAGCTCCACTTAAGTCAACGCTAAACAGCGGTAACTTTCCCCATCCTGATTGTGTTAAGCCTAATACGGTCTTAGCGCCTCACCATCAAGGGGAAGGCCATAGTGGCCAGATCTCAACAGCTGTGGAAGGCACAGTCCATGACCACATTACACAATACAAGCAGGTGCGGTAACACCTATCAGGGCGCAATATTGCCTGGGGAGGCACTGCTAAGGTTGGATGTCCTACCTTAACTTTAATAATAATAACAACACTTCAAAAAGGGTGAATGGCGATTGAACCCCTGGATCTCGGATCTCTTTCTGCGTGAAGTTTCAAGCTACTAACCATCTGTCTCGTCTCTATCTCCGCCCATCTACATTCTATCCATCCCAAGCTACCTCGGCGACGACAATCTTCCACATCTTCTTCCTCCAACAACGCTGAGGGACGGCAGAGTTCGCCCTTCCCTTCAGCCACGTCTTTCTGCTTCTCTACTTTGACAGCTTGACATCCGATAATATCAATTGAGCCTCCAATTCGCCTCGGTTGTGTAGCAGCTCTGCAGTGCCAGCTCCCTTCCATCTAGGAGCGACAACTTCCGTCACTTCTCTTCTTTCGTTCAATCAGTAATTACAAATCATCTCAGCTTCGTCTACTCTCTATCCTGCTAACCGGCTTCTCCTTAAATCGGCAACTTGACTTCCGTCGCTGGTGAAGCTTATTCATTGATTCTTTTATGCTTCTCGTATATCATTTCCTTATACGCGGCTGAAATTACGTGGACAACCAACCGTCTCACTGTTCGACGACAATCTTGCCACCTTTCATCCTTTGCGTGACCGATAACCCCGACACCCACGCCTCCGTCGCAAATTCGCATTATAACCTCGATTAAATTCCCAGCTTCGCCCGATCGCCTTTCCTAGAGACCGCATTCCTCCTATACACCCATCATGGACAAGTCCAGCGCTGTCTCCCCAATCACCACTTATGGTGGATGGGCTGTAGTTATCCTTCTTGGATTTGTTACATATCAGAAATATTTTGCAAAGAGCAATGCCCGCGCTTTACTAAAACAGCCCGGTAGACAACAACGGTCGGCTGATCTTGCCTCCCTCGCCAGCGATGCCAAGAAGAAGGCCGAGAAGGCCGTCAAGCCGAAGCCGAAGCCGAAGACCCCTTCGGTTGCATCCAAAGAAGAGACTTCCTCGACCCTGAACTACGAGAAGTGGGAGGACGATGCGGCTGCCGAGAGGAAGGCCGACCGCGAGTTCGCTCGCCAGCTATCCAACACTCACAGTGGAACTAAATTCAACACCAAGAAGTCGGAGGAAAAGCGGGCGAAGTCCGTCAAGCAGTCTAAAGCCGAGGAAGGCCTTAACGTACCGGCCGAGAAACCGTCTGCCCCATCCTCTCATGCTGGGGATGCTGATGATGACCTCTCCCCTCCCACCTCCCCTGCTGCCGCGGCTGTCAATGGCCAGGACGTATCTGATATGCTAGAGCCGTCCGCACCTGGCCCTTCGGTCCTCCGCCTCACCGACACCGACTCAGTCAAGCCTAAGGAGCGGAAGAAGACGCAGGCCCCCGAAGTTGTTGAGACGAAAAAGCAGCGCCAGAACCGCAAGAAGGCTGAGGCTGCCAAGGCTATTCGTGAGGAGCAGGAGAAGGAGCGCAAGGTCTTGATGGAGCAGCAGCGACGAACAGCCCGCATTGCGGAGGGCCGGGCCGCCAAGGATGGCTCCGCCTTCACGACAAGCGAAAAGAATGCTTGGAATGAGAAGCCCACCACGGGTGATACCGTCCAGCCACTGGACACCTTCGAGCAACCGCCCGAGCCCAAGGCTGAACCTAAGAAGTCAGCCGCTCCAGTCACCGCTACCAACACCAATCAGGAGAACGCTGATCCCTGGCTGTCGGGCGTGCCATCGGAAGAGGAGCAGATGGAGATGCTCCGACAGGAAGAGTCTTGGAGTGAGGTCAAGACGAAGAAGAAGGGAAAGAAGAAGGATGCCGCTCCCGAGTCCTCAGCCACCCCCGTCGCTCTTACTGATGGCACGAATGGCGCCTCGGCTACCACTGCCAGCAAGCCTGTGGCTGCTCCGGCCGCTACCAAGCGGCCCATCATCGCTAGCAGCTCCTCATCGTTCGCTGCCTTAACTCCTGACGAGACCGACGATAATGACGACGACGTTGAGAAGGAGTGGGATGTATGAACGGAGGGTAAGCACTTGAGCAATCTGGAGTCCGCAGCTACTGCCTGTCTTACATATATTTGAAAGCATTTCATGGCCCTAGATATGACCTTAAACCCCTCTTTTCTACGGCCAGATACGTCCTTGTACATTACAACATGCAGTCCAGGTGCAGAAATTGGTATTCACCACGCTACCAACTCTGCTTGGGCTTGGGTTGGGCGGCAAAGGCACTCTCGTCTTCTGGTTGGTCAAAAACGAATGCGGTACCCGGGCCACCTCGTTGCATCGGAATTATGTGTTTCTGGCATCATGCAGCTGCCGGTTGGCGTTGCTAAGGATGCTCGATGGTTCCAGTCTGCAGCCATGTATACATGCGGTCGCAACTCAACACTCGACCTTGTTGGCGCCATGGTATCATAGCGCCACGAGCAAGGGATGAAGCGTTTTCAATGGCGTTTCTTCGTTATATTTTCTTGTGCCCAAAAAGGGTGAAACGGTTCATGGGGGCTTGGACCGAGTGGGGTGGAATGGGATGGCAGCATTCGAGAAGGAAGGAAGGTTTGTGTCAACGATAGCCAAATAGGGACTCCAGATATGTAGTCGTGGAGTGAGTCGGGCGACTGGACTCTATAGATGTGATTATATGCATCTCCTACTTTATTGTAATGTGATGCAATTTTAATTTATCCAACTGTGGCTTTCCGTGTCAATATGGTTGATGTGTTACTACGTGCTCTGGTAGAACGAATGGTAGCTCGAGGTATACACAGCTAGCTGCTGCAAGGAGCGGGATAGCCAATCCATTGACCGCCAACCAGTACCAAATATTTCTACTTGCTGGACTGGAGATCAAAGTCACGTTACGTACTCAATGAAGATCTCATCATCTAAACCCCCCTTATTCCAGCTACCGACAATACGGTAGGGGTAGCTCTAGCGCTTAAAGGTTAGCAGCTCAAGCCGTTCCGGCTAGAGCTTAATCTTAATACGTGACTTCGTCGATCATCACGCAGCCACAGTCGATGACGACCCTCTTGCGCGTCCGCCCGTCGATCCCATCTCCCCTGTGGTGGAACGTCCGACCAACCGCACATCCAGACGCATCTCTTGGCGTTTTGGCAGCAGGGGGAGTAAGAGATGAGGCGGCGGGGTCAGTGGGTGATTTGTATCGAGGTGCGCTCAGGGTCCTGAACGCTGAGATGGTCGGTCACTCCTAGCCCGCGGTCGATGTTTTGCGGTCTGTGGGTCTGCTCATGCGTTATGCGCTCACTGGCTGAGTAGTCGTGTGGTTGCGAAAGCGTTCTTGGTATCTTTATTGCGAGTGTTCCATATCTCGAGGCTCCTCTGCATAGGGGTTCTAATGGTTGAGGGATGATGCGTAAGTATCTACACGCCGTTGGTCCTTGCGGATAGGGGCCTCAAGGTAGGCTGCCGAGGTTTGTCACGCTTGCTGCTGCGCGTCTAGGGCGTTAGATCAGCGGATCGAGCCGCACGAGCTAGCCAGTCCGTTAAAGCTGCAGTACTACCCGCCTTAGGCCTCGAAGCTTACTATGCCGCTTTATTCGTCTGTAAGGAGTCTGAGACGGCCGTGTTCACGCGCCCGGCTACGTCTGTGTCGCAGAAGGCAGCGCCTGTTGGCTGTGCACTGGGAGGCCTCGCTCTCAGTTGTGTAGATTGCATCTTATGCCCGAACATCATACCCGTTCGTGATGGTCTGGGCGGAGCGCCTGACCGTGGTGGCGTCCCGGTATCATCGCTTGGAATCCGGGAGAGCATCGCAGCGAAATTCTCCGTCCGCTGTGTTGATGGCCTCGCGGAATGTCTTAATTGGGTGGGGGGGGGGGACGTTCTTCGTCCGTCTTGACAACGCGCCTCCTCCGTTCCTATAATGGGAACGTACACGGTACAGCTGGACAAGACTGTGTGCATATCGCGATGCTGTCCTCGCCGCCGCCCCCTGGGATCTCAGGAATGAATGAAGACGACGTGTACCTGGGTATTGGACAGTAACGCTGGCCACTGCTGACTCGCGAAGGACGAGAAAACAAAAATCCATATCCGAGAATCTACGGGTATCTTCTGTACTTCCTGCCAGAGTGGAAGGAGGAAGACGATCCCTACGTGTGGAGCCGCTCCTGGGGGCAACGTGCTAAAGAAGGCTGTTGGCTAAGCTCCCACGTCGGGAAAAGGGAGAGAAGATCTATGGTATGCATCAGAGGCAATATATCTGATATCTCATTTCGGCGGCCCTCGCCTGTCCGATATTATACTTGCTCTTATGGAAACTGCTCTAGACAGCTCATGCACGGAAGTAAGGAGATCCATAGGCGAAGTATTGGGAGCTCAACCTGCTCTCGTACGTTGCAGGAGGCCTTGAGAGGTCCTACTCACCCTTATTTCTAACCGTCGAATCTAAAAAGTGTGTCACTCCCATCGGGGGGTGCTATTCGGCTCCGGCGAATTGCAAGAAGATGGTTGATAGGATTAAGCCAGATAAAATTAATGGCAGACAGTCTTGGAGGCTGGTACTCAAGTTCACCCACATAGGGGCAGCTTGGCGTTTACAATGTGTTGGGCGATGTACCTTCACGAATAACTGTATGATTGAACAGGTTATTCGCTTATCATTCTCCGATTCCCATGATTAACCGAGAGGTGAATAATGAAAAGGTATGGAAAGGTGTGGGAAGGTTTCCTAGCCTTAGCTACCTCGTATTAAAGTAGTTCCAACTTTGTTTCCTCGTATAGGGGTAGCCCCACTTTTTTAGGAGGAAACCTCCGGATTCCTAGATAATGAATGCAACGCTGTTACTGCTGAAGAGGAATAGAATAGATATCCTGGCATTCAAGTAAGTGAAATGACGAGGTTCCATCCTGGTATGTGGCTATTAGGTTAATTGAATAATTATTCATGCGGTTGGAGATCCGACAATTCGGCACGGTTAGTGACCGGCAGCTCGGTGCGCATAGACGAGATTCCGGGTGCGTCTGCCGGAATTGCGTCTCCTTACGGAGAGAACCCGAGACGTTAACACCTGCAAGGGGTTGAGAGCATGGCATGTTCGCCTGCTTGACAAAGCAGCCTGAACTATATATAAGTGAAAGGACTTCCGATGTTCACCTCAATCCTCTTACATCACAGCAAATATGCTGATGTATTGAGTCACAATAGGGGGTGCCGCTCATTCGCCTCCCCTTATCTTCCCACCCCAGTCGTCAATCTATTTATCACGCCCAGCACTATGTTTATATTCGCTCGGTTATCTATCGTCTTTGCATTAATCGGAACTGGCCTCTGCAAGACCCCGATCACCTCCGTCCCCGACGGCATATATGCCATTCCCGTGGCCGTTGATAGCAAGCCTCTCCACAGCAACAGCAACCCGCTAGGCGACCTGCCTCCAGCTCCTCCATAACACTCACGGCCCGCCGAGACGGTCCAAGGGCCCCCAAGAAGCAGTGCAGCGCAAGCGACGCCGGAGCGCTGATCCCAGCCGACACGGATGCCGGCCTCATGCGCTGGCTTGGCTCGATAATCGAGCGGACGCTCCAGGATGCGCTGTCGGGCGTGGCCACTGTTATAGTCGCGCGCTCGGGCTCCTTCAAGGCCTACTTCTGCCCCGACCCTAGCCGCCGGGTCCTGCGCACGGCGTCGACTTCGCCTGGCGGCGGATGGTGGGGTCGTACGGCAACGGCACCGCCGGGTACTACCACTGGAAGGACATCGGGAATCGGGTCGGGGTCGTGGGTTTCGAGCAGGAAGTGTGCGTTTGATTCCTCTCTACTGCATGGACTTTGGAGGGCTCTCTCTTTGGCTTTTCATGAGTATCTTTTGGACGATGACGTATCTGCCGAGCGCTGTGAGCGGCTTCAGTTTAATTGTGAGGAATTGATTTGTAATGCGGGATCAGAGTTGATAGCAGCCAAGTCACCTCTCTCTTATTAATAATATTCTCTGCTCCTAATTTTCCAGGCGATTCTTTAACTGAAGACCATACCAAGGAGTCTCCATACGCGTGGAACCAGGAGTTAATGCGTCAGACTTCATTTAAGGCAGTCGAATATATCAACCCAGGACTCATATTCCGCGCCAGCTGGGGTCACGAGAAGCACTCACTCTATACTCCCCCAGGGAAGGGAACTGGGCCTACCTATGTATAAGGCCAACGCGGAGAGCGTAGTTGGTCCAGGTACAGTGTGTTTGATGATGCATTCTTGACTAGATCGTCCGACAAAGCGTGCAACCAAAATATGGGAGAACCCGGATACCTGGATGTGACATCATACCGCTCATCACTTACCCTTCAAAGTATAGCCCCACTGAGAGCAGGCAGTCTTTGATTGGTGCAATAGAGGCTGTCAACGACTCAGGTTACGGATCAAGGGGACACACGTGGGGGCAAGTGGGTGAACGATTCATCATTCTTGCAGGTCTCTCTGAACATCGATTATGTTCGTTTGTCAAAGGTCCTTCACAAGTCAGTCAGAACATAGTTTTCGGGGGCTGGATGCTTCTGCGTTTCTTGCTGCCCAAGGAATGTAACCCACGCTGACCCTACTACCAGATAGAACTAGCGTTCCTGGTGCTATAGAGTTAGAGCCACGGAAAATGTCTCCTCGTGACAGAAGCTCGTTTTGGGGGTTTCCCTCATAGAATCCGAGGACCGTCCATTGCTGAGTCAGGCTTCGCCCCAGATAGTTCTGGGGTGCTTGGTAACTATGCAGTAGGCATCAAGGATTGAATAGCTTTTCAACACCCAAAATGCGATGCGGTTATGGATGAATCAGGTTTGCCGCAGTAAATTGGCGGTGGAATATCGGAGTCGGATGAGGCATTTCTCGCAATACATCTCACTTTGACTAATGAGCCAATGAGAGGGAGAGCGACCTATCGGGCGCAGAGATTCATGATCTCTACTGATGGCCATTTAGTTGATGGGACAGTCGTGGCACTCGATTGCCTGCGCATACGCAGACGAGAGCAGATTGATGACGATATAACGTCCACACTAGTTATCGAAGGTGCGCACCGGGCCGGGTAAGGCGGCACAGTTGCCCTGGTCGACCCGGAACCCCACGCTGCCGTGAGACTAAATCGTGTCGAGCGGACAACGTTTGACCGAGATTTTAGAGGAACCCAGTGACTTGGCAGGCTGCTGCGAATGATGCCACTCAAAACGCCTGCATTTTATACATACTTCATACTGTCCATACATACCTACCAAGATACGTTGGATTCGAGAAGGGTCCGCGGGACGACGCATGTACAAGTGTCGGAAAGAAGAGACATAAGCGACGAAGGATCAAACACATGGCTGAAGCCTGGATCCTGAAGTCTCAAGCTGAGGGAGAATGTTGCTGACTTTTGTATGAATTGATTTTCCTGGTTAGTGTTTGGTGGCGGCTGTGGCAGAATCCGAATATTGGGGTCCGAAGAGGGGCTGAGCCTTTCGAGGGTGGGGTTGGGTCAGCTGGCATCGCTCTCTTATAAGATTGGACTGGTTGATTACTTGGTGCCTACTGTAGTATGTAACTTTAATCTGTATCTCGTTCTCGTACTTCGCATTTCAGCGCAGCAGGATAAGACGGGATCTCTCGAAGTGGGCAGGCAGCACGAGCTGCTGGAATGTAACAGTCTCCGCTGTCCCGACGGGAATGAAACACCCCGAGGTCCCCAGAGGAGCCCCTAGCGGGGTTGTGTAAGTTGATAGGCTAGATAGGGGAAGCCTTAGTGACCCGCTAATAAGCCTAGTCCCCTAATATAATAAGATTTGGGGTTGTTCCTACATAGATGGCGTAGCGTTCTACCTAACCCAGCTAGTGCTTTAGTACATTACCTACATACTACCTACATGGTAGCAGCGTATCCAGTCAATGTCGCCTCATCAGTTCGCATTCCCGATTCCCGCACTTCCTCCGTCAAACAAAACTAAGTTGCCCTCTCTGAAACTATCATCAATCCTTCATCCGCCTCACCTTGATGGTCAAACCTTTTTTCCCCACGCTTTGTAGCTTTCTTGCCCTCTTTTGTCTACAATCTTATCTACGCCGTGAATTCGTACTTTACGCTCGTTTCGACTTTTGACTTTCTGAACTTTGAGCTTGGTGTTGTTTTATCTAACTAAACCTCCCTCCCTTTCCCGTCCAATTTTAATTTGCAATGACCTCCTTACAAAGGGAGCGTGCGTAACGCGGCTTTCTCCCTTGAATTCAATTGTTCCCGCTCCTCCTTCTGTAACGGAGCACAATTCAATTCAACGCAACCAACTGCACAAAGAATATTGCAGAGTTTCCATCTTGCGAACAATCGTATCATACGTACAGAAACGCAATTAGTCGAGTGTCACATGATCATACGTCAAAGATCTAGGATCCAGGTTCCCACACGACAAACCCTCGCATGTGCTTGCAATATCGGGACCCTTCATGTTACACACGCCTCGTGACGTGTTGATCAGTTGGAATCTCGATCTCCCACACATAACAGCAATCGAGTCCTCACCCTTGCAGTGTATTACCGAGGACTTCAACACCTCGTGCAGTCCAAGGCAAAAACCTTGGTCGCTTGCATCTACTCGACTTTCGAGCTGGCTCAAACGGTTCCTTACAGCTTGGCCACCTATTTCTTTCGCTCGACACTAGTCTGACGAGCCCAGGCGACACGCCACACCTATTGTCGACATGTCGTTCTGCGTTGCTCTCCAGTCCGCCATCTTCTATATCGCCGCCTGTACACCATGCAGGCAAGCAAGACACCACCAGAAATCCTTGGAGAGGGCTAAGGAGGAACGCAAGGAAAAGGAACGTCTTCGCGCCGAACACCCCGAGACATATCAGCATCCCGACCCTTTCAACACGAATCCGTATTGGTCGGAAGAGATCATGATGGGGCCTCGCATACAGGCCAGGAAGTATACTTCGAGCAAGAACACCAGCCAACGAGGCTTGAATAGTGCTGGCAACGATCAGCCGAGTGTGGCGGGGAGCAGCGTGGCAGTCGTACCTGAAGACAGCACGCTTAGCCAAACGACATCCGTATCAGAGGATTGGAACAAGAAGCGGTATCAACGGGAAGACGAGGAGCTATGGGGTCATGAGTTCTCGAGAGCCGGCCACAGGCTGATGGACGCTATTAAGCACGCGGGTTCATCAGCCCACCGCCGGATTGAAGCGAGTTTAGGCGTGGAGCCGAGACCCGTTACGGACGAGGACAGGCATCAGTTTTATTTCGCACCGAAAAACCCACCGGTGAACGATTATCATCCACCAATAGTAAGACAGCGACCAATTCATCAAGACGGTCACAAGTGGATGTTACAACCCCCTCCGGCGGCAAAGATAATGGAAGGCAAGGCCCCAGTCAGCCGTAGTGGCAGTATGGCCAGCCATGTGAGCCGTAGGACGACGACAAGCGAAGCCCCCTCGTTAGGCCGGCTGCTGCATGAGAGGGCTATGGAGGCGAAGTTTAGGAGCGATGAGCTACCCTCCGGGCTGGAATTAACTCCGACCTTCAGCAGATCAGAGTCGAGGAGGAATACGGCATCGATCTACGGCAGAAAGAGCTACCAGAGCGCAAGGAGCAGAAGCCTGTCGTTGGAATCATCCGACGCATCCGAAGCAAAGCCCAGGGTAAGAAGGACTCGACCTCCCGTGACACCAGAGGTCGAAACTTCTGAGGACGACGAGGAGTTCTACCAATTGAAGAGCGCAGACACGTGTTCCAAGCCCCGGAAGACCGTGCGGAGACCGAAACTCCACACCATCGCTGGCTCTAGAGGGAGCGAAAACAGTTCCAGAGAGAAGTCATCATCGAAGGCAGCAGGTGAAGACTCGGAAACGCCTCGATCCCCGGCCCGTCCGCTTGACGATATCTCAGATGTCCTTCCACCATCGCAGCTGGGATCCGCTACTAACACCACAACATCGCTCAACGAGTCGCCTCCGAAACCGACTCCAACAACACCACTCGCACCAAAGGTCTCGACGTAGGATGTCCACGATCTGATCAAGTCTGACAGCACGATAGAACTTCGTCCAGCACGGAATACTCAGCCGTGGTGCGTAGATTCTTCGGCAGGCGGGCGACTGCAGCTCGTAAGATTCGTCCTGGCGCCGCGACAGGGCATAGGCGCCGTACTGCGCCAGTCATCCATTACCCATCGTGTCGCAGGGCTGGAGAATACATTGCATTTTGAGTAGGGGTTTTAGCGCTTGGCGTTCCGGGCATCATTCAAGAGGATAAAGGGGAGGCCTCTTTTCATTGCCGTCATCGTCATCATCATTATCACTGGTTTTACGGGGTCTGGCGCATGGCGTAGTGACCGCGTCGCGTGGCATCGAATCGAATCGCATTGCATGTTTTAGCGCTGGGAGCAAGCAAGGGGATATGCGCCAAATCATCATTATCATACGTTCTTGTATGCACTATTCTTGAATCATGACAACAACTAAGACTTGTCTTTTCCGCTGCGTGCCTGATGTGTGCCGTGAGACCTTGTGTGCCATGTATGTCCTAATCAGGGTTGACGTCTTGGTTCCGAGAGTATGTGCAATGGGCCACGGTAAGGGCCACGGTAAGGTCGCGTTTGATTGACATCATGCGAGGATGAATCCAGATATCCCACCAGATTAGCAAGGTAGATACTATATCCCCCATGATCACGCTGGTTACAAGCGGTCACGGGTCCTTGCTGGTAGTACGGTATATATTGCTCCCGCTAGCTTCAGGCATTGCGAGCTCACCTCTCTTGTAACTGCGAACAAGCCCGTATTTTACACTTGTAATAACCAGAACTGCCTTTCAGTACACTTAACTATCTGGTCTGAGCGTAGAGTGCCTAGTACTTCCCTAGATGCTCTAGCCACTTGCAACAACAGACACTCGGCAGGGGCTGATTACTACACCACAACCGTGCTATCCTGCAGTAAACACAATCCATAAACATTCCAACTGTTTTGTTCCTAATCGTTAGAGTATGTTGTCCGGTTAGTTTATATATGGTCTTTTCTTGAGGAGCTGACCTAGGCTCCGTCACAGCAAACCTGTCGGGCGGGGTATTGGGGGGTTCCCAACGAGGTCTACATATAGGTAAAAGGTGCTTCGCTCGTCATTGCGTCGATAAATTGAAGGTTAGGAAAGGAACCAATAATAATGCGCGGTACAATCTCTATAACCTCTTGTTAAGCCCCTTCTCCGCAGTGGCTAATTAACCCGTCACTCTTCGGCTGGGATGTTATTTCCTGACACCGCCAGGGAGGCAGGCCCCTTAACAGCCGACGGCGATGGCGTTCGCAAACAGCGCGTAAGTGTCGGCGTGGTTGATATTCTGCTCGGGGCTAAGGCCCCTCGTGCACTCATAGCCGTAGCAGCCATAGTCGTCGGTCCCCCTGACCTCCGCGAGGTGAGTGGTCTCGTGGAGCACGATGAAGGGGCGGTCGGCCTCGTGGCAGTTGCCCGTCGTCCCGGGATAGCCGAACCAGCTCGAGCAGTAGACGATGTACGACTCCCAGGGGACGGTGTACGCGACGACGCCGCCCTGGCAGTTGCCCCCCGGCCAGATGTCGGCGCAGTGCGTCCGCGACGCGCCGCCCGCGCTGCTGCCGCACTCCGACGCGATCCGGGTGAACACGTCCGCCACGGTCCCCCGCGTCTCGGCCGAGGACGACTTGAAATACTCCTCCATCTTGCCGGCGTCGCCCGACGACGCGGCCGCCGCGCCGCCCTCCGCGTAGGCGCGGCAGTATCCCAGGGCTTCCTCGAGCACGCTCCTCTGCGCGCTGTCGCAGTCGGCCTGGACCGTGGTGCGCTTCTTCGTCTTGGCGTGGAACGCGCGGCGCACGCTGGCGGCCGCCGCGCCGTCGACCTGGTGCCCGGTCACGACGTTGGACTGGTAGATGGCCGCGCCCGCGATCTCCGCGGTCGTGCTGCCGTTGCTGTCCACGGCGTACGTGTACTCCAGGGCGCCCGCGGTGGCGAAGTCGAAGGCGCCGCCGGCGCTGAGGTCGTGGACCTCGGCCGCGTCCCACTGGACCTCGACCGTCTCGCCCGCGGCGATGGTCTGGAAGTCCTCCTCCGCGTCGGCGAGGGAGGGCTTTACGTAGACGCGCATGCCGCTGAAGGGGACCTTGTCGGCTATTACGACGGAGCACTCATGTCAGTTTGACCGTTCGCTGTTTACTTACAGACGGCATCCCGGGGGGGGGGGGGCCCGGCCTGCTTACCTCCGTGGGAAACCTTGACCTTCTCGATGGGTCGCGAGTCGAGGATGCTGCCCGTCTTGAAGACCCTGAGGGCTGAGTCGCCTGTGTTGGTGATGCTGGCCTTGATCTGGCTGTTGCTGACCACCTCGATCTTGACATCGAGAGGCGACGACGCCGCGCGCTGGCCGAGCTCGACGGCGGCGGCGTTCGCCAGGGCGGCTAGACAGGGGAGGCTGGCGAGGAGCTTCATGTTGGCAAGTCGGTAGTGGAAACTCGTTTCTTGCCCCTGAATCTCGGTGACTGTTGACTGATACCGTACAACATGTTCACGAACGCCGGTAGAAAAAGCCTGGCTTTATACACAGCGCAGGGACAGAATTGGTGTCGCAAGGCTCTCATACTACTCTAGCCCTTAAAGGAGATTTTTGCACTTTTGGAAGGAGGCGAGGCGCAGAAAAGAAGGTGGTATAGGAGGGAGTGTAACCAAGGCAGTTCCCGACAAGCCACGAAATACGCCCCTTGGACTGAAACGGAAGGTTATAAACATCGATGAAGCCATGAGCCTCTCGAGTGTGGTGGTTACCGAATAGTCGCGGAAAAGTAACCCACCTCGCGTTCTCAATCCCAAAGGGTGCAAGTCAGAAACCCTAGTCCTATTCATGGTGCTTTTGTATCTGGTAGTCGCGTCCTATAGACTGCCAACCTGCAATGGCCCCCAAGCCAATGTCCGACAGGAAATGCTAGCTTCGTGGCGTATAGGTCGTTGTCTACTCTTCCTTCCTAATCCCGTCACCGCCGTGTTCTCGTATAATCGAGACTCATGAGATTCTTCCGCGAATTATGCCTCGCCGGCGGACAAAGGACCACGGTTTCAGATGTCGGAAAATTTAGTAGCTACTGTAATTATCGTCAGGAATATACGAATAGACACCAATAGGATCTCTCGCCAAGGGAACTGCGCTCCAATGAATGGCGCCGTACCTTTCCCCGCAATACGGTAGCCGGCACTTGGTACTAACGTTACTTTTGATGATGTCCTTATTGCTCCGCTTCGTGGACGCCATGAGCTTGTTTACCGGAGGAGCTTTACCGCTTCCTGAATATGAGCAATGTGTCCGTTTCAAGGACCCCTGACGAAGGAAGTAGTTAGTGCCATTCTACCACCGAGCCGGCGGACAAACATAAGTAACGTGAAATGATCATGTGTGCACCGGACTATATACCTAAACTGTCCCATAGACTGCCGATCATCTTTTTAGATATCCGAACCATTCATAATGTCAAGCGCATTGATAAGGGGGTTTAGATATGAGCCACCACCCCGATCCTTCACCTCTTGCAACTACCATCTGTATTCGCCAACCCCTTATATATCACGTTGGGCCTGTTTGAATTCACGTTCCGATATACGTATCAGCCGAGTCCCATATTGTATGCGAGGCTCAAGCAGATTTGATATGATAACTTGATACATTCTTGAGAGCAACGTTACGCTAGGGGGAGGGAGCAATCAACCACATGCTCCAACACATGGTTTCATGAGTTCCCATGGGTGAGTCCTGGATCTTGGGTTCAAAGTATATATATTAGCTTACTTATAAGTTTCTTAGGTTGCCTACGGATAATTATGCGTTATCTAGGTGTACCCATCTCTGCGCCCTACGCTAAGTCACGCGGCTTTTATGCACCCTATTAGGGATCGGATAACGGTCCTGCTCAGTGAATCTCACGTCATGGTGAAAGTGCAGTTTGCGGAATATGCATGCTCAGCAGGCTTGGCTGTGAGTGGGCTGCAAGCTAATGCTAAGCCAAGTCAGCATAGGATCGGGCAGGTGCTCTTACATGCGTAGATGCGGCTTCCAATGAGCGTTTTTGCTTCAAGTCCTGTCGATCCTTAATTATAGCTTTTTAACAGCATACAGAATGTCAACTTGAATCCTCGGGCTAGATTCTTTGACTTATCCCTGAGTTGAGTGATATGGAGTATCGAACCACACATAGATGCTGGTTCCCAACTGGCAAGGTGCGAGAAGATGGGCGGTGTCGGGTATTCTACGAAGAACCGGTAGCTTACTAGAATCTGAACCCAGGAAGACACGTTTCTATATCATTAAGAATCGCTAAGAGAGACACAGAAGGCGGAATAATGACCCCGAGAAACCGTGGCAAGAAAATAGATTAGATGCAAGATCTTGATCGACTACGTTCGATGATAGACTCTGGTCTATTGAGTTGAAGGCAGAAACAGGGCCTTTGGGGGTATTTATTAGCAAATCGTCCGTACTTATCATTAGCCAGCCCGGCTTCGAAAGCTTTATTGGACTTGCTACCTTTAATATAACGAAACAAGGCAATGATTTGTACTAGCTATCTACAGTCTCCCTGACTGGCAGGCAGACGTAGATTGCCACTATGGCATACGCAAGTTTCGGAGCCAATAAGCCCCATGAAGACAGTAAGTACCAGGACAGGTACGTAGCCGAACAGCGGCCGCTGTGTAGCCCTCACTTGAGTAACCAAGTCTTATATCAGCTTTTGATTTCTACTAGCTAAGCATATAAGGTGCCCTGTATATTTTAAAGGGCGTAAGTATGAAGCTATATATTTCTCACTTTTTAACAACCACAACCTCTCCGGTTTTATGATATACTGCGTTGTCTATCCCTACCTTAATTTCCTAAGCAGCCCTTATAATCCACTGTATTTCAAGACTCGTACGAGTCCGTAACCATATACGAATTAGTAACCTCAATAAGGGTCTCCGAACGGCTGCTCTGAGGCTAATTATTTAAGCTGCGAGTTTGCATTTAAGCTTTTTCTAAGAAGGAATGTTCTGCGTTATGCGGAGATTCAAAAATCATGCGTCCCCTTTAATCCGATAGACGGCCATAAGATACTCCCTTTTACAATTCCTTGGGGGCGGGATCGACGTGCTACTGATCGCCCTGCCCCGAACAGAATACATTTCCATCGAAGTAACATGACAACAAAGGCATTCATAATATTCTTTTGGCTGATGGCTTGGGACAGTTTATCGGGAAGTCATTGTGGGCCGTCATATTAACTTAAATTTCGCTTTAAGAGCAGATCACCCGATTATTAGAAGGGGATGATATACACTATCAACACTTCTGCTGTATCGTTCAGAGCCTGACTTAGTGACGGTAGGTGGGGTTGAAGGATTCATCAAGCCCCCCATGGTGCGGAGAACGAACATGACATGTGCAAGTGAGATGTAGTGAAGGTTGCGAAACGCTGCACACCTTAACAGACTGTGAATTCAACTTTTGTCGCTTATAATTAGCAAATGGACGCTTATCCCAAGAAGCATCAAGGATGGCACGCACACTGTCATCCCTACCGCCGAGCTTATCAGGTCGGTCTTGTCTCACTTGGTGTCTCAGCGACATACATCTCTAAAGTATAGCAATCGATTCACGCAGGACCTACAAGATCACATCTCTGAGGGCCGAGGGGCACTATGTAGGCTCTACTACTGCTCGCACTTGTTCCGCTTGATCGCCCAGCCTTTCCTGCACTGCTTCGTGCTAGCCGAGAGCACAGAGAGACTGATGCTTCTCGTCCGGACCCTCTCGGAACAACCAGACCTCGTTCTAAGATCCGGACGTTGGTCTTCTATTCCACAGGGCTGGGCAAGGCACCGTAAGAGGGAGAATACTGGAGCCCGGAATCCCACCCGCGGAGAAGCCTCGTGGAAGTTCCTTACGAGCCGTCAGGGTCTTCTGCGGCTGGGAAGGAGGCCACGTTCAAGCTGTCTTTGGCGCAGCTACCCCTTCACCTACAAGAATTTAATGGCAAGATTACGGCCGACTTACAGGTCAGTATCTGCGGGCAAGAAATCGCAGGTTCCTTGACGGCTTTTGAAATTATCCGGTCTTTTCCCCATCGAATAGAGGGGCCTCAATATGACGAGCCATGCCCCCCATAAGCTAGGTCGGCAGCCATTGGCATTTCTCGTTCGGTAGGCCCTTCTATGGCCCTTGGCTGCGGCTACCGGTGCCAACGAGATGGTGATGGCAGCTCCGGACTATACAACCAACGGGATAGGTTTTACCGATGGGGCCAGCGCGAACGATGCCTCAAGATGCTCGAGCATGCGGCTGGGCTCCAAATGGCGCCCGGAAAAAAGCCCGATATGTACGGTCCATGGTATACGGTTCGTGCCATAGTGGAGATCGTAGGTCCAGCTATAGGTGCTTCGCCAGATTCGCGTGAGGTGAGTTCAAAAACGAAAGTACTGGTGTATATCGTATTTACGCATCAATAGTTATGGGAGACTAAAGGACAATTCGGTTAGCTGGGGATTTCTATAGGCGGCCTTATTCGGCGTTTTTGCTAGTGGGAAAAGACGGTGGGCTGCGGGATAGCATCAAGTCTATATTTCAACTCAGTCGATAGGAGGTGCCGCTAGTTTAATTTGGAGCATATATTGAAGTATACGACAGCATGACAACCTGGGCTACCCGCCACGCAGTACGTGGTTTCCGTCCAAGATCTCTCCTACTACATTGTTGATTCTTAGCCACATAAATAGGCTTTGTGCTGCTAAGTCGCGGGCGGCATATTAAAATTGAGATGGATTACTAAGCAACCCCTATTCGGGAGCCGGTGGGTCATACAGCATAACCTCGCACTAGACTGCGCCGAGTCCGTCCAACATTTCGATCGTCACGTTTTTTACATCTTCAAAGTCGATCGACCGGGACAGGGGGAACCCCACTTCGGAGGCGATCAGGGTCACGTTCTCGGCCCGCCGCCCCGTCAGCTCCTCCGTGCCCTACCGGCAGTTTGCGGCACCGAAGCCGTGCCCGTCCCACTCCGGGTGCGTCGCTAGTAGGTTCAGATATACGTAGCCGTGGCAGTGCGGCGTCTCGGCATCGATGTACTGCTTCCTCGCTGCAGCGAACTGTCGCTGCACGTCCAGCGCCCGCGTCATGTTCCTGTCTAGGTGCGCTGAGCGGTTGAACTCCGTACCACCGTCACCGCTCCGTGGATAGTCTCTTCCCTCGGAATCTCACCCAGAGACAGTCTCAGCCCCACGAGAGGCCAGAGCGGCAACGGTGCGGCAAAGTGCCCGTGCGCATGCGCACGCGCGCGCCCGCTGTCGTTCGGCGGCGCGACGAGATGCCACATTGCGAGGGCAACGACGCGACTTCTCCTGTCACCACCGCCACCGGCGAACGCGGAGCGATCTGCATCAGCATCCGGGACGGAGATGGCCTTGACGAAGGTCTCGGGTCTCGGACGCGTGACTTGCACCACGGCGAGACGCATACACGCGCGGTGGTAGGCCGGGTGCCGATCGCGAAACTGGTAGGTGTAGCGGGTCTCCGGCGCCGGCGAGAAGGCCTCAAGCACCACCGTCGTTATGTCGTCGAGGTCTGCGGGGATGACGGTGTCGCGGAGGACGTACGGGACGTCTGGACCCTCCACGGAGCCGAGCGGCGCTTGCTTTGCTTGTTGTTCGGTTCCGTAGTGGGGGTGGTGGGCTTGCTGGTGCGCGGCGGGTGTGGGGTTTGCGGGGATCAGGTCTAGGAAGCGGATGGTGAGTATGATAATCGTCTTGAATAATGTCTATACAATATGCAGCTCTGGTATAGGATTAGAAAGGAACGCACACACTTAAGAGATGGTCAATGGCAACATTTCGAACACCTGCTCATTATCATGACTCGCTGCTGAACTTGTTGATCTTAGGGTGAGAGCGTAACGAAACCAAAGTTCCCACAAGGAGGACCATGTCCTATGTTGAAATCTTGAGTTCCCACTCCTAACTGTGACCGACCCAGTCATGCATTAGGCCACTCTGATCTTCAAGCTTCCAGTACCAATGCTCCATCTGCTGGACCATGAACGACCGAAAGGACTCTCAGCGCGATTCATATCCATCTCTGCTCCTACAACGGAGATAGCTTTAATTCTCTATTTAGAATCTATTGGGCTAGCAACGCTGAAGTCGATGCGCACGTGTAAAATCCGATATAGAGAGCGTCTCTCGGCGTCTCAGAGGCGTATATGGAGCTAAGTAGTTCTTCGCAGTGGCTTGGTGTCGGCATCGCGGTCGAGTTTCTCCTATTCGATCTGTTTTCGAGTTTCTGCTAGTTAGTGCTCTGAGGAGCTAAATGTACGAGCGTGTCTATATTACTTGCCTCTAGGTTTGCTGTACACATGACTGCTGTCATCGAACCTTTGCAACGTTATCCTTTTGTAGGGACGCCGACCTTAGGAGCCGCTGCATCTGGTATAGGATACAGGTTTGCGCGAGAAGGATGATAATCAACAACAGACCGAATATAGACAGGGTCTCATATATTTGTGAAAGGAAGTTGTCAGAGAATTGTGTAGCCCGTAAAAACAGGTCGTCGGCGACCTCTGGTGGAACCACATGGCGGTGTTCGAACAACACCATCTCTATCGAGTCTTTGAAATGTGGCTTGGGGACGCCGAGTCTCGAGTATGTAGTGAACTGGTTGGTGGTGAACGAGCTTCCCTACGGTCTACGGGCGCGAGGCTATTTTCAGTGATTTTGGTGCTGTCGTTGTTGTGAATGAGGGGAAAGGAACAACTAGGTGGTGACGTCCCAGAAGATATATGGGACAGGCGGGGTTTCATCTACTCCGGCTGCTACATGTGTTGGGGCCTGACGTGTTGAATTGCAACCCAAGCTTGTGGTGTGGAAAGGGTACAGGGTGGTAAGACAGGTGTATAACATCCGGGAGGCGGGTGCAAATAGCCCCGTTCGTTCAGCAGGGTCTTGGCGCATGCGAGATGCGAGGGGACCAGTATTGGCCAACCAGGCTCGGATACAAGCAAAAGAAAACATCACTCTCCTTGGCTCCGGCCCCTTATTGGACCCGCTCACATTTGTTTCTCACGGCATCAAGTCCCGGATGGCCGTAGCTGAAGCACCACCGCCGTTTCTGTCAAAAAGTAAAATGTAGCTTTCATATAAAGATTAACATATAGTTAGTAGAACCTGTTAGGGCCCAGTCATGCAGTTCATACAGCCTCCTTATATCTACGCCAGGCGGTGCCTAATGCATCTGCATCTTATGCGTGTCTCGTCATCATCACTTCGATCGGTTGTTAGCGTTTATGGACTACGCGCCACTGAGGTCCAGGTACTCACAATTTCTATCCAACGGGCCATCCACTTCTCCACCGTGGCCTTCGCCTCATCGACAAGACCGAGTTCTGCACATAGCAGTTAGTAGGCTAGCCTTGGGCCATCACTATCATCACAGTTTGAACTGTAGTCGACTTACCCAGAAGCAACTGGACGCCACCGCGAATGCCAGACTCGAGCGCGGACGAGATCCACGCGTGGGTATACGAGGTCTGCTCGCCTACGAATATCATCTAAAGGGAAGTCAGAAAGTCGGTTTGACACCGCCCCGGACGGCAAGGAAAAAAGGAGGTGGGGCAGAAAGGGGGTTGGTTCATACATTGTTGTACGTCTTGAAGTACTCGGGGATGTACAGCTGGTGCTGGCCGATGGACGGGCTGGCCCAACTGCCGCCCTCATACTCATCGAGGGCCCAGCAGCGGCGGTTATACCGGCCCGTATACTGGTCATAGGCCACTTGGCCGTGGATCTCAGCCATGGCGTCAAGGACGTACTGCACGTGCTCCTCCTCGGACACCGACAGCCAGCGCGTGGCCCAGTCGCCCGAGGTGTACGACGCGAGGATGGTGGCCGGCCCCGTGCAGTTGAGGCAGTACGACGGATAGCAGATAGTCCCGATCCCGGGGGCGTCCGTCGACGTCGAGCAGCCCCCGAAGATGGGGTTCTCGTAGTGCTCCCAGAACCGCGTCTCGTATTCCAGCGCCACCTTGCACGCCCCCGACATCGTCAGGTTCTGGATCGCGCTGGAGATGAGCGGAGGCATAGCTGGGAGGGAGGGTGAGCGAGTCAGACTATATCGGAGGCTCAGGGGTTCGGGAGGGGAGCATACATGGCATTCTGAACTTCTTCACGATGGAGAAGGGGAGGGCGAAAACCGCGTAATCGTACGAGGCGTTCTGGTAAGCCCGATCTGTATAGGAACTCTTCCATTGAAGGTTTACCTTCTCGGAATCTTCGTGCCACTGGACCCTCTCGATCTTCCGGTCCATGGTAGTCACGTTATCGACCAAGGGGTGGAACGATAGAGGCAGCCGGTTCAATCCTATTCCATGAGTCAGGAACATAACAGCGACGTGCTTCAGGTACGTACCACCATCGATGGTTTTCCAAGTTGCCGCTGAAAAGTATACAATTTCGTAAAGCTATCAGGAGCGTTAGATGAGCTTCATGTTAGGGAGCTCTCGACTTACGTCAAGCCAGAAAGATGAATCGGTTGCACCGAACGCATCGGCGTCCTCCAGAGTCGCGTTAAGGTAGTTCACCATGTAAGCAAATTCAGACCATGTATCACCACCCATTCCATCCAAGCCTTCGACTACGGATGGTCAGCAACTGCCACAACATGAAAGGAAAATGTATGATTACCTAGCCAGTCTCGGTGGGCCTTGTATATGTTGGTGGCAATCTCGGCCAGAAACGTCTCATTTGAAAGGAAAGCGTCGAGCCTCTCCGATAATGCCTCCCTTGATGGACTCATCGGGCTTGAGGGACTAGAGGATTGGTTTTGTGAGTTTTGGCTGACGGTAGGAGGGAGTCCTGTATCTAGCTTGAAGCCATTGCGGTAGTACAACCCGTTAGGGTTGTTTTGGATCCAGGGGATGAATTCGATGCTGAAATTGCTGTCGTGGTGGTTCAGACGGTTCATCTCATCAGCTAGCTGGAACACCTGTGCGATTCTATTAGTAAGTTTCATCTTGCTCGAGGCTACTACGGTGGTTATGGTTGCTGACACCAAAAAGCCCCTATTTGGCGTGCTTGACTTTAATACTCACTAGCTGATGGTCAGTGATGTTATAAGTCTGATTGAGGTACTCCACGGTTTCTGGGAGCCGCATTGGGCCCATTTCTTGATATGAGTAGTCAAAGGGGCCACCAGAAAGATACTCCGTATGTACTCTTCCTCCGAGACGCTGACTAGCCTCGATGATGCTCACGTTCTTCATGCCTGCCTGATGAAGGACTAGGTAGGTCATCAGCCCAGCCATACCGGCGCCGACAATGACGACCTCCTTGGACTTGGCGGCTTCGACGTCGACGGCAGATATGTTCTTGCTCTCGAGGAGTTCGACACCGTTGAACCAGGGACCCAAGGTTTCTATGCCGGTTTCATTCGTCATCTGGATGCTGTACGGCCCGCGCTTCTTCAGACCCCTTCTCCGGATGGGCTGGGGCTCACTACGGCCGACTAAGAACCCTTGAGAATCCCACGCTGATATGCAGCCATGTGACCTCGCGTTCTCGGGCAGGATCCATACTAGCCGCAAGTCCTTGGTGTCTGTGCTCTGACCGATAACATGATGAGCTTCATGACGACGGAGGTCATCGCATGACCCGTAGGTGTATGTCACATCGTCCTGGAAGTGGGGGTCGAAGGACACATGGATGTTCGCCAGCCGTGAGTTGATTTCTGAACGGGTCTCGAGTCTGACTGGCAGAGCCGACCCCAGAGCCGAAACAGCCTGGTTTGCTAAGAGGGCTAGCACGAGTTTAGACATCGTACCTGGAGAAGGTGAAAGAACAGGCGCACCTGCCAGAGCTGAATAACAATACGAGAGACTCTACTGGCTACTTATTTATGTAATATCTCCCCCTGCGCTTGGGACCGGCAGGGCTGACCACAAGAGTTCGCCCATCTTACACACCCTCCGCCTGACCGGAGCTGACACGTACAAACGTATCTCCGTAAACGAGCGGAATGTCTCCGGTGCTCGCTCATCGGATTCGATATACCGAAGATTATGAGGCAAGTTCTTCGCGCCGAGCTTGACGCCCCCTGGAAACATACCCACTATAGCATGCTAATTCGTTATCCCGAGGAGGCTCGCGCAAAGACGACCTGGAAATATGATAACGAACAGATAACGTGTGGGTAGTAGCAGGCGCGATATCTGCCCTAGCTGAGATAGCCCACTTGAGAGCTGCTCGTTATCACGCCGATATCCGCTATCAACCTTAACAAGCCAGCAATGGGAATGGTGGGCTGTGAATCACATCTGGGCCAGATGGGAATCTGGCCAGTCGGGTCAGCACGACGGCCATCTGTGGAGTCGGCCGGGTAGAGATAAGCAGCTCTTGGGCGCGTGATATAGCCGTAACTGTCAGCCCTAACTTCCTGGATAGGTTTCTATCGTCCCGGTATGCTAATGAGATCGGCTGATTGTAACTCAGACACTGGAACAGTTCTAAAACAGGTGAGTCAACTCGTCATCTTCGTCAAGCAGGACAAAGCCAGAGGCCAAGACGAGGCGTCCTTTGCTCGGACAGCTCGCATTACGTGGCTTGTCATCATTGTGCGTTGTAAGCCGAAAGTCGTCTTATGTCGATCGTCAAGCTGTCGGTTTCGTTTAGGCTTCGTCAAAGAGCGCGCCCTTCGCAGAAATGAAGAGGCTCAGATAGGCATGGGAATTCGGCTAATTACGGTGGTCCTTGCTGACAAATTAGAGCTTCCTTTCCGGAGTTTAGCGAAGGTGCGGAATCCGTATAATCCAAGCCGATCTGGTGTGTGTGGAGGTCGAGGTCGGAGGCGCCCCATAGAGGGTCACCGGTCCAGCCCGTCATCATGATGCACCGAGAGCCGGCCTCACCCTGCTTTTAGCCTTACCAAAAGAGTATACGCATCAGGCTAGCTATAATGGTTCCCGTGTTCTTGTCGCGGTAGTCTTATCGACGTAATCGCTTGTGTAAATACCACTTATAACACTAAGAACGCCAACGCCGCCACCAAAGTATCCTACGAACTTGGTTGATTACTTCGTAATGGGTATTGCTAATAACTATCTCCACGACGACTCTGCATTAGCGGACTCAGGTAGTCCAGTATTAGTCAGTCTATCGCCTATACTCGCGGAATCACGTACTCCGGGCTTTAAGCTAGTGTCTGTCATATGACTACTAGACAGCCTACTTCTTCAGCAGATACTCCTTATTGCCCACGGCCTTGTCCCACATAGTTTCCAAGATGCCCCTGACCGGCCTCCTCTTTCCTGCTCCCGTCTCCATATCCGCCTTCAGCTTGTCGAACACCGACGGCAGGCCCTCGGCCTTGTACTTCTTCCGCATCTCCTCGTACACGTCCTTGTTGTAGATGGTCCAGAACTCCTCCTCGGTGTAGTACGTGCGGGCGTACAGCAGCTTGGCACCGAGAAGCTCGGAGCTGCGCAGCTCGAGCTTCCGGTTGAGCTCGTAGAAGGCCCGCGGGTCGCGGGGTCCGCGACCGTAGACGCCGACGGCGAAGATGCGCTGGTCGGCGACCTCGGCGACGCGCGGGTTGAAGCGCGACGACAGCCCGATCTCGCCGGCGGGGCGGCACGGTGCGAGGAAGATCTGCAGCTCCGGCAGCGTGTCGTTGACGAAGGCGATGAACTGCGACACCGTGCTCGCGGGGATGCCGAAGTCCTGCACCACGTACTCGTTTGCGAGCCCGGACTTGTGCAGTGCGTGGTAGCACGTGCGGCTGTCCATGAACGGGTCGGCCAGCCGCCGCGTGACGGCGTTCTGCGGCACGTGGAAGTGCTGGAACGCGAGCTTGCCACCCCAGAACGCGCCGTGGTCGTACCGGAAGAGGTAGTCCGTGACGTCCATGTAGATGGAGTGCGGCTTCTCCTTGGTGGGCTGCTTCTTGAGAATGGCTTCGATCGTGTCGGCGAACCAGTGCACTTCCATCTTCTTGAGGACCCTCTTTTTCGGGGGAGGAGCGTCTACGAACCGGCCGAACATGACCACGATATGACCCTTGCGGAAATACACACCGTCGATGAAGTGGATTGATTCCTCCTTAATGGCTTCCTCAAACATCGCATGTGCCGTGTCCACGTCTTGCACCAGCTGAATGTCAACCTGAACGCAGGGCTTGGCCGGGATGAGCTCGATGGTTAAGAGGGTAACAACGCCAAATGTGCCCAAGCTACCAGCGGCATGCTCGAGGAGGTCAGCATTGTGCGTGCGACTCGCCGTCTCTAGTGTGCCGTCGCCGAGCACGATCTCAATGTCGGAGACCGTGTTATTGAACAGACCATAGCGATACATGCTGGATTCTCCGGAGAACCCCGAGAAGCCGCCCCCCACAGTGATGCCCTTGAACTCCATGACGATCTTCGGGACGACGCCGTGCTTGAGGCAGTGGGCCGCGAGGGCGTCCATCGGGACCTTCGGCTCTGCTTGCACCGTCATCTTCTCCAGATCGACGGGGAACAAGCGGTCCATATCGCTCGTGTCGACAATGGAATCGCGCTTGAAGGACAGCGGGCGGGTAGAGCTCGTCGACCCATGGTAGACCCTGAAGTGCTTCTTGGTGTCGTGAAAGAACTTCACCTGCTCTTGAATGCGCTTGACAGCTGCCTGGTGCTCCTCGAGGAGCTTAGTAGAAGCCATTGGACCGGCGCTTGCGATGATGCTCAGCTAATATCCCCGATGACACTCACTGCCTATGCTCTCTTATCGAAGCCAGTGTGTGCGTTGTCTACTCTGTAAGTCTATGAAATTGCAATGAACTAGAGGAGTGGATGCTTCCAAGATGCCCTGCCCCGTTGGGTTGCGCGTCTGTATCAAATGAGGCTAGGCTAAGCAGAGGTCCCTGTCAGCTTGCGCATGAACCCCCCTGCTGCCCGCCCGCTGTTTAGCGGTGGAACCTTCGTACTTGTACTTCATACGATGCACCATGCCAAGACCCAAGGTAATTTTAATCATGCCGAAGTTTCATGGCGGAGGAATAACGATGATGGTGGCCGCCAATAAGCCCACGGAAGATAAATACAAGCATGACAACAAGGTTGTCACGGCGGGATAACACGTGACTATTACCCAAAATATTCTAGCTAGCAATGCGCGAAGGAAACAAGAAAATGTCATATTCTCGGGGCTAGTGTGTCTTGACCCGCATAATATGCAGGGTCGCAACTTCAACCGGGACCTTGCCGACCAGACCCTCGTCGCACGGGATCAAACACGGACCGGGGACCCAGAAGCCGCCGGCCCGACACTTCGTGAGCCTCGGCGCCGCCAATGGTATCCTCGCCGTGCGGGACCCTAACAAGGTACTACAAGGTCAAGCAATCAATCCATTAAGATCGACGGGGTGTCGTCGATATCCGGCAGCCGGACCACCCCGCAGCCGCTGTCCGTGGGATTTCGTCAGTCTACGCGCCGCTCTCGTGAACTATTTATGTATGCATCTCACCACCAGATTGGCCGAGAAGGCGGTTGAGGAAGGCAACCGAACGGAATGCGCGCAGAAGTATGAAGTCGAGAAGATCATGCCCAGTACTTTGAATGACGCTGAAGGGGGTGCGTAGATATTACTCTAATCTATCTTTAAATAGCTTTGACATACACTGGTTTTCTAGTTCACCTCAGCCATACGGGCATATCTAACTATAATCAGGTAGGGGGGGCAGTCGGGTGTAGGTTTCTACTGCCTCTCAAACGCGCAATAATGGCTCAGAAAAAAAAGCGAGGTGGAGTAGCCCCAGGGGGGGGGGGGGGGGGGGG